>OY856409.1:1332658414-1333258414 GCA_963693085.1 Alisma plantago-aquatica | reverse complement strand
TTAATCTCATAACTATGCATATGATAAGGATTAGCGTGATTCATCAAATGGTTCAAATTATCAATGTACTCATGTTTTATATAATTTTTTTTTGATATTTGGATTCCAAGACGATGCATCATTATGGATTGGTTTCATGCAATTAAATGTTAAGCATGTGCACACCCTAAGATTGGTAGATAAATTGATTAACCGGTTTGTATTATGGAATTGCTAGGATTTGTATATAGATATCTAGATTATTGTCTACTTCATTCTTATCATACATTTATAATCTATTTTCAACAATCAGATTATGGAATATGAAATTTAGACTTACAGGTTGAGGGTTTTCACCGTGATTGTGTGCTTGCATGATACACAACCAGATAGTGATCCAACACCAAATCACCCTCTCCACAATCAGGTGACACAATAAGGTAATACAGTTTGTAACAAGCCACCATCGTCAAGGTCCCTGATCATGAGTATAATAGGTCATTCTTCTTGCACCATTGATGGCCAATCTCCCAAGACGAATCACGGATCAAACCAGGGCCTGACCTTCACCAATAGCCGAGCTTGTTACAGGTGGCTAGGATTTTTAGTAGAGGTAGATGGTTCATTTCTAGGGTTGATGTTTCAGATCCTTGGTTCCGATCAAGAACGGTAGAAGGAAGGTGGAAAAACATGAGGTGGAGCACAGAGAAAGTTTCTCGGCTGGCTGGTGTCTGTTGGAGCCACTTCCGACCACAGTAATAGCTGACAGGCAGTCTGTTTGCTGCCACGACCGCTGGGCACCAGGGGAAGGGTAACGCAACTACAATCAACAACTGGTGTGGCAACAATTGGTTTTTCACTGGTGCCTGACTAGACCACTATCACAGGTGGATTTGTTGTCGGGACTTATACTAGATTGACCAATGGATAGTCGTTTGACTGACTTGTGGCTACAACTAAAGTAATTTTATTTTAGAGTTGTTTGACTACCTGCTCATTATGACATTTTACTACTCCGGCTGCTCTGAATGTTTAGAGTTGTTTTTGGATTAAACAACAATCACGCCCACTGGGACTGTTGACTAGCTTCCAAATGGGAAATCTAAGATTCCAATACCTTTTGATTGGTTGTGGCATTGGCCAGTTGGGTATGGTATGACCCCATTATCTCTTAAAGTGTCTATATTGGGTCCTGCACTGGTGCATCCTCTATTTGTAACAGTAGGGCCGACTGTCACTACTGATCATTTTTGAGCGTTTAAATTTTCCTAGATGTGAGTGTACAAATGTGGACAATGGATCATGTTGTGATCCACTACATGACAAAATTCATAAGAAAGTGTAATAATTTGTCCCTAAGGCATTGGGTTCTTCATCTCATACGCGTTGAAGGATTTTTCAAGATTATCCCGCTTGACAGAAAGGGCCTTCAATATTTCAGAAATAGATTTGAGTTCTAAATGACTCCCCATTGTGGCTGCTTCAAGCATGCTTTTTCCTAAGGGCCTGGTCCAGTGAGTTTGATTCTCAACTACAAGGTTGACTATCTTCATTGTGCTGTCGAAGCTCTATCACATAAAGTTTCCATTAGAGGAAGAGTCAAGGAGCTTCTTTGTCTTATTGTCAACCCTCTGATAGAAAGATTCGATGAATTAGTTTTTGGGGATGCCATGATGTGGAAATTTATGTAGGAGTTTGTTGAATTGTTCCCATATAGAGATTCTTTGGGTGCTTGATTGAATCTCATAATCTGACCTATAATCAAATATATCATTGGGGGGGGGAATAATTCCTCTAGAAACTTGTTTTCTAGAGTCTCCCATGTAGTGATCAGATCCCCTCGAAGAGCATTGTACCATGTTCTAGCTTTTTTCTGTCAGGGAATATTTGAAGAGTTGCATCCGTATAACATCATTATTGGCGCTAGATGGTTTCATCACCAGCAAAGGTCAATGATTTGAGGATATGTTCCTGATAGTCATCCCCAATCCTTCATGTGAAGGCAGAGTTTTGTAATAGGTTGATCCACTAGGTCCTAATCTCGATCGGGCTGCCTGGAGGTTTGACTGGATGATTCAAGTTTGTGCCTTTAGGGATATAGAAATTCCATAATTTACTTGGCGCGTTCTGTGATTTGAGCAGCTTCAGGTTGGTCTTGAATCGGCTTCTACCTGCTCCCTAGCTTCTGTGGTGAGTAATTCTTGTTGGGCCGCAATAGCCGCTTCAATTCGCACTTGGATAACTACTTCTGCCCTGGTGCATCCACCATGGATTACTCCTTGCAAAGTTTTCTGAAGGTTCTTTTAATTTCAAAATTGAAAAGCAATCATGAGTCAAAGATTTTGGATCTTTGCATATGCTAGGAGTATCTAAAAATAGGTAGATTGATTGTGACTTGATGTGTTAAGTTCTAGAAGATTTTTAGTAATATCAAGAATTAAAATGGAAAACCCTAATTACATTTATACTTTTGAAAATAATTTACTACCATTGTCCCCAGTGATGATGCCTATTTTTGATGGGGCTCCAAATGTCGCACTAAGAAAAACCCTAAAAGAATAACTCCTAGGTTTAACTAAAATTAGTGCACTAATTCCCCACTCCACATGAGTGGAAGCCTTATTGTAGTATACTTTAAGATCAAAACCGAAGGACAACCTTTTTAAGCAGTTATATAAATTTAGAAGTTTTAAGAGTAATATTTAACACAAAAAAGTTGATTGATTGATTAAACTAAGTTGTTTCCAGTAACAATAGAAATCAAGTAGTAAATGAATGATAATAAAGAGGACCAGGGCATGGGGTTTTGCAACCTAGGCATGCTTAATTATCCTAATGAGATCTAACTCTTCAATAACAACTGCTAAATAGAGGCTTAGCTTCTCTACCCTCACGAGATACATGTCGTCACTTGGCCTAAACTCCCTTGGAACTGATCATCCTCAACACCCAAGTTCCCTATTTATTCCAACTAGACTCCCTCACTTATGACTATCCATCCTCGGCACGTTAATAGATCATAGCCCAATAACCTCGCTATCCCTTGTTGACACCTCAGGGGGATAACAAGATCATTCTGGTGTTCTAATCACGCTCAAAGCAACCCACATATCTATGATTATACCATATATGCAAAGCAAGTTGTCAATTTACAAGACAAGGAAATAAGAAGAATGATACTTTATTTAGCAATAATATTGTTGAGTTTAGATACAAGCTAGGACAAAATACGGGCTGTTGGGGCTAGTCTCCATCTCCCATCACAAATGTCTACTTGCTTGTGGCGAGAGACAACAATGAAAAGATAGAAAGAACAATGGAGGGGGGCATGGTGCTTGGTACATGAAGACCAATCTCTCCACTACGAATGCTGCCTACTCGCTCCTCTCTAGGATTTGTGCTGCACAATGTGGCTTCTAGTCACTAATCAGAGATCCTTTAGAATGAATAATAAGGGCTCCCTTTTATAGATGCATTCCTTGCTGTCGAAACCCTAATGCTAAATACTTGTGGTCGAAGACATCTATTTCCATGGCTTGTACTTGGTACAATAGGAGACTCATGTGGGTTACTCAATTTGGACCTCACATCCAGTTCACCGGTGGACCATAGTTGATTGAACCAGAGTGGACTAGATGCTAGGAGCATGTGTCAAAGTGGAAGAATATGGAAGACCCCGAGTAGAGAGTGGCACAAGTCAGGTGAATGGCAAAGCGGATCACTTGACTAGGTGGTTGTAAGGTGAACAATGGAAAACTCTTGGACCTTCCTTCCTTAGAGGCATATCATCATGAGGGTTTGATCATCCATCTATGCATTGCCATACATTTTTTGCTGGTTCTACATAAAATATATACATAATGCATTAAGTTCACAAAAGAGAAGATAATTGCTATAAGTGAATATAAAGCTAAAACTAGGAAATAGGAACACTATTGCCCCTCAAAAGATATTAAAACAACATGCAAATATGGGTATAAATATGCTCATCAGAAATGCATTTCTAGAATCCATGATGATGTTTTTCTAGACTCTTTTGGTTATTGAATCGATAGAGACATACAAGTCTTATTTATTGGTCAACATGACAAAAACACTTTTCACTAGATGTAGTGATAAATCAAGTATTTTATGCGGATGTGTACATATTGATGTATGTAGACCTTTTAGAATAAAATCTAGAGGGAGTTACTAGTACCTCATCATATTTATTGATCATCCTAGTAGATATGGTAATTTGTATTTAGTGAAATACAAACATGAATCTCTTGAATTGTTCAAGAAGATCATGAATGAAGTGCGTAACAACCTTGGTAAAAGTATTAAGACACTTTGATATGATCAATGTTGAAATATTTTACACCAAGAGTTTGAGGACCTTCTAGAAAGACTGTGATAGTGTATCATAGTGAAATCCACCTAAAACATAATGATGTATCAGAAAGAAGGAATCATGCCCCAATGAGTCATGGTGTGATTGTCAATGAATCTAACACATCTTTAAATTTCCTTTTAGGTAGATGTTGTACACTAAAATAATATGCTGTCTATAATGGTTAAAAAATGCCATATGAGATATGGCATGGGAAGTGTCTCCATATGTCTTTATAACGATTAGGATTAAAATTTATACAAGAAAATAGTTTCTTGGAAAGGTTTGTCTACAAATGACAAAATGTTAGTTTGTTGAATACTGATTTCATCCCAATCCAACAACAAAAGCATTTGTTATGAGGATGGATGCATTTCATAAAAGGGATCTAATTCCAAAGGAATCAGTGGGAGAATAGTGGAACTTGAAAAGATCGGGATCAACTAGAAAACATGTAAACTAAAAAGGTACAATAAGAAAAATGAGAATTACAAATTGTTGTGGAATCTGAAGTTCCTTATGTAACACAAACCTCATAAATCTAGTGGAACATGTCTTTAGATTATGATATCTTATAAAGGCGGTAAGTTGGCCAAAAGATGATAAGCCAACAACCTATGTAGAAGCCATTGAGGGACTGGAGTGTGAGAATTGGCTAAAAGCTATTGTATCCAAAATGGAGTCCATGTACACCAACAAGGTATGACCTTGATGGTACCACCTAAAGGGGTAAACCCTTATGATGCAGTTGGGTTTTCAAGAAAAAGACCGACATGGATAACCTATAAGAGGATATTGGTTGCAAAAGGTTACAAACAAGTTCAAGATGTTGAACATGATGAAACATCTTTACCATTTGCCATGGTTATGTCCATTAGGAGTATTCTTTCCATTGTAGCTTATTGAGACTATGAGATTTGACATATGGACTTTAAACCACATTCTGTAACTGGAATAATTAAGAGGATGCGTACATGATACAACCTGAAGGTTTTTACAAATCCATTAATGCAAATGAAGTCTGTAAACTACAAAGGACAATCATTGTGATTGGTGCAAGCATCTCAGATCTGAAATCTTTGATTTCACAAGATAGTCAAAGAGTTTGACCTTTGTCAAAATGAAGAAGAAATATGTGATTACAAAAGATTTAGTGGGAGCGTATTCCACATGATGATGGGGAATAACATCCTTATACTACCTGGCATGAAAAGTATCTTCCATGAGAAGGATTTAGGTGAATCATCCTATATGATAGGAATTGAGATCTACAAAGACAGATGATGAGTGTTTCAAGACCTAAGTAAGAGCACATACATTGCCAAAATGTTGAAAGGGTTCAACATGAAGGATCCCATGAGAGAAAATATGTCTTTGTTTCATGGGATTAGTCTCTCAAGAACCCTATATTCTGATTCTTATGAAGAATGAAAGACATGAGTGAGACGCCATACACATTCACAATGGGATCTATCATGTATGAAATATAATGTACTCATTCCATATCTTGTATGTATTGGACATGACAAGATAATATCAGTTATATTCCAATGGGGGTCATTGGAATACCATAAAGAACATCCATAAGTACTTGAGAAGAACTTAGGATCAGTTCATAGATCATGGTAATAAGGAAGAGTTGGGTGCAAAGGGTTACACCGATGCAAGCTTCTAAAGTGACAAAGAAAATTAATGATCGCAATCTAAATTTTGTGTTTGACCTTAAAATAAGAACCATTGGCCAGAAAAGTTTGGAGTAAGAGACAATTATTGAATTCTACAATAGAAGTCGAGTATCTAGGTGTTATTTACAAAATATAGGGTACTATATGGATCAAGATGTTCATATAGACGAACTTATGTGGTGTTCCAACCATTAATGATACAGTAGAAATACTATGACAACAATGGAGCTATTGGTTAGGCAAGGAATATCATATAACATACCACAAAAATTCCATCTTATATGAGATGTCGTACATTGAAGAGATGTGAAACATGAAATACATTGACTAAACAAATGTTGTTAACCCACTGGATTAACACTTGCACAACAAAAATATGATGGACATGTTTAAGATCACTTAGAATAATATTTTGGGTGATTGGCTCTAAGTGCAAGTGGGAGTTTGTTAGTATATATTCCCAGAGAACCAATCATATGATGATCGCAAAGGCATAGCTTGTAAATGATTTGATTAATAATAAAGACAATCTTCTGATTGTTCTATTTTATTTAGTGATGAGATAATGATTAAACATAATGAATGTCTAAGGAAAAATATTACTCAATGACGTATGTCTTTGGGTTGATGACCTGAACAATGAAATCATACGAATGCCAAGAGTATGTACATTCTTGTTATGTCCTTAGTCAGATGTTATTGTGGAAGGATGATAGACATCAATGACATATAAGACTAGGGTGTGTGTTGGTTGATGACATAATCTCATCAGTCGTGATCTGTGATATCAAACCAAGCACATACATATTTGTTGGAGAACACTGTGTAAGAAAGACCTACCTTGAGAATGACAATGCAAACCATGATTGGTAGTCAAAATCATCTCTCATAGTGATGGTGGTGATTTTTGTTCTTATACCTAAAGTCACTACACTCATCACATGTCATTCATTGTACTTTGACATCATCCATCGTGACCTTGAATAAGGGTTTTCATAAAGATGGTGTTCGGGTGCACTATGACACATGGGGATGAATGTGAGTCATGTAGATGGGATTTTTGCCTCCTATAGGAGTTTGATATCCATGCCACTTGATAAGAGATACTTTTAAAAGAATGTACATGTGGATGTGAATTAATATATGATATTGGGTTCACATATATCTCAGATAGTCTGCTCTAGTTCAATGAACATGGATTGAACGTTGAGAGGATGACTATTCCATGACTTGAGTTCAATCAGGATATTAATGATAAAGGAATTATACAATAATTGTAACACCAATCAAGAATTTTAGGTTGAAGCTGTTCTCCAACTTTATGAATTACTTGGGTTGCGATGATGTGTTTCTAGATACCACTCATTGCTTGTGATGTCATTAACTAGTTATGGACACTCACTGCCAATGTAACTTGGAACCTATAGGGTCACACTCATAGGACATAGTTGGACTAGGAGTTTATTCATGAATCTAGCGTAAACTTGATTACTAAAGAGTTAGGTATTCAATTTAAACAATAATTGTTAGATGTTGACTGACTGGATTGTGAACTTACCGATTCAAGTGTCGAAGTGACCATTTCATAGTGTCAGGTCAATTCAACCAAAATTGGAAATCTAGTCCATCAATGAACTGATTCAGGAAGTGAACCAATCGACTCAGGTCCATGAAATGACCGATTTAGGTTGAGAACTAATTGTTTGGTTGATTAATTTGATTGGATCAAAGATTAGTGCTGACATCATGTTGTGCATTAATCAGATATTAATTGCTAATATAATTGCGATTGGGAAACATGATGAAATGACTGGTTCAAGGGTTGAACTAATCGGCTCAAATGCCGACTGATCGGCCCACCTGTGAACTGATCATTTTGTTGCTTACAGGATGTGAAAATTTGTGAAAATCTATCCCCTTCGGCTCCTGCTCAGACTGGGAAGCCTGACCCTGACCCTTCTATAAACAGAGGGGTACTGGGGCTTCTCAGACACATAAATCACTCTAATAATTGTTGTCTTATCTGATTGTGGTAACTGAGAGAACCCAAGCAAGTCCTACCTAATAAAGGGAGAAATAGCAAGGGAGAATAATTGTGGGAGAGCAAGTTGGTGCTAGTGCACCAACTAGAAGGGACAACTCCTTCTTGTCTATTTTTCTAGAACGACATGAGTTTCCGGTGGTCCATGTGGATTAATATAGAGGCGAGGAGGTTGTTGCCTTCCGCTAGGAGGATGAGATCACTTGTTGTCCATGGCAATCAACTAGGAAGCTTCTGTTGATGCTGTCTGAGTGCAACTTGAAGAAAGACATATGCTTATGTAAGGGAATCGTCATGGGACTTACTCTAGGACTAGATATAACCTCACAAACCATCCTTACCATTTTATAGTTATCAACGTGATCAATTATTCAAAGGAGAATATGGTAGTTTTGTTTCTACTTCCTATTTTGTAGCCATATTTCGCTACAATTAATTCATTATCATCATTCATGCCTAATTTATCATGAAAGTAAATAATTCAAATAATCTGTATTTTATATTAGTGGTCAGATGATCGATCCTTAGTGCAAGTCCTAATTCACTGAACTAGTATCTCACCCATGTACTAATAATTTATTAGGTTGACCCAATGCTTTTAGAGACTGAGTATTGACCAAAGTAATTTTTCCATAAACTTAGTTATGTTTGTAGTGTTAGTATTTTTAGAGGTCACCGACTACTCTAGGCCTACATATTTACCAAAGAGTTTTTTATATGTGTAAGTGTTATACATGCTAATTAATTTGTTGGAGTTTGTACATATATATAATTTATATCGAAAGTGAATGATGTAAAATTGTTATTAAGTGGACATAGTATGAAATAAATTACATGTTTTATTTTTTTGGTCAGGGATTTTTTTTTGTCGGTAAATTAGAGAATGCGGGCAATTCAAGACCGCTTTTGCACAAAGGACTCATCACTGCTCACTTTAAATTACATGTTTTATTTAATGATAAGTAAACTTTAGAAATGATGTTGAAAAGTGATTCATTTTGAGACCCCATCATATAATTGGTTTAGTCAAGATCCCATCATGAGATCCTAATTTTATGCCCTAAGGCAGGGTTATCAGTTTAGAATTTGGCAACATGGTATCATCACTTAGCATGGGTTTCTAAGGACAATAAGGGTAGGAAGTCTGAATTGTAAGTATGGCGGTTAGGAGAGTTGTGGTGTTATCTCTAGTAGGCTTAGTATTTGTGTATCTTAGATAGGTATACAATATCAACCTACCCATTCCAATTTTCTTTAAATATCCTATAATATGTCCTATTGAAGGATTCAAAAGAAGGAAAAACCAAATATTTAGGAATATGCTAATATTCTTACATGATAATAAGAATGAAAATTACCGAAGATGAAATGAAAGTTCTGAAAAATCTATCTCTTCTATTATATATCAACTTAATTTATAGATAAGGTTGTTATTAAATATATATTTTATTTATGTGATATACATGATATTTTATGTGTAAAATAATATTAAATAATTGATATTAGTTTAGTGAAGATCTTACATGCCTCAAGCCTACTATGAATGACAATATATTTTGGATAGGTTCCAAAAATAAATGGATAGTCATCCCAACTAGTGCAAACCATACTGAGGATGGGTTTAAGGATGGAGTCAATGATGTGAAAAATATCACACTAACAAATTCATTAGAAATAAAATTCCTAGAGTTTACCAAAACAAACATGCAATAATGCCACCCACAAGCGGACATGTCTTACTGCTATATAGTTGAGGATTGAATCCTAAAGGACAACATTTTTAAGAAGCTTCAAGTTTGTATCCAGTTGAAGTAAGACTAGTATTTAAAACTAAGATTTGATTGGGTTGATTTAAGCTAATATCAAGAAAAGTAAAATCTGGAATAAAATTAGATATAGATCAATGATAGAAACACCAGGGTGGAATCAAGTTTCACCACCACCACCTGAATCTACACATTCATTCCAATCCAAACTTGTACAGATAGATAATTAGAACTATGCAAGTTTCCCCTTTAGGCATCATAAACTTACATGAGCGGATATCACTATAAGCTTGATGTCTCAATCCTTACATGTCATCTTTCTACTACTCTGGTGACTTCCCATTAGAAGTTTGATAAATGTGTTTTCATCATTTTCATCTTTTAGATATCTTTTTAGGATTGTTTTGTTATTTATTTTCTTAATTTTATAATTAATTACTTTATATTATATTTTTCTATTTAAGTATAATTTTAAATATATTTTCTAGGTTTTTTGTAGGAAATGGGACAAATATTCTTGGAGTATAATTGCATAATTTGCAGCAGTCCTGTAATTATTGTATACCCATCACCAAAAGTGCCATGACGCTTGCATCCAAAGTTCAAATTGAGTGTACAAGTATTCATTGGAAAGGGAATTTAATTTCCTAAAAGAATATCCTATTATTTGGACCGCTTTTAGGAGCAAAATACGTTCAAAATTACTGCTGCGGGAATCTACATTGAAGAGAGTTACATGGTCAAAACAATTAAAGCCTATCAAATTTTTATTGACCAAATCTAGAAAATTCAAAAGGAAGGATCCCTCTCTCCCCCCCCTTCTTTTTTAAGTAGCGTACCCCCTCCTTCTCCTATAAAAGGAGGGGCACTTCATCCTCCCAAGATCATATTTTGTATCATCTTTGTACGAGATTTCTGAGCAATCTTCTTCTGTTCTTTCCATCAATAAAGATTAGTTTTTACAAGCTAAGTGTTTCCTTCAATTGTTGTTCTTTTAATTTTCTCGTTTAGATCTAGTTTCTTCTTCCTCTTATTTTTTCATGGACTGGAGCAAGAGATTAATCGTCATCCATTTCATTGACTCTAGCCTAAGGAACTATCCTTTAGTAAGACTAGACTATGGATAGAACTCTTCTTTCCTCTGTCTCCCTTTTCTCCACAAGCATGACAGAGTAGTTCTCTATCGAGGCAAGGGGAATAACCCCTTAGACATGGATTTATCGACTTTTTCTTAATAATGATTCTAGATGGCTTTTGGGTTTGATAACTAATTGATCTATCAAATTAATTAATTGGTTTGATCAAAAGTTAATCCGGATGGATATGACCGTAGAAGTTCAGATTTAGAACAACAAACCCAATCACATGGGAGTTTTGAAATGATTGTAGATGTTCTTTTTTTAGGATTATGAACTAAGAAGCATGAGCACCAAGACCAATGGGCTCATGTAGAGTCCATCTTTAGTGGATTTTTATTAATTCACTTGCCTTCATCAAATCCGTCGTTTTAAGGATTAGTTTATTTTTGCCCAGGCTAAGGTGGTGAAAAACCCTAAAGCCTTGATTCCCATCTCTTGATTTAATCACCACTTGCTTTTACTTTCTTTAATCTTTAGTCTTTTCATTCATAATAGTCTTGTGCTAACAACAATCTTGATTTTCCTTGTGACAAGGCAAATTTATATTTTTGTTAAGTGTATTTTCATTCCTGCATTTCTTTCTTAAGTGTCAATCATCAACCCCCAAACTCGACTTTTAATTTTTATTCTAAATCTAAAAATACCAAAAATAAATAACAAGTTCTTCAAATAATTGGATTTAGAATTAATAATCTTAATAAAGTTGTCCTGTGGGATCGACCCTTTCTATACTAGCCTTAATCGAAAAGTTGAAAAAGGATTAAACTCTAAGATAATTATCTTAATGATTGTAAGTGCACTGCGACACATTAACAATTTGACGCCATTGCCGGGGACAACAAATTATTTTCTCGAACCCTAAAATCTTTTATTCCGAGTAACATTCCGGAAGTGCTACTCCTCCTTCTGCCGAGTTTTCATTCTGATAGTACGTTTTTTCTACACACAATTAACTACTTATTTTGTACATGCGACACCCGAACGTTGATTTTCAATCGTTTGATCCTAAGATAGATAGAAATTTCCACCGTCTAAACCGCCAAAACCAAAATCAAAATATGTTGGATGAGGAAAAAGTCACCCGTAGGATCAACCAGGCTTTAGCGGCTCAAAGAGAGCACATCTTAGCCGACCAAGAAGCTAGGGAAGCCGCTTTATGAGCAGCCTACAAGGCTGAACAAGAAACCCTAGAAGCCAATAGGAGGGAAGCTGAAAGGAAAAAATAATTGAAAGATTTTTGTATTCCCAAATCTGTCTACGCCCAACACCCATTCGTGCCTCCCGACATTATTTCTCCCCAATTCGATATTCGAACCCAATGGATCACCATGATCCAAGCTAATCCTTTCCCAGGCAACAATGGGGAAAGATGCCAAGATCACCTTCAAAGGTTCATTGACCTTTGCTCTTTGAACAAACTCCCAGGCATCTTCAAAGATGCCATCCACCTTAGATTGTTCAAGTACTCCCTCTCCGGCCAAGCTAGTAGCTGGTACAACCCCATGGAGAGTGAAGAACATGTCACAACTTCGGAAGTTCTACAAAATAAGTTTCTTGAGAAATTTTACCCTCCTTCTCTTACCTACAAACTCAGGGGCCAAATCACTCACTTTTCTATGTCCCCAGGAGAATCCTTAGGATAAGCTTGGAAAAGATTCAAGGACTTACTTAGGAAGTGCCCTCACCATGACATCTCTCAAGCCCAACTCATAGAGATCTTCTATCATGGTGTTGATGATGATACCAAATTCTTTCTTGATTCCTCATCTGGAGGAAATTTCATGCACCAAAGTCTGACTAGTGCATGGGAGGTGGTCAAGCGAGCTTCTGAAACAAGGGCTAGAAGGGGAATTGGTGGAATCCTTAAGGTAGCCAGGGCAGAAGTTAATTCTGATATCCAAAGCATAGCAGAAAGCCTCAAATTAATTTCCTTAAAACAAGACCAGTTAGAGTCATCCCTAAGCACCCTTAGGGAGTCATTCCAACAAATAAAAGCTATAGACTCTCTTTGTGGCATTTGCCAAGGATACGACCACACCACCCTACACTATTAAAACCTCTACAACACCCCCATGCAGCCAGAAATGGGACATCAACTAGAAGACCTCAATTCAATCCATACCATACCGAGCCAATGTTACTACAACCCCAACCGGACTAGAAACCACCCTGGTTTCCAATATGGGAACCTTGTAGGTGCCGAAAACTCTGGACAACTCCAATCCCAACAAAGGCCTCCCTACCCTCAAGGCAACGATCGACCACCACCTGGATTCCCATACAACAACCAAAGGAACATTGGAACCCAAGGAAACTACCGAGGAAATCACCCAATCCGACCACCATATCAAGGACAACAATTCCATAACTTAAACCTTCCCCCTCAAAATCTCAATCAGCCACCTCCTCAACCGCCACCAAGTGTTCCTATTCCCACCCCCTCAGCTGATGAAAGGATATCTGCTTTGGAACAAATCATCATTGCCCAACAAGCTCATCAAAAGGCGACTGATGCCCAGCTAGCTCGTTTGGTTCGCCCAACAGAAACCCCCTATCGAAACTTTTGTAGGGCAGCCTGAAAACAACACCAAACATCTCGAACAACTCAAGGTTGTCTCCATTCATTCAGAAGCGGTGCACTCCCCTCCCCCTCCAAAAAAACCTTCAGAACCACCTCTAGAATTTGAGGATGAGGACATGGTAGTTGTTGAACCTGAAGCTACACCTAAACCAACTATCCCCAAAACCCCTCAGGCAGAAGTCGAAGAACCAATCTACAAGACACGACCTCCCTACCAAGCCCACCTCAAAAAAACAAGGCTTGATGCCTGCTTCATGAAATTTAGGGATGCTATGAAAAAATTACATGTAGACATTTCCTTCCTTGATGCTTTGGCAGACATGCCTGTCTGGTCCAAGTACATGAAAACCCTTTTGACTAGGAAGTACACTACTAGAGAATATGAGACCGTTAAACTTGCTAGGACCACTTCAGACATAATCCTAAGTAAGATGCCTAAAAATAGGACCCTGGTTCTTTTGGGATATGATGCTACTTGGGTGACAATGCTTTTAGAAAGGGCCTAGTGGATTTAGGAGCCAATATATCCATCATGCCCTACAACCTTTGCAAAAGATTAGGATTCAATGACATGTTACCCACAACAATGACTATCCAACTGGTAGACTCATCCATGACCAAACCCATGGGAATCATAGAAGACATTCCAGTTAAGGTTGGAAAAGATGCCTATGTTCCTTGTGATTTTGTGATCATGGACATAAAGGAAGATTTATGCTACCCTCTCATTTTCGGACGTCCCTTCTTAGCCACTGCCCGAGCCTTGATTGATGTTGAGGCTGGTACCGTTCTGTTAAGATGATGGAAGCAAACCCTTGAGTTTAGGGTGTTTGAAAGCATGAAGGGGCCTAGTCTCAAGGAAGAGGTCTACCTCCTTGATTGCATTGATAAATTATCCCAACTAAGGCAGGAATGGGAGTTAGTTGATGACCCCCTACACACAGCCCTTCACTACCCCCTTTGAATGTGATTTTGATAATGAACAATTCGATCAATGTAAGGCCTATTTAGATAACTTTGAGGAGATCCCTGATGCTGAAATTGAGGACCTTAAGATGATCTCTACCATAGAAGAAAAGCCTGAACTGCCAAAGGCCCCAAAAATGAAGACTCTTCCCATAGGGCTGAAATATGTCTTTCTTGATGAGCTAGAACTATGCCCTATCATCATAAATTCTGACCTTACCCTAGAATAAGAAAATAAACTTATGGGTGAACTTAAAAAAAAGGAGCTGCCTTGAGGTACAAAATGGCAGATCTAGTTGGAATAGATCAATCCATCTACATCTACAAAATCCCAATGATAGAAGACCACAAACTTTCTCGAGATCCGCAATGAAAACTCAACCCAAACATGAAGGAAGTTGTCTGTCTAGAGGTGATTAAACTTTTGACTAAGAATCATCAATCCCATCTCCGACTCCCCATGGGTCAACCCGGTTCAAGTTGTTCCCAAAAAGGGAGGGACTACTGTCATTCAAAATGAGAAGAATGAGCTCATTCCCACTCGCACCATCACATGGTGGATAATGTGCATTGACTACAGGAAGCTCAACAAAGCAACTAGGAAAGACCACTTCCCACTTCCCTTCCTAGACCAAGTTCTTGAACGCTTAGCCCATCAACAATACTTTTATTATCTAGATGGCTACTCAAGATTTTATCAGATTCCTATCCATCCTGAAGATCAAGAGAAAACCACCTTTATATGTCCCTTTGGTACCTATGCTTTTAGACGAATGCCCTTTGGCTTGTGCAATGCACCAACCACCTTCCAACGGTGTATGTCAGCCATTTTTGCAGGATTGACCGAAACCATCATGGAAGTGTTCATGGATGACTTTTCTGTCTATGGAGATAGATTTAATTCATGCCTTAGGAATCTCTCCCTTGTTCTTGACAGATGTATTGAGTCACACTTGGTCCTTAATTGGTAAAAGTGTCACTTCATGGTTAAGGAGGGCATCATTCTTGGCCACAAGGTTAGCAACCAAGGCATAGAGGTCGACAAAGCAAAAATTGAAGTGATTACCAAGCTTCCACCCCCAACCTCAATCAAAGACATCTGAGCCTTCTTAGGACATGCCTGTTTCTATCAGTGATTCATCTATGACTTTTCCAAAATCACAAAACCTCTCACCAATCTTCTTCAAAAGGAAGTGCCTTTCCATTTTTTGTATGGATAGCTTTCTATGTTTGAAAAATGCTCTCACAACCACTCCAATCATTCGTGTACCAGACTGGGCCCTACCCTTTGAAATCACGTGTGATGCTAGTGACTATGCTATAGGTGTCATCTTAGGATAATGCGTTGATAAGAAACATCATGTCATATACTATGCATCCAAGACCTTAGATGAAGCTCAACAAAATTACATCGTGATTGAAAAGGAGATGCTATCCATTGTCTATGCATTTGATAAATTTCTCTCATACTTAGTTGGCTCTAAAGTTATTGTCTACACTGACCATGCAACCATTTGCTATATCATGACCAAAAAAGATGCCAAACCCAGACTCATAAGATGGATTTTACTATTACATGAGTTTGCTCTAGAGATCCTAGACAAAAAGGGGTTTGAAAACATTGTGGCTGATCACCTAAGTCGACTTAGCTGCAGCCCAATCGATGAAATCCCCATAAATGAATCTTTGCCTAATGACCAATTTCTTAAGGTAAACTCCCAATTTCCTTAGTTTTCTGATTTTGTAAATTATTTAGCGACCGGTGTATTGCACCCTGAGTACAAGGGACATTCTAAAGATAAATTTTTACATGATGTCAAAAACTATTATTGGGATGAACCTTATCTGTTTATATTTTGTGCCAACGGTCTATATCGTCGTTGTGTCTCTCAAGAAGAAAGTACTAACATTTTGGAACAATGTCATTCTGGCCCGTATGGTGGACACATGAGTTCCCAAAAAATAGCAGGAAAGTCCTACAGTATGGTTTCTATTGGCCCACCATCTTCAAAGACTCATATGATTATGTACTCTTATGTGACCAATGTCAAAGGACATGTAACATTTCCAAGCGTGACCAAATGCCCCTAACCTCTTGGTAGGAATTAGATATTTTCGACATCTGGGGGATCGACTACATGGGGCCATTTCCATATTCTTATGGGTTTGCTTACATTCTAGTCGGAGTCGATTATGTGTAAAAATGGGTTGAAGCCATACCCACTAAAACCTATGACTCCAAACCTATTAAGAAACTCTTTAAAGACATTATCTTTCCTAGATTTGGAGTCCCTCGCACCATCATTTCTGATGGGGGATCCCATTTTTTGGGGAAAAGGTTTGACACTCTATTGAAAAGATATGGGGTTTACCAAAAATTCGCCACTCCTTACCATCCTCAGACCAATAGGCAGGTTGAAGTATCCAACAGAAAAATCAAATCCATTCTAGAGAAAACTGTTGGACGCACTAGGAAAGATTGGGCGTTGAAAATCAATGACGCTCTGTGGGCATACCGTACTTCCTACAAGACACCCATAGGTACCACCCCTTTTAGGCCAATTTATGGAAAAGCGTTCCATCTCCCGATAGAGTTAGAACACAAGGCTAGTTGGGCCATCAAAAGCCTGAATTTTGACCTTTCTACTGCAGGAGAAAATCGTCTTCTCCAAATAAATGAACTAGACAAATGTAGAATGAGTGCTTATGAAAATACGAGAATCTACAAGGACCGAACTAAACTTTGGCATGAAGGTCACATCAAGCGCAAGGACATTAGAGAAGGCAACCAAGTTCTAGTGTTTAATTCCATACTAAGGCTTTTTCCTAGAAAGCTCAAATCCATATGGTATGGTCCCTATCTCATAAAGTGTGCCTATCCACATGGCACTTTTCTTCTTTGGGATAAAGTTTTGGGTAAATTTATGGTTAATGGGCATAGACTTAAAAGATATATCACCACTGAAGACCTGGTCACTTCAGATACCAACAAATACCCATCTTTGGAAGATCTCAACTTGACAGACCCTCAGCCTCCATAGAATCACAATAAAGTGGTATCTCATATGTCAAGCCTCCAACGTTAAACAAGGCGCTTGTTGGGAGGCAACCCAACCCTATATTCCTTTTATTGCTTTTCCTTTACTTTGTTATTTCATCCTGTTCCATTTTGTCCTTCTGTGACACTTCAAGCTTCCACGACCAACCATCCATTAGGAGTACCATGAAGATCCTCTATTCAAAGACCCAACCATCATCGACATTCCCTTCAGATGGACATATTTTGAGCTACCAGGGTCTCCTGGTGAATCCAAGAATTTTCTTCCCTCCATCTCGGGTTTGGGTTTTACTCAAGATGAGCAAAAATCTAAGTCTGTGGTGGAGGTGGGTGGTATGTTTCTACTTTCACCCCTTATCTTTTCCTTTCAACATCTTATTTTCCTTTGTTTTGCATATAGTTGCTTCTATATTTTCTTCTTTTATGGTTATTATCTAGTCGACCATGTCTTAGTTTCTTTTATTATAAAAAGGCCATTACCTAGTCGGCCAATTTGAAAAGATGTTTATCATTTTAATCCCTTGAATTTAGTAAATTTTCTTATAAAATCTATTACAAATTGCCATGTTTGCAACCACTGTGTCACCTAGGACCCCTAAATAACATCACTCCTTAGAAAAGTTGGCAAGTCATGAGGAATCAATTAGAACCAAGCATAATGTTTCCTTATAATTAAGCAATGAATTATCTTGTTATAAAATTTGTATGATGTGATTTATAGGATAATCGAACTAGAGCAATGACACTCTCTGATAAATATATATTAAAAAAGAAAAGTTGGAAGTTATAAGCACATGAACATCTCTTCCTTCCCTCTTTTTTTCTTCTAAAAAAGAGAAGCAAAGAATTACCACAGGACAAAAATCAAGTCCGGGGTGGCCTGCTTCCCAAAATAAAAACCCCATACCCCACAAAGGGGCGTACCATCAAAAGATGCCAAAAGTGCACATGAAAAAAATTGTGATCAATGTAGCCACAACTCCATAAATTCATATCCCGAGTCGAATAGAGGAGGGATCAATATTTTTTCATCACTTCCTTCTTTATTTTCACGCCCCCCAAATTCGTCTTGTACTTGTGCAACAAATTTCCAAAAAAAATTTGAGAGTGTCAAAGTAAAAGTAAGATGAAGCCTATTCTTCTACAAATTCTTGTTTTAGAAGCTAGATTTGACATTTGTTTTGATAGAGAATATATAATTATATGCTATGTGGTTCTAGGAGATTGGGTCACTTGGCCAAAATTTGGAGGTGAGGACAATAGTGATGTTATTACGGTGATGATGGAATTTTGGAAGTATGAATTGGAGTTTATTTGTAATCTAATTTACTTGAGGACAAGCAAAGATTCAAGTCCAGGGTATTTTGATAAATGTGTTTTCATCATTTTTATTTACATCTTTTAGATATCTTTTTAGGATTGTTTTGTTATTTATTTTCTTAGTTTTATAATTAATTGCATTATATTATATTTTTCTTTTTAATTAGAATTTTAATTATATTTTCTTAGATTTTGTAGGAAATGGGATAAATATTCTTGGAGTATAATTGCAAAATTTGCAGCAGTCCTGTAATTATTGTATACCCGTCACTAAAAGTGCCATAACTCTTGCATCCAAAGTTCAAATTGAGTGTACAAGTATTCATTGGAAATGAAATTTGATTTTCTAAAAGAATATCTTATTATTTGGACCTATTTTATGTTTTTTAGGGGAGAAAAATATGTTCGAAATCACTTCTGTGGAAATCTGCATTGAAGAGAGTTACATGGTTAAGACAATTAAAGCCTATCAAATTTCTATTAATCAGATCTAGAAAATTCAAAAGGACGACCCCCTCTCTTTTTTCCTCCTCTTTTTTGAGTAGCCTACCCCCTCCTTCTCCTATAAAAGGAGGGGCACTTCATCCTCCCAAGATCATGTTTTGTATCATCTTTGTATGAGATTTCTGAGCAATCTTCTTGTGTTCTTATGTTATTGTGTTCTTTCCATCAATAAAGATTAGTTTTTGCTAGCTAATTGTTTCCTTCAATTGTTGATCTTTTACTTTTCTCATTTAGATCTAGTTTCTTCTTCCTCTTATTCTTTCTTGGACTGGAGCAAGGGATTAAGTGTGAGCCATTTCATTGACTCTAGCCTAAGGAACTATCCTTTAGTAATACTAGACTATGGCTATAACTCTTCTTCCCTCCATCTCCCTTTTATCCACAAGCATGACTGAGTAGTTCTCTATCAAGATAAGGTGAATAACCCCTTAGCCATGACTTTATCAACTTTTCCTTAAAAATGATTCTAGATGGTTTTTGGGTTTGATAACTAATTGATCTATCAAAGTAATTAATTGGTTTGGTCAAAAGTTAATCGAGATGTATATGACTGTGGAAGTTTGAATTTAGAACAACAAACCGAATGACATAGGAGTTGTGAAACAACTGTGGATCTTATTCTTTTAGGATGATGAACTAAGAAGCATGAGAACCAGGACCAATGGGCTCATGTGGAGTCCATCTTTAGTGGATTTTTATTAATTCACTTGCCTTCATCGAATCCGTTGTTTTAAGGATTAGTTTATTTTTGCCTAGGCTAAGGTGGTGAAAACCCATAATGCCTTGATTCCCATCTCTTGATTTAATAACTTCTTGCTTTTACTTTCTTTAATCTTTAGTCTTTTCATTCATAATAGTTTTCTTGTGCTAATAACAATCTTGATTTTTCTTGTGACAAGGCAAATTTATATTTTTGTTAAGTGCATTTTCATTCCTGCATTTCTTTCTTAAGTGTCAATCATCAACCCCCAAACTCAACTTTTAATTTTTGTTCCAAATCTGAAAATACCAAAACTAAATAATAAGTTCTTCAAACAATTGGGTTTAGAATTAACAATCTTAATAAAGTTGTCCTGTGGGATCGACCCTTTCTATACTAGCCTTAATCGGAAAGTTGAAAAAGGATTAAACTCTAGAATAATTATCTTAGTTATTGTAAGTGCACTGCAACACATTAACAAAGTTCTCCTCTGGTTATTAACCAAAACCTACTACTATTCCAATATCAAACATTGAAGTTCTCATAGTCTAAGATTATAATAAATCACATAGAGTGGGTGATTAATCCATAAAACATGCACTAAATAATTGATAATGAATTAAATGAGTTCATACAAGGCTTTGAATAAGAATGAAACTGGACGAGATGGGTAGTGGGGCTAATCTCCACACTCCAATGAAAGAACCACTCCCTCAACATGGTGAGTTATATATTACTAGTAGAGGAAGAGGATACAATCATGTTCATGATTGTAGTAGAAGTAGCTCGATGTGGTGTGTGATGAAAAACTTCCTTCCTTCTCTCTCTTCCAAGTATTCACCCTGACTTTTGGCTAAAGTAGGTGGATCAGAAACAACTCGATGAAGTGGTCGATCGCTAGCGAGAGGGTGGTCAATGGCTCTTTTAGTGGAGAGGTCGATAGCTTCAAGAAGCAATAGGATGATCGATGGTTCTGGACTTAGGTGGTAGATCACTCTAAATATGACCAGGTCAATTAGTTTAGAAAATGACTTAGAGTGGAAACTTTTTTACCTCTTGGGTAGCATGGAGTCTAAGAGAGATTGTATTTGGTTGTATGATGGGCATTTGTTGGCTATGCAGGAAACATTAAGGTTAGTGGTTATAGGTCCCACCCATCGACGTCACAACTATTGAGCACTGGTTGTCGACTAGTAGTTGTTGATCAATGAATGTGGTGGAGGCCAATAGGAAGATGAATGGTCAATGAGGTTGACGGTCTTGAATGCTAAATTGATAGGATGTTGAGCTCTGGTTGTCAACCAGTGGATGTTGACCAATGGTTGTCAATCTCTGGCTGTCGACCAATGGTGGAACTTTGTCAAAAGAGTTTGACGTGTTATCGACCTTAAAGGTCGATGGGATGCTTGAGGATAGAAGTCAATGGATAGAAGGACGATCATTGATGCTTGATAATTTATGAAATTTGAAGGTCGATTGGAAAGTCGATCTGTAGGTCGATTTTGGCCTTGGACTAAAAAAATGTTGATCAATCTGCCTTCTGGAAGTGCTCAAAATTTGTTTCAGTGTACTTGATTCTAGATAACCCAGAGGTCATTGAGATTTGACTCAATAAGGGTGTCACTAAATTTTTTTGCCTATGCTAAACTGTATGTCCTGCTACAACCTTTTTCTCAAAAGGTAAATATGTGTGTTGAAGTCTTTGAGGACCATAATAGATCCCATTTCCCATACTTGGTAGGTAATTTCAAGTATGTTTCCTTTCTATCATCAGGAGTGTGCATACATGTTAGTAATTATATTAGAATTATTAATGCAACATGTAATAAATTGTCTGCAGTTGTTGATGATTTCTACTTTGCACTCTATGGAAAATAGATCTAGATACAAATTACCTAGCTTAAATTGTATGAGAATTCTTTAAATCAAGTGTTTAATAATATTTCTATCTCTAAGAGAACTCATTCTTAGTTCTAAGATACCCACAAGTTTGGGTGTTGTCTTTACAATAAAAGAATTTAAGGCTTCCCATGATCTATAGTTGTTAATGCCTCTAATGTTGCAACATGTTAAATTTATCATGGAAACAATGCCTATTTTTTATAATCATATTAAGTTGATTTTTAAAGATTTAAACCTAATCTAAAGCTTACCAAAATTTAAGCACTAGGATAAAATAATATACATTTCCTAAGTTTATTGATATGAGTACTATTATTTAATTAAATGCTAACATGATTATATAATTAACTTTCATTTACAAAACTTGGTCCATCCCCATTTAACATGATCTTTTACTAGGAAAACATTCACAAATATTTCATGTACCCCCTTCTTACTAGAATAATAAGAAGCATAAAATGAATCATATAAAAATTGAAGAACATGATTTAAATTTCATGCTAGTACATTAGGATCTTTTAGATTAATTCATTATTCATCATTCATGTCTAATGTATCATGAAAGTCAAAAATTCAAATAAAGTTTTATTTTATTCAAGTGGTCAAATGATTCAACTTCAGTGTTGGTCCTAACTCACTAAGCTAGCATCTCACCCCTCTACTAATAATTTTTTAGGTTGACCCAATGCTTTCAGAGATTGAGTATCAAAAAAAGGAATTCTGCCATAAACTTAGTTATGTTTGTAGTGTTAGAATTTGAAGAGGTCATAGTCTACTCCTAGGCCCACATATTTATCAAAAAGGTTGTTATAAGTGTAAGTGCTATATACACAAAATAATTTGTTGGATTATATTTATATGTATAATTTCTATTGAAAGTGAATGATTTAAAATTTTTGTTAAGCGGAACTAGTATGAAATAATTACATGCTTTATTCTATGATAAGTAAACTTTGGAAAGTTTGTCAAAAGTGATTCATTTTGGGACCCAATCATATAATTGGTTTAGTCAAGATCCCATCATGAGATCCCAATTTTATGCCCTAAGTTGTGGATATCAGTTTGGGGTTTAACAACATGGTATGATAGCTTGGGTTGAGTTTATAAGGACATAAGGGTAGGAAGTCTGAGTTGTAAGTATGGTGGTTAGGAGAGTTGTAGGGTTATCTATGGTAGGTTTAGTATTTGTGTGTCTTGGAGAGGTGTACAAGATGATCAATATCAATCTACCCAATCCAATTTGCTTTAAATATCATGGGATATGCCCTAAGCAAGGACAAATGAGAAGGAAAAACCAAAGTTTTAAGAATACAATAAGATTCTTACATGATAATAAGAATGAAAATTAATAAATATGAAATGAAGGTCATGAAAAATCTCTCACTTCTATTATATATCATTTTAATTAGAATATAAGGTTTTTATTTAGTACATATTTTATTCATGTGGTACAAAAGAGATTGTATGCGTAAAATAATGTTAAATAATTGATATTTTCTAGTGACAATCATAAATGCCTCAACTGTAGTATGAAAGACAATATGTTTTGATTAGGTTCCAAAAATAGACTGATAGTCACCCCAACAAGTGCAAAAAATGCTAACAATGGGGTTAAGAATGGAGTCACTGATGTGGAAAATATCACACTAATTGATTCACTAGGAATAAATTCCTAGAATTTACCAAAATAAATGTGTAGTAGTACCACCCACAAGCATACAAGTCTTATCACAACATAGTTGAGGATAAAATCTCAAAGGCCAACTTTTTTAAGAAGCTTCTAGTTTGTATCCAATTGAACTAAGAATAATATTTAAAATTGAGGTTTGATTGGGTTGAGTTAAGCTAGTTGTAGGAAAAGTAAAAGCATGAATAAAATTACATCTAGACTAATGATGGAAAACACTACGATGAAATTAGGTTTCACTACCACTACCTGAATATGTGCGCATTCACTCAAATCATACTTGTACAAAGAAATCAGTGGAGCTCTAGAAGTTTTCCCTTTCAGCATTAGAGGACTTACATGAGCAGATATCACTGTAAGTTTGATGTCTCAATGCTTATAGGTCATCTATCTGCTACTCCAGAGACTTCCCATTAGAAGTTTTCATCATGGCATCAACCAAAATCAATCGATATTCAAATCTTAAACGTTGAATTTCTCATGGTCTAAGATTATAATGAATCACGTAAAGTGGGTGATTAATATACAAAACATATGTTAAGATATTCATAATAAATTAAATGATTTCAACAAAGCTTAAAAAAAGAATGAAATTGCAATAAATGGGTAGCAGGGCTAATCCCCACACCCTGTAAAAGGACTACTCCCTCGATATTGGAAGATTAATATTACTGGTAGATTGATTCGGAAGGTTGAGTAGGTGGATCTACACCATGAAATGGCCGATTGGATTCTAGAGTGCAGTGCTTTGGATCAGTGAACCGATTGGCTCATTGATTGAGACGATCAGTTGGAGTTCTGGGTAGGTATTCTCTTGTGCTACTGAACCGACCAGTTGGGCAGTTGAGACGGTCTTCTATGAGGCTGAAAATGGAATTTGAAGCCTCTGATTCTTGGGTCTTTAGGCTCTTTGAAGTAATATGAAAATTTTGCTATGAAACCCTTATGATTGTATCACAAGTAGATCAAGATGGTGTGTGTGATGGTAGACCTACTTCCTTATCTCTCTTTCAGGTATTCACCCTAGATTTTAGTTGAAGTAGGTAGATCAAAGCTTGATGAGGAGGTCAATCACTCTAGAGAGGAAGGTTGATGGCTCTTTTAGTAGAGAGGTCGATGTCTATAAGTAGCAGTAGGATGATAAATGCCTGTAGACTTAGGAGGTTGATCACTCAACATGACCAAGTCGATCAATCTTGAAATGACTTGGAGTGTAGTCATTTCCAAGAGATATTTTGTATGGATGTGTGATGGGTATTTATAGGCCATGCATGAATCTTAAGGTGAGTGGCTGCGGGTCCCACCCATCACCGTTGTGGCTGTTTAACATTGGTTGTTGACTACTAGATGTTGATATATCGATTTGGTGGAGGATGATTGGGTAGATGAATGGTCGACAAGGTCGATGGTCTTAAATGCTCGATTGATTGGATGTTGAGCTCTGGTTGTTGACCAGTGGATGCCGATTGATGGTTGTTGATCTCTAACTGTTGACCAATGGTGGAACTTCATCAAAAGAGGTCGATGGGATGCTTGAGCATTTAAGTTGATGGATAGAAGGTCGATCATCTATTCTTGATAATTGATGATATTTGAAGGTCAATTGGCAGGTCGATTGGTAGGTCAATTTTGGCCTTAAGACAAAACTTGTTGATCGATCTGCCTTCTAGAAATGCTAAAAATCCATTTATGTGTACTTGACTCTAGAGAACCCAAGGCCACTGAGATCTAACTCAACAAGGGTGCCATAAAAAGTATTTGCCTATGCTTAATTATATGTCCCGCTACAACTTTTTTTTGAAAAGGTAAAGAGGGATGTTGAAGTCTTTGAGGACCATAAACCATATTTATATCTCATTTCCCATATTTAGTAGGTGCTTTAAAGCATGTATCCTTACTGCAATTAGGCGTGTGAACACATGTTAGTAGTCATACTAGAATTTTTAATGTGACAAGTAATGAATTGTCTGTGGTTGTTGACAATTTCCACTTTTCAGTAGAGGACCATAAACCATATTTAGATCTCATTTCCCATATTTAGTAGGTGCTTTCAAGCATGTATCCCTACTGCAATTAGAAGTATGAACACATGTTAGTAGTCATACTATAATTTTTAATGTGACAAGTAATGAATTGTCTGTGGTTTTTGATAATTTCCCCTTTTCACTCTGTGGAATGTAGATCCAGATACTCCCTAAATCCCCTAGCTTCAACTGTATGAAAATTCTTAAAACCAAGTATTTAATAGTATTTTTAGCTCTCATAGAACTCATTCTTAGTTCTAAGATACCCATAAGTTTGGGTATCGTGTTGACAATGAAGTCATTTTGGGCTTCCCATGTTCTAGAGTTGTGAATGCCTCTAATGTTGCAACATGTTAAATTTACCATGGAACCTGTTTCTTTTATTCATATTAAATTGAATTCAAAAAGCTTAAACCTACTCTAAGTGTTACCAAAATATAAGTACTATGCTAAAATAATATATATAAAACTACTACTGCCTAAGTTTATCAATTTTAAGCATAAAAATTGCAAAATGATTTAATAAATATTAAATGTTAAAATGAATATATTATTACCATTAATTTAAAAAACTTGGTCCATCCCTATTTACCATGATCTTATACTAGGAAAATATTCAAATAGATTTTGTGTATCTCCTTTTTAATAAAAATGAAGTAGCATAAAATGAATGTTAAAAAAATTGAAATATATGATTTAAATGTCATTGTAGTAAGTTAGGATCTTATGGATTGATTTATTACATACCATTCATGTCTAAATTATCATGAAAATCAATAATTCAAATAAATTGCATTTTATTCTAGTTGCCAGATGATCCACCCTAAGTGCATGTCATAATTCACTGAGCTAATATTTCACCTCTCTACTAATAATTTTTAAGTTAACCCAATGCTTTTGGAGACTGAGTATCGACCAAAGGAATATTGCCATAAACTGACTTATGTTTGCAACATTAGAACTTTTAGAGGTCACCATCTACTTAAGGAACACATATTTGTCACAGAGCTTTTTATTAGTGTATGTGCTATATCCACTAAGTAATTTATTGGATTTTATACATATGTATAATTTATATTGATAGTGAATGATATAAAATTGTTGTTAAGTGGACATAGTATGAAATAAATTGCATATTTTATTTTATGATATGTAAACTTTGGAAATGATGTCCTAAAGTGTTTCATTTTGAGATCCCATCATGTAATTGGTTTAATCAAGATCCCATCATGAGATCCTAATTTTATGCCCTAAGGCGGAGTTATCAATTTGAGATCCGACAACATGGTATCATAGCTTAGGTTGAGTTCATAAGGATGGCAAGGGTAGGAAGTCTGAGTTGTAAGTGTGATGGTTAGGAGAGTTTTGGTGTTACCTTCTGTAGGTTTAGTATTTGGGTGTCTTGGATAGGTATACAAAAGATCAATATAAAGCTACCCAATTCAATTTTCTTTAAATATCTTAGAATATGTCCTAATGAAGGATGCATGAGAAGGAAAAATCAAAGGTTTAGTAATATGATAAGAATATTAAATGATAATAAGAATCGAAATTAATAAAGATGAAATGAAATTTATGAGAAATCTCTCTCTTCTGTTGTATATGAACTTAATTAGAATATAAGGTTGTTATTAATATATATGTTATTTATGTGATACAAAGAGATTATATGTGCAAAAAAGTGTTGTATAATTGATAATGTTTAAGTGACAATCATACATGCCTCATTATGGTCGCACATAGCAAGGTGACATGGTGGGTGATTCAACACCGTCAACCATCTCCATGGGACACTTCATGGTAGAGGGGTCCTTCTCTGAGCAAAAATGGAGTAGATCTGGCTACTTCCCCTTCTGCTGTCCTCTAGATCTATATCATTGGGAAGCTATTTGGAAGAATGATGAGGAAGGTCATCTAGATTTGAATCCTAAGGAAATTACTATTGTGGATGGAAAGCTTGTGTATCTAAAGGAGGAGGCTAAACAAAATGATGAGAAGTGGAATATGTGTCTTATTGGTTATATTCTCAATTTCACTCCCCACATTCCTACTCTAGTCAATCATCTGACTCATACCTGGAAATTGCATGATTGAAGTATTTGATCGTGGAAATGGCTTTTTCATTGTAAAATTCATAGATCTGGCAAAATTCAACTTGGCTCTATTAGGCAACTGGTATGTGAGAGATAAGCCAATGATATTTAAGAGATGGAAGATTGGTGACAAAATGGAGAAAACTAGACTAAAGGAGGTTCACATATGGGTTAGAGTTTATAGCATTCCTCTAAAATTGATAAAGTGTTCTATAATTCTTGTTTTATGAATGAATATGATGATTTTTGTGGTGAATGTATTTCTAGTACCACCAGTGATCATACAAGAATTATCTGGGCAATTGGTAGCCCAAGGAAGGTTTGTGCTCCCTTCAGATTTTTTAGTGTCTGGAATAAAAGGGATGATTTCCTTTCTATTCTTCAAGATGGTTAGAATTTGTAGGTGGATGGCTTATCTAAGTTTAGTATGTACAATAGGTTAGCTAATCTTCGAAGGAAGCTAAAAGATTAGAACAAGAAGGTTGTTGGTAACTTTGCTTAAAATGCTAATGTTGCTAAAGGCCTTGCTCTTACTGCTCAAAAGCATTATAATCTTAATCCTCTAGATGAGGAAGCTAGAAGAAATGCTAAGAAGATCAAATGTGAAGCTAAAGTTGTTAAGAAACTAGAAGAGTCTTTCTTTAGGAAAATAATCCAAGATTCACTGGATTAGAGAAGGTAATTCTAATACAATTGTTTTTATTCTTCCATGAAGACTAGGAGGGTGAGGAATTCCGTCAAATGTATGAATATTAAAGGAGTCATTAGTCATGACTTAGAAGCTATCAAAAGTGAGATTGGTATGTTTTATTCTAAGTTGTTTTGTAAGAATGATGGAGCTGGTAATCTTTGGGAAGGAGTTTGGGATGTGTTGAATTGAGAGTTATACATTGTCCATATTTTGATAATGACTTAACCATACCATTCCTATGTATGTAATATGTTTGTTCAATATTGATTTTAGGATTTAGGTACATGAAAAGGATCAAATTACACAAGCCCTAGCTTGTTCAAGTACAAGTCAAAAGCAATGCAAGTGTTCTTTTTGGGAAATCACTCCAAATCATCTTAGATTAATCTTATAATCACTTGTATTGATGATATGGCTTGTAAGTAAAATAAGAAAAACCAAGGACACTTAATTCTAATGTTTGGTCACTCAAAATTCATTTTGGGAAAATTTGTCACAGGCACTTTGTCGGTCAAGTTGGAAACTCGACCGATCTAGTGATGGATTTTATGAAATGAACAATCGGTCGAGTTGTACACTCATAGAACTCGATCAATTGATCAAATAACCAAAACTAATTTTGACTCATCAGTTGAGTTTCCCAAAACAAACTCGACCGAGTTTGTAAATTGGCTTTGTCTGTTAGTGGACCGGTCTAGTTATCTTTATTGAAACTCGACCAGATGTATAGTACTAAAAATGTCAAAAAAGTGATTATAACCGTTGGAGAGTTATTGTTAACAAAAATAGATCTGTTGCAAGTTGTAAAATGCCTATTTTTCATTCTTAAGTGATTCCACACTCAAAGGAACACCCCCATATATAAATAGGATTCCTTGGAGTTCATTCCAAGTGTGCTCATTCATGCTATTCTAAGTCCTTGCTATAGTCGAGTGTGTTGCAATGCTTTGAGCCCCTTTCTCTCTCTCATTTACAAAGCATTTCATGATTATGAGTGAGTTAGGTATGTTTTAAGAGAGCCACCTCCATGTTATTGCAAAGTTCTCATTCCTTCCATCTTCCCAATCCCCTTTCTCAAAGAGAAAAGGTTGAAGCAAGATACTCCGAGTGAAGGTGAAGTTGCTTCTGGTCTTCTTCAAGGTTGATGGAGAGGTGAAGATTTTCTATAGGTGAAGGAGAAGGGCAAGGCCCAAATTCAAGAAGAGTGGGTAATTCCTTCAAGGCCAAAGACTTGATGCAAGTGTGGGTAAGTCCTTGTTGAAGGCTGAAGACATCTTGATCAAGTGCATAAGTCCTTGTGTAGGTGAAAGACTCTTGTCTTGAGTAGGTAAGTCTTTGGATTTATGGTGGTGTCCTTGTATCTCTTATGATGGAATATAAGTATACACAAATTGCAAAGTCCTAGAGGTTGACCTCTCTAGGTAGTGGATTGACTGTCTCCTAGTTTGGAGATTGGAACCACTCTAACCACCTTGTCCAAGTGCATGTTTTAATTTGTCTCTCATCCTTGCATTGCATGTTTAGATAGGACTTCAAATTGATCTTAAGAATTTGGTTTAAATTTATATAATTTGAAGGTCTAACTTTTCTTGTGAGAATTCTAAAGCTATATTCACCCCCCTCTATAGCCCTACATCCAACATGATGGTCCCAACCTTTCTAATTCTCAAAGTATTAGTCTTATTGAACCTTTAACTAGAAAATAAGTTGATCAAATAATTGAAGACCCGAAGGATGATAAATTCCATGGGCCTGATAGTTTTAATGGGCATTTTTACAAGGTGTCCTAGAAAGTAATTGGTGATGACGTCTTTGAAGCTATTAAAGAATTTTTTGCTAATGGTAGTATGTAGAAGGAAGATAATAAAGCTTTCTTCATTTTAACATCTAAAGGTTTGGATAACTCTGAGATTGGGAATTGGAGACCTATTTTGTTGTGTTATACTTTCTACAAAATCATCTCTAGAGTGATGACAAATAGACTTCGACCTGGTTTGTCCTCGCTTATTGATATTAACCAATGTGCATTTGTAAAGGGAGAAGCATAAAAGATGCTATCTTATTGACTAACGAAATCCTTAGTGAATTCAAGAAGAGTTCAATGTCAAATGTTTGTTTGCAGGCTGACATTTCAAATGCATACAATTTTGTGTCTTGGAAGTTCTTGTTTTCCATTATGTTTAAGATGTGATTCCCTCCTACATGGATTAAATGAATTGAGTCTATATTCTACACTATATTCTATTAGGTTCTTGTGAATGGGGAATCTATGGAGTCAATCTTCCCCTCAAATGGTGTGAGACAATGGGATCTAATTGCCCCTTATTTATTTGTTATTGTGATGCAAGGGTTTTTTGAACCTATGAAGAAAAGAGTTTTTTAGAAATCTCTAACTCCTATTTCTGCTTCTAAGAATTTTTTGACCTCACATTTGATTTTTTCTGATGACTTAATGATCCTTTCTAAGGCTGATGAGGCTAGTGAAAGAAGCTTAAGGAGGTTGATTGAAGATTTTGGTAATATTTCTGGTCCTCTTATTAGTGTTGATAAAAGTTCGATTTTGTATAGTAAGAAAGTTGAGGCCAGAGATCTTACTAATATCCTGGGAATTAAATAAGGTAGGGTTGAGAACTCTAAGTACTTAGGGTTACTTCTTTTCATTGGAAAGATTACCAAGTCTCACCGTGCTACTTTAGTGGATAAAATCAAGAAAAGGATGGAATCTTGGAAGGCTAAATTACTATTGTTTGCTAGCAGGTTGGATCTTATTAAATCTACTTTGTCCTCTATGCATACTTATTGGGTTTATTTTGTTCCCTATTCCTACCTCTACTTTGGAAGACATTGATAGAATATACATGGACTTCTTGTAGGGACAAACTAAAGAGAAAATAAATCTCCATCTTCTTAAATGGGAAAATGTCACCTTTCCTAAAAAAGAATGTGGTCTGGGTATTAGAAAGAGTAAGGAGATTGTTAAAGCCTACCTTATTCTCAATGCATGGGACATTGCTAACATCAAGGATACAACACCATGGGTTAAATAAATTAGTGAAAAATATTTTAAGAAGGTTTCTTTTTGGATGGTTGTCGAGTGTTGATTTTTCTTGGAGCTTGATATACAATGTTCTCATGATGCTCCTCTGTGTGAGCTTCCTCCTAATATTTTTTTTATAGATGTGGTGTAACATACCAGTTCTTGGACCCTACTCTAGAAGTTTGACCTTTTGGGCTTAGCCAAACAAGGTTGAGGTTAGATCTAAAAGATGTTTGGTATAAACCTAATGATCTAATCCATGTATAAATCACCCTAATATAACCTAATGTTCTCACATTAGTCTTAGGATAGTAACGGGCACACAAAATCTGTCACATAAGGTAATAATGAATTATATAAAATTCCATGCAAATAATTACACAACTCTTTTTGTTATAATATTAAGTTATGGTACATAATGGATTGAACCTTAGTGATAATAATGTAATAATAATGTCCACAAATATTAATTGTGACATAAATCATTAAAATAAATTCCAAAAGTGGAATCCAAGTTAGGAATTGTGTTCCTTGGGTCCCAATTACCTTGGGACTCAAGTTTCACATTATTCACTTAATAATAATTAATTTAATTCAATTTGGAAAGAGAAGATCTGTGTTTTCCCCAAAATATGAAATAAAATATTTAATGACTCCAAAAGTGGAAAATAATATTAGATTCGTAATCTACACATTAAAATATGCCTTTGAGTGGATTTTTACTCAATTTGGAGAATATTTTCTTAAAAGGTGAAATCAAGAGAGAGAAAGTGTGTAGAACCTTCAAAACATTAAATAAATATATAAATAACTCCAACATGTAAAATTGATGGAAAATTCATATTCACTTCACTTAATGTGACTTTTGGGTGAAGTTTCATCAAATTTGGAGAACTTATAACCATTAATGATGGAGGAAAGAGAAAATAAGTTTTGAATTATTTATCACACTACAAGTTCTCAAAAAGAAAATCTAATTGCATGTTCAGATTCCTCTATCAAAAATAGGCTATATGTCAATTTTCATTTAATTTGGGATTTGTTTACTCCCTCAAATAAGGAGAGAGAAAAAGAGAAATTAATTTAAGGCATCACTTTATTTGATTTCGATTTGGTTAAGAACTTCCAATCTAATGTGTCACATGGGCTCCCATCCATTGGAAGGAGATCAGACGACTCCCAGATTGTCACCTACCTTGTGTTAAAAAATGAAACAGGCCGTACAATAAGTTCAATTTTGTCTTCACGATTTCTCCCTTCACACTTGGTCTTTGTCTGAGATTTCTTTGCCAATGGGTTCGTGAGAAGAATCCGCATGAAACAATCCCTTATTTACCATGTATTGTCGAGTTTCCAGGAAACACCTGATTTGGGCTTTTGGCTCTCACTCTCGTGAGTTGCAAACCATGTTTTACCTACACCTATATATACCTAAGCATCTAGGCACGATCACCCACTCACGTTTGTTCTTTCCCAACCATCAATTTAGTTGTGGGTTCCTCACACAACCACCTTCATAGATTTCTCTTCTCTGTGCTTGCGATGGGCTGGCTTGCATCTCAACACCTCCATCCATTAAATTGGGATCATAGGTGAGTTTCCGGTCACTTGCTCTTTGTTTTCTGGGCTTTGGTTCTTTGTTTTATGCCCTCTTGTAGATTCACCCAAATCCACTCAAGTAACAGCCTACTGTTTCATGCAGCAATGGAACTACGGTCTGGGGGAGACAATCTCTTGAGTGCAATTACTTCCCTACCCCTCTCTTTCCCTTGTTTCATTGTATTTTCCAATCATGGGAAAAAAGGTCTTTTTCCCGTTGCTTCCTTTGTTTCACGTGGGTCGCGCTGGCATTTACCGACTGACTTGGCTGCACAGATTGGGCCAAATCACATGGCTCACCCTCTCCCTCTCTTGCCTAATTTTCTTATGTGGCATTTCCTGATTGGCCAATTTTGTAAAAATCATTTCTTTTTCTCTAGGTGTCCAAAAATTAAAATAAAATATGTTTTGGAATTTTAAAAATGTTATCTTTCAAATAAAAATGGTTTCACAGCCTGATTTCCATGTTTTCGATGATGGATATTTGAGGATCTAATTAATTAATATAAAAATCCCTAAAATCAGTAACTAATTCATCTTAACTCCAAATATAACAAATAAATATGTTTTCTTGATATGAAAAACATAAGGAATCATTTAGACTAGGTTTTGAGTCCAAAATCTGATGTTTTGTAGTAAGGTCTAGAATTAGGATATCATTACATTTATATGAATTTTAGAACCATAATACATGCAAATAATTTGTAAATAGGCAAAGTTGATCTTGGATACAACTAGGTTGGTGGAAAAGTATTTCTAGGACTCAGCTGTAAGGTATGTTTGCATCCCATATTATTCTTGATGAGCAATTCACCTATTTTCTTCTTTCTCATGGTCCTATGGACAATAGCCTACACAATATTATTTGTTTTGAAAATTATGGTTCATGTGAACTACTTTATTTGTTACTGATCTTGTGATCATGTTTGGACATTCTCTTAGTCTTTCTTATACATTGTTCATATTGGAATACTATTTGATTACATGTGATGTCTTTTTCCCACTTATGAGGTGGATGTATATGTTGGTAACTTTTGTGGTGACTAGTTTGTATAATATGACTATACTTTCTACTTGCCTCTACATTAAACATGCTATGTGACCCAGTAGGACTAGAGTAGTGTAATTGCTTTGGTTTTTGGGTAGATATGAATTTCTTGCTCAAGGAAGTATGCTTCTATTATTTTTGGGATGGAGGTAGCCCCATACCCGTGTTTCAAATTTATGAAGTTTGGCCCACTTTATATATATATTTGGGAGTTTGGTTATGTGCCATTCTCTACCAGGTTATCAAGTTTATGAGACTTGGCCGACTTTGTTGTTATATTGTTTTAGGGCTATGCTTATCTCACATGCATGCATGTTGACGTTATGGATGACGGGTTATGTGCCCTAATATCATGATATGTGCTGATGTGGCACAAGTTTACTATTTTATTTATGGCAAGTATTCTTCTATTATCATTAGTTTGCAAATCATTTCTCTTGATACACACTTGGGTTGTCCTTTACTTTTCTATGGGAAGCCTTTTATTTTGATGTCCTTTATTCTTTATATATTTGCTCAATTACCTTTTTAGTATGCACATACCAGCCTTTGCTGAAGTCTTCTATTTTTCTCTTTTTGTTGGGGTATGCTTCCAACCCTAGGTGAAGGACATGGAGGGCATTGCATGAAGTTATAGACTTAGATTAAGGAGTTTAAAGATTAACGACAAACCTGTTATGGTTTAGATTTCCCTCTACTAGATCCTTATGGTGGAGTATCCGTGTAAACTCTCTATGGGAGATGATGATGTATCTTTTGTATAAATTGAATATAGTCATGATTTTTTTATTCCGCTGCTAAACTTTGGTTGTTTTGAATAACATTTATAAGATTTGAAAATTTTACACCCACTCCATCATACCTATTGGGTGTGATTGGACTGGAGGTTCTATTCTTCAAAATTTTAGTAGGGAGTGGTTCCCTTCTGGGATCCCACTCCTGAAAACATGGTGTTAGAGCCCATGGTAGTCGTAATTTGACTATTTCAATTTTTCTCCCTTATTAGAACCCTTGACTTAGATAGTTACCTATAGGTGAGATGTTTTCCCTAGACCTTACCTAAGTTGTTTATGTTGATGAAAGATTGATGCAAGGTATCCATTAGAATCATGTTGTGTCAACCCTAAGAATGTGATGAGTTTAGATGATCATACCTTGCCATATAGGTCTCTGGTGACATGAATCTTTTTATGCAATGGAGTTTGAGTTGAGGATGAAATTAGGCAGTGATAGAACAAGGAGATTTTATTATGGGAAATTGTGACTTGGTTTTCACATTGATTTTTGGTACCATCTTTGTTTTACCTCCAAATTGTGACAAAACATATTTTCATTATACTACTATATGTACACAATTTTTCTCTGATTTTCTCGATGATTTCTTAAACTAAGTTACAATGAAGAGATATGTGAAGTTTTTGTAGAGAAACTCTAGAATTAGTTGGCATAGAATCCAAACCCTAGTTTTTAAGAAGTGACTAGGAATATGTGAGATAATATTAAGGTGTAGAGTACCTACCCTTTGTACCCTATGACTTTTTGGATCATAGAGTTGTTAGGTTAGAGACACGAGGACCTAAAACTCAACCCTAGATGGTTCTGAATCGTACAACATAAATTTATAAAACATTCACAACTAAAGGTTATGTGGGTAACCCTAAATGTTGTTTAGTTTGACTTGTTAGGTTAAACCTTTTAAGGGGTGGAGAGTTGTTGGTTGTTGATGTTTAGATCAATCAATTTCGAGGACAAAATCCTTTTAAGGGGTGGAGTGCTGTAACATACCATATCTTGGACCTTACCCTAGAAGTTTCACCTTTTGGGCTTATCCAAACAAGGTTGAGGTTAGATCTAAAATATGTTTGGTATAAACCTAATGAGCTAATGCATGTATAAATCACCCTAATGTAACCTAATGTTCTTGCATTAGTCTCAGGCCAGTAATGGACACATAAAATATGTCTCATAAGGTAATAATGAATTATATAAAATTCCATGCAAATAATTACACATGACTCTTTTTGTGATAATATTAAGTTATGGTACATAACGAATTGAGCCATAGTGATAATAATGTGATAATAATGGCCACAAATATTAATTGTGACATAAATCATTAAAAGAAATTCCAAAAGTGGACTCCAAGTTAGGAATCATGTTCCTTAGGTCCCAATTACATTGGGAGTCAAGTTTCACATTATTTACATAATAATAATCAATTTAATTCAATTTGGAAACAGAAGATATGTGTTTCCCCAAAATATGAAATAAAATATTTCATGTCTCCAGAAGTGGAAAATAATCTTAGATTCATAATCTACACATTAAAATATGTCTTTGGGTGAATTTTCACTCAATTTGGAGAATATTTGCTTAAAAGGTGAAATCAAGAGAGAAAGTGTGTAGAACCTTCAAAATATGAAATAAATATATAAATAACTCCAACATGTAAAATTGATGGAAAATTTGTATCCACGACACTTAATGTGACTTGTGGGTGAAGTTTCATCAAATTTGGAGAATCTTATAACCATTAATGATGGAGGAAAGAGAAAATAGGTTTTGAATTAGTTAATACACTAAAAGTTCTCAAAAGGAAAATTAATTATATATTTGGATTCCTCATATGAAAAATATGCTATGTGTCAATTTTCATTTAATTTGGGATTCATTTACACCCTCAAATAAGGAGAGAGAAAAAGAGAAATTAATTTAAGGCAACACTTTATTTGATTTTGATTTGGTTAAGGACTTCCAATTTAATGTCTCGCGCGGGCTCCCAACCATTGGATGTAGATCAGACGACTCCCAGGTCATCACCTAACTTGCGTTCGAAAAGGAAATAGGACACATAGTAAGTTCAAATTTGTCTTCGTGATTTCTCCCTTCACACTTGGTCTTTGTATGATATTTCTTTACTAACGGGTTCGTGAGAAGAATCTACACCAAACAATCCCTTATTTACCTCATATTGTTGAGTTTCTAAGAAACACCTAATTTGGGCTTTTAGCTCTCACTCTCGTGAGTTGCAGACCACATTTTACCTACACCTATATATACCCACGCATCTAGAAACGACCTCCCACTCACGTTTGTTCTTTCCTGGCCATCAATTTGGTCGTGGGTTCCTCACACATCCACCATCATAGATTTCTCTTCTTCGTTCTTTTGGAGGGTTTCCTTGCATCTCGACACCTCCAACATTAAATTGGGATCAAAAGTGAGTTTTCGGTCACTTGCTCTTCATTTTCTTGGCTTTCGTTCTTCATTTTATGCCCACTTATGGATTTGCCCAATTCTGCTCGAGTAGCAGCCTAATGCTTCATGCAACAATGGCACTGTGGTCTGGGGTAGACAATCCCTTGAGTGCAATTACTTCCCTACCCCGCTCTTTCCCTGTTTCGTTGCATTTTTCAATCGTGGGCATAAAGGTATTTTGCCTATTGCTTCCTTTATTTCGCACGGATCGTGCTGGCATTGATCGACTGATTTGGCCACACCCATTTGGGCCAAGTCATGCAGCTTGCCCTCTCCCTCTCTCTCTTTGCCTCTCTTGCCTAATTTGCTTATTGGCATTTCCTGATTGGCTGATTTTGTAAAAATCGTATCTTTTGCTCTAGTTGTCTGAAAATTAGAATAAAATATGTTTTGGAATAAAAAAATGTTATCTTTCAATTAAAAATTGGTTTCAATGCCTGATTTTCATGTTTTTTATTATAGATCTTTGAGGATCTAATTAATTAATATAAAATCCCTAAAATTGGTAACTAATTCCTCTTACCTCAAAATATAACAAATAAATATATTTTCTTGATCATAAAAACATAAGGAATCGTTTGGTCTAGGTTTTGAGTTCAAAATATGATGTTTTGTGGTAAGGTCTAGAATTAGGGTTTCATTATATTTATATGAATTTCAGAACCTAATACATGTGAATAATTTGTAAATAGGCAAAGTTGATCTTGGAAACAACTAGGTTGGTGGAAAATTTTTTCTAGGACTCAGTTGTAAGGTATGTTTGCATCCCCTATTATTCTTGATGAGAAATTCACCATTTTCTTCTTTCTCTTGGTCCTATGGATAATAGCCTACACAATATTATTTCTATTAGAAATTATGGTTCATGTGATCTACTTTATTTGTTACTTATCTTGTGTTCATGTTTGGACATTCTCTTAGTCTTTCTTTTACATTGTTCATGTTGGAATACTATTTGATGACATGTGATGTCTTTTTCCCACTTATGAGGTAGATGTATATGTTGGTCACTTTTGTGGTGACTAGTTTGTATAATCTGACTATACTTTCTACTTGCCTCTACATTAAACATGCTATGTGACTCAGTAGCACTAGAGTAGTGTAATTCCATTGGCTTTTGGGTAGATGTGAATTTCTTGCTCAGGACAGTATGCTCCTATTATTTTTGGGATGGAGGTGGCCCCATACCCGAGTTTCAAGTTTATGAGGTTTTAGTATGCACATACCATCCTTTGCTAATGTCTTCTATTTTTCTCTTTTTGTCGGGGTATGCTTCCAACCCTAGGTGAAGGAGAAGGAGAACATGGCATAAAATTATGGACTTAGCTTAAGGAGTTTAAAGATCGGAGACAAACTTGTTATGGTTTAGATTTCCTTCTACTAGATCCTTATGGTGAAGTATCCATGTAAGCCCTATATGGGAGATGATGATGTATCTTTTATATAAATTGAATATAGTTATGATTTTTGTATTCCAATACTAAACTTTGGTTGTTTTGAATACCATTAATAAGATTTGAAAATTTTACACCCTCTCCATCATACCTATTAGGTGTGTTTGGACTGGACGTCTTATTCTTCAAAATTTTAGTAGGGAGTGGTTCCCTTCTGGGATCCCACTACTTACATGTGGTATGATGATTCTAGTGCCTTGTGGATTATTTTTTTCAACTAGATTCATCAGATGAGCTAGCTTGTGTGACTATCTTCTGATTAGATATGTTTTGTTCTATTATTTCTGGTGATGATGCTATGTTTTGGAAGCCTTTTTTCTCTAGAGGCTATTTTTCTTTTTTCTATTGTTAAAGCCTTCTCTATTATCTAAGGTTTGTATGGCCATTTTAGAGGATTGTCTCTGTTTTTGTGTAGCCTCATGTTCTTCTTTCTGGATACTTTGGTCAGATGGTCAACTTTATCAGGTTCTAAGCATTGTTTTTGTTCTGGCCTAGTTTTTGTGGTACTTGATTTGGATGGTTAATGTATTTAGCCCTTCTATTTGATTCAATATTGTGCCTCTTTATGAAGATGCCTTATAGTTCTTTTCCTAAGTTTTCAGATGGAGGGAGCTTATTATGAGATTGGGATCAAGTGACATTTCTGATAATATGGAGCATATAGCCTGGAGGATTTTCCTTTTTATTCTAACCATACCACATGAGACATACTTGTATATAAATATTTTTGTTAAGTTTTCTTTAATCATTTCTCAGATTAAGGAATGGCAAGCATTGTTCATATCTCCACCTTCAAAAAATGAAAAAAGCACCAAGAGTTATAGCTGACCAAAAAAGTCATACATGTGTCATGCCTAGTATGAAGTATACTGTGTATTGGATAGGCTTAAAAAATAAATGGATAGTCATCCCAAATAGTGCACAAAGTGTTGAAGATGGGGTTAAGGATGGATTCACTGATGTAAACAACATCAAACTAAAAAATTCACTAGGAATACAATTCCTTGAGTTTACCAAAAAGAATGTGCAATAATGCTACCTGCAAGCATACATGTCTTATCACAATGTAGTTGAGGATCAAATCCTAAAAGACAAATTTTGTAAGAAGCTTCTAGTTTGTATCTAGTTGAACTAAGATTAATATTTAAAATTGAGATTTGATTGGATTGAGTTAAGCTAATTATAGGGAAAATAAAAGATAGAATATAATTAAATCTAGATTAATGAGGGAAGAAACTAGGGTGGAGTCAAGTTTCACCGTCAACACCCAAATTTATACATTCTTGTATGAAAAAATATTTGTAACTATACAAGTTTCCCCTTTCAGTGTTAAAAACTTACATGAGCAGAAATCACTATAAGATCAATGCCTTTTTGCTTATAGGTCATCTATCTACTACTCTGAGGAGTTCCCATTAGAAGTTCTCATCAGGGAATCAACCAAAACCAATCAATATTCAAATTTTAAACATTAAAGATCTGGCGGTGTAATATTATAATAAATCACGTAAACTGGGTGATCAATCCCCAAAATATGTGTTACATGATTGATAATGAATTCAATGAGTTCATACAAGGATTGGAATAATAATGAACTGGCAATAAATGAGTAGCATGGTAATCCTTACACTCCAATGAAAGGACTACTCTCTGGACATGGCAAGATTAACATCTTTGATAGAGTAAGAGGACACAATCATGGTCATGATTGTAGAAAAAGTATCTTGACTTGGTGTGTGATGACAAACTTCCTTCCTTTTCTATCTTTTAGGTATTCACCCTGAATTTTGGTTGAAGTAGGTGGATCAATAGTATCTCAGTGAAGAGGCCGACCACTCTGGACAGGGAGGTTGATCACTATTTTGGTGGAGAGGTTGATGGCTCTAAGAAGCAATGATGATTGGAAGGCTATGGACTTAGGAGGTCGATCACTCTAGATATGACTAGGTCAATCAATCTAGAAATGAATTGGAGTTGTAAAACTTTCCCCCCTTAAGTAGCGTGAAGTCCGAGCGAGATTTTTTGTGGTTGTGTGATGGGTATTTATAGGACACGGAGGAAGCATTAGGGTTAGTGGTTGTGAGTCCTGCCCATCAATATCACATATGTTGAACATTAGATGTCAATCTGTAGTACTCAATCAATGGGTGTGGTAGAGGTCGATAGGGTAGATGAATGGTAAATGAGGTTGATGGTCTTTAATGTTGATTGATTGGATGTCAAGCTCCTAGTTTTGACTAGTGGATGTCAACTGATGGATGTTGAACTTTGGTTGTCAAGCAATAGTAGAACTTTGTCAAAAGAGTTTGATGGCTCGTTGACCTTGAAGGTCGATGGGATGCTCAAGCATTGAGGTCGATGGACAGAAGATCATTTATCAATGTGAATAATTAATGGTATTTGAAGGTTGATTGGCTAGTCGATCAGTAGGTCAATTTTGATCTTGGACACATTAAATTGTTGATCGATCTGCCTTCTAGAAGTGCTCAAAATCCTTTTTTGTGTAATTGACCCTAGAGAACCGAAAGGTCACTAAGATCTGATTCAATAAGGGTGTCACTAAAAATATTTTCCTATGTGAAATTGGATATCGTGCTAGAACTTTTTTTCCAAAAGGTATAGAGGGGTTTTGAAATCTTTGAGGACCATAAACCGGCTTTACATTTCATTTCCCATATTCGGTAGGTGGTTTTAAGCATGTGTTCTTTTTTTATTAGGAGTGTGCATACATGGTAGTATTTATATTAGAATTATTAATGCAACATGTAATGAATTGTCTATGGTTGTTGATGATTTCCACTTTGCACTCTATTGTATATAGATCCAGATACCACCATATATTCCCTAGCTTCCATTGTATGAAAATTCTTAAAGTCAAGAATTGCATAGTATATTTAGATCTTAATGAACTCATTCTCAGTTCTAAGATACCAACAAGTTTTGGTGTCTTCTTAACAATGAAAGCATTTAAGGCTTCCCATGTTCTAGAGTTGTTTATGCCTCTAATGTTGCAACATATTAAATTTATCATGGAAACAATAACTATTTTTTTATAATCATATTAAATTGAATTTAAAATGCTTAAACCTAATCTAAAGCTTACCAATATACAACCACTCAACTAAAATAATATATGAAAATGACTACTGCCTAAGTTTATCGATTTGAGCATAAAAAGTTCCCAAGTGAGTTAATAAATATTAAATATTAACATGAATATAGAATTACCATTAATTTATAGAACCTAGTCCATCCCCATTTACCATGATCTTTTAATAGGAAAAGATTCACAAATATTTTGTGTAATCCTTGTTACTAGAATACTAAAAAGCATAAAATGAATCTTATAAAAGTTGAAGTATATGATTTAAATGTCATATTTGTAAATTAGGATCTTATAGATTAATTCATTACCCATCACTCATGTCTAACTTGATCATGAAAGTCAATAATTAAAATAAATTATTTTTTACTCTAGTGGTCAGATGATGCACCCAAAGTGTAGTTCATAATTCACTGTGCTAGTATCTCACCCCTCTACTAACAAGTTTTTAGGTTGACCCAATGGTTTTGGAGAATGAGTATTTACCAAAGGAATTTTTCCATAAACTTAGTTGTGTTTGTAGTGTTAGAATTTTTAGAGGTCACCGTAAACTCTAGATCAACATATTTGTCAAAGAATTTGTTCGAAGTGTAACTAATATATCCTCTAAATAACTTGTTGGAGTCTATACATATATATAATTTATAATAAAAGTGAATGAGGTAAAATTGTTGTTAAGTGGACATAGTATGAAATAAATTGCATGTTTTATTTTATGATAAGTAAACTTTGGAAATGATGTCAAATGTGATTCATTTTGAGACCTCGTCATATAATTGGTTTAGTCATGATCCCATCATGAGATCCTATATGGGGTTATCAGTTTGGGTATGTCAACACGGTATCATAGCTTAGGCTGAATTTATAAGGACAATAAGTGTAGGAAGTCTAATTTGTATGCGTGGTGGTTAGGAGAGTTGTTGTTCTATCTATGGTAGGTTTCATATTTGGTTGTCTTGGACAAGTATACAAGTGACTAATATCAAGCTACCCAATCCAATTTTCTTTGTATATCCTAGAATACATCCTAATAAAGGATGCATGAGAAGAAAAAATCAAATGTTTAGGAATACAATAAGATACATATATCATAAAAAAATGGAAATGAAAAAATATGAGTTGAAAGCTATGAAAAATATCTCTCTTCTATTACATATCAACTTAACTAGAATATAAGGTTGTTATTTAGTATATATTTTATTTATGTGATACACAAAAGGTTGTATGTGTAATATAATGTTGAACAATTTATATTGTTTTAGTGACTATTGATGCAGTCCTATTTTAGGGCTTCATCTTGTGTCTTTTTGCATCTTAATCACATATAAACATTGTTAGATTGCAAGCTATTTCCCGTATATGAAATTTCATGTCAAATACACTTATATCTGCTTTTTGTATGTTTTTCAAGATTTTTGCACATGCATTGGATGTAAAAGGGGGAAAGAAGGAAAGAATCATTGGGTTTCTACACCCCAGGTTTGGACCCAGATATTCCCCAAGTGTCCCTTGAATGGGCAAAAATTGGTCCAAAGAAATTAACAACCATTTGAAGAAGTTTAAAGCAAAAGTCAAGCAGATGGAAACTCACCACGAGCCGTGGTGCTCCGCCATAGCCATGGCGATATGGTCCAAATCCATAGTGAGATCAACTTTTTGAACATCAACTACCTTGTTCGTAGGTGCCAAAATGACCGTGGTACGCTGAGTCCCCCACTACCATGAACAACAAAATGGTCGAGGCCGAAATTCACCATCACCCTCGTGGCACAATGCCACGGCCATGTCAAAGACCACCATAATGACTGTGGTGACTGAAGATTACCACGACCGTGGCTACTGCCACAATTGCGGCATGCATAAGACATAACTAGCAGCAATGAAGAACTACCAAGGCACCTCCCCTCCAACATGGATGTGCTTCATAGCACGATCGTGGCACCATCTACCCAACACAACTATGGAATCCTCCATGGACGTGGCCATCCCACTTCCTTAACCTTCACTTCACAACATACATCCACCTCACCCATATCATTCTAGGAAGAGATGAGGCATCAAGCCTATGAGTTGCAAAATTTTCCTATCACTGTTGGGGTACATCAAGGATCGACACTCATACCATATATATTTGTTCTTATTATGGATGAGTTGACAAAGAATATTCAAGATAATATATTTTGGTGCATGTTATTTGCTAATAATATTGTTTTGATTGATGAAAGAAAAGAAACATTGAATGATAAAGTTGAACTATAGAGAAATGCATTGGAATCTAATGGATTATGATTCGTAGAAGCAAAAATGAATATATGCATTACAACTATAGCCAATCTAGAATTGTGAATTTTGGAGTCAAGTTGGATGGAATATATGTACCTATATGTGATAAATTTCATAACTTGGATTCTATTATTAAATAGGAGGGCGAGTTCCAAGATGATGTTAGACATAGGATTGCAATAAGATGGTTTAAGTGGAGGAGTGCAACTAGAGTAGTATGTGATAAGAAGATCTTACTTAGATTAAAAAACAAATTTTATATAACAGGTACACGACCAACCATGCTATATGGGAGTGAATGTTGGGAAATGAAGAAATAAGGTCTCAACAAGATGAATGTGATGGAAATGTGTATCCTGAGATGGATGTGTGGAAAGACAAGAAAATATCATTTGAGGAATGACTATATCAGGAGCATCGATGACAAGTTGCGTAAAGGTCGTCTAAGAAGATATGGACATATGTGTTGACTTGAGAGTTATACATTGTTCATATTTTGATAATGACTTAACCATTCCATTGATATGTATCTAATATGTTTTCTTAAGATCAAGTTCAAGATTTAGGTACATAAAAAGGATCAAATTACACAAGCCCCAACTTGTCCAAGTTCAAGTCAAAAGCAATACAAGTATGCTTTTTGGGAAATCACTCCAAACCACCTTTGAATATTTTTGTAATCACTTGTATTGATGATATGACTTGTAAATAAGATGAGAAAAAACTAGGGACACTTAATTCCAATGTTTGATCACTCATAAACCATTTTGAAAAATTTGTCACAACAACTCTATCGATCGAGTTTGGATCTCGACTGACCAGTGATGGATTTTTTGGAATGATTCAATAGGTCAAGTTGTTCACTAAAAGAACTTAATCAATTGACTCACCGAACAAAATTGATTTTGACTCATCAGTTGAGTTTCCCAGGAGAAACTCGACCAATAGTTTGAAAATTAGCTTTGTTAGTTAGTGGATCGGTCGAGTTATCTTTGTTAAAACTCGACTGAATTTACTATATGGAAAACACATAAAAAGTGATTCCAAGTATTAGAGAGTTGATAGAAACAAAAACAAATCCTGTGCAAGTTGTAAAATGGCTATTTTTTGTTCTTAAGTGATCCCACACTCAAAGGAACACCCCAACTATAAATACGACATCTTGGAGTTCATTTCAAGGTTGCTCTTTCATACTATCCTTGGTTCTTGATATAGTTGAGTGTGTTGCAACCCTTTGAGTCCCTTTCTCTCTCTCATTTACATAGCATTTTGTGATTATAAGTGGGTTTGGCATGTTGTAAGAGATCTACCTCCATGTTATCTTGTAAAGTTCTCATTCCTTCCATCTTCCCTTTCCCCTTTCTCAAAGAGAAAAGGTTGAAGTGATTTTCTTTGAGTGAAGGAGAAGTTGTTGTTCTTCTTCAAGGTTGAAGAAGGTGTGAAGATCTTCTCCTAGTATGGAGATTGGAAGCACTCTAACCACCTTGTCCAAGCGTATGTTTCAATCTCTCTCATCCTTTCTATGCTTGCTTACAGAGGACTTCAAATTGTTCTTAAGCTTTTGGTTTCAATTGATATAATTTGAAGGTCTAACTATTCTTGTGAGAATTTTGAAGCTCCATTCACCCCCCTCTAGAGACCTAGATCCAACAAGTGGTATCTGATATTAGATCTTCTCTAACAAATCTCCAACAAGATGAGAAGATGGGTGAGAACCTACTTTGTTCCCTCAACATAGAGGGAGGCTTCTCCATGCACCCCCTGATCTTCAATGGCACCAACTTCCTCTATTGCAAGAAGCAGATGCAGTTCTACATTTAAGGGATGAACTTTGATATGTGGAAGGTGATGATTACACCCTATAAGGAGAAAACCAAAGTTGTGTCAACATGGGATGAAGCTTCCCTAAAGAATGCCCAACTCAATGCCAAAGAAATTAGCATCCTCTATGCAACTCTCACTCCATCAGAGTTCAACCACATCTCCTCATGGGATACAACCTATGACATATGGGATAAGTTGTGCATCACTTACGAAGGCACAAAGAAAGTGAAGGAGGCAAATACCTACATGTTGAACAACCTCCTAGAGAACTTCAAGATGGGGAAGAAATAAGGAGTTTCTGAGATGTACTCAAGTCTCAACATCATCATCAACGACCTAGCTACTTTGGGACAAACTTTGGATAGAGAAGAAATCAAATCAAAGATCTTGAGGTCTCTACCAAAGAGACGGGAGTCAAAGGTGATATCCATTAAAGAAGTGAGAAGTCTTGGTGACATTCCAACTGAGGAGCTTATTGGCAATCTACAAGCTCATGGTCCAAGACTTGACAAGCAAGAAGAAGAAGCCAAGTAAGAAGTGAAGGAAATAAGGAATATCAATGATAGCATCTTCAAAGCACAAGTGGAGGTTGTCATCCTTCAATAACAACTTGCTTTCCGGACCTCTCCCTCCTCCTCTAGTGAAGATCATGGCCCTAGTGAGCATGAAACAAACTTCTCTAAGGGAAAGCACTTTAAAGGAAAGAAATCTTCTTCTTTGACTCCAAGGTGCTACAAGTGTGGTAAAAAATTACACTACAAGAGTGAATGTCCTAAGGCTAGAAAGTCACACCACAGGAGCAACTCCAAGGAGGAAGAGTACAAGAAAGATAGAAAGTATAAGAGGAAGGACAAGAAGGAATGGAGACACAAAGATGCAACTCATGCAGCTTGGGAAGGATCATCCTCGAGTGGCTCAAGCTCCAATGAAGATGGAGAGTGCCACCTTGCACTGATGGCCTCTACTAGTGAAGAAATTGGTGAGGTAAGCTTGCATAAGTTAGCTAAAGAAACTCTTATTTACATGCATGTTACTACCCGTTCTTCTTATTCCTAATATAAATATAAAAAGAAGAGGTTAGGTAAAGTCATTGGTGATTTGTATATTAAATTTGATATCCTTGAAAAAAAATAAGAAAATTCATCTTGAGAGCATTATATAACTTGCAAGGCCAATTTCTTGATCTTGAGCTCCAATACAATGGATTTTAGGTATATAATTGTGTCTACCTTAAGAACATTGAATCTCTTAAGGAAGAAAATAAAAAGTTCCTAAATGATCTTGAGATACTTAAAACCAAATTTTTTGAACTTAGGCTTGTTGTTGATGCTCGTAGGGATGAAAGGATGTTTATCTCAAAGAAATTCAATTGCTTAAATCTAAAAATGCTAGGTTGCTTGGTCAAGTTAATGATTTATCTTCTAGACCTATTTTTCCTAGTAATGATGTTGCTACAATTTCTCTTAAAAAGATTCTTATTTGACTAAATTCCTCTATTTAGAGGTCGACCTTGTTCATAGAGATGATCTTGCTAGTTTGTCTTCTATTGTTATATCACTTACTGATGACAATCATAGACTTAGAGCCTCTTTGCAGAAATTCCTCAAAGGGAAAAACTACCTAAGTGAAATCCTTGACCATTCTACCAAATAAAGTGGTACTAGTGGTTTGGGATTTGTACGGGGAGAACCTAAGGGCAAGAATAAGGCCAAATGTAATGTCCCAGGATTTGAGGCCTTGGATAATATGATCTTAAAAGGAATTATTGGACTACCCATATCACCAAGGTGCACCTCCTTTTCTGGGAGCCCATCACTAAGAACTCCATAGTTAAGCGTGCTCAGCTTGGAGTAGTACTGGGATGGGTGACCTGTCGGGAAGTTGATCCTGACATGCGCGTGAGTGATGACAAAGCACGCATTTAAGGCTAGTGGTGGTCTATGGGGCCAATCATCATTCCTGAAACTCTACTAGAGCCTAGGGCAGTGGGCCCGGGTGTTACAAATGGTATCAGAGCCATAACCCCTCCAGTAGGTGGGGCCCACATAGGCATGTGGCATGCCAGTCTTGAGTCGTGCGGTTCAGGCATGTAGGAAAGGGCTGTCCATGGTTGACGTAGCCACCCTTGCACTGGTATTCTGTGATCGGGAGCTGGGTGTCTATGGGCCATTGTGGGTCTACACTGAAATGGGGTCAGATTATAAGGCCATATAGTTGAGCCTTGACGAGGACGTCAAGAGTCTAAGTGGGGGAGATTGTAATGTCCCAGGATTTGAGGCATCAGATAACATGATCTTAAAAGGAATGATTGGACTACCCATATCACCAAGGTACACCTCCTTTTCCGGGAGCCCATCACTAAAGAACTCCATAGTTAAGCGTGCTCAACTTGGAGTAGTATTAGGATGGGTGACCAGTCAGGAAGTTGACCCTGGCTTGCGTATGAGTGTGGATAAAGAGTGCAGTTAAGGCTAGTGGTGGTCTGTTGGGCCAGTCGTCATTCCTAAAACTCTACTAGAGCCTTGGGCAGTGGGCTCGGGCGTTACACCAAAGGTTAAGAAAAAGAGTAAGGAAACTTCCTTTTTCATTGGAGAGTCTTCTGGCACTAAGAACCCTATGATTTTCTCTCATTGCAAAAGTGATGATCATTTTTGTACTTACTATCCTTACAAGCCTAAGGTGACCAACCCAAAGATGAAATGGGTCCCCAAGCTAACTACAAATCCCAAAGTTTGAGTTCGGAACCAACACACTCATCTTTTATTGGAAAAAATAAAATGGATTGTTGATAGTGGCTGCACTAAGCACATGACAGGTGATATAAGCCATTTCAACAACTTTACAAAGAAGAAAGCAGGTTCAGTTACATTCGGGGACAACAAGAAAGGTAAGGTAAAAGGTGAGGGTGATGTAGGTGAATCCTTGTGTATCAAGAATGTTCTCTTTGTAGATGGCCTACATCACAATTTAATAAGTGTAAGTCAATTATGTGATAATGGTTACCTTGTGCTATTTACTTCTTTTAAATGCTTGCTTCTAGATTCCCTCACTTATCATGTCATATATAAGAGAACTAGAAATGGTAATCTTTATATAATTGTGCTTGACTCTATTAAGCCTATTGTTGGTAGATGCCTAGTAGTCAATGTGAATGATATTTCTCTTTGGCATCATCGGCTTGGTCATGTAAATATGCATCAATTGAAGAAGTTGAGAAAAAGGACTTGGTCAAGGGAGTTCCCAAATTGGATTTTGAAAAGGATGAGGAATGCCAACCTTGTACCTAAGGAAAGAACCAAGTCCTCATTCAAATCCAAAGGAGTCCTTAGTACCAAGAGAGCTCTTAAACTTCTCCATATCGATCTATTTGGACCTATGAGAACTCAATCGCTTCGCTGTTCCAAGTATTGTCTTGTTATTGTCGATAATTTCTCTCGATATACTTGGACCTTCTTTCTCATTTCCAAGAGTGATACACTTGAAATTTTCTCTATTTTTTTAAATATGTTGATAACAAAGTTTCTTGCTAGATTGTTTCCATCTATAGTGATCATGGGAAAGAATTTGAAAATGATATTTTTGAACATTTTGTGAAGAATCTGGATATGCACATCACTTTTCTTCACCTCAAACTCCTAAAAAAATGGGATTGTAGAGAGGAAGAATAGATCACTATGGGAAATGTCTAGGACCATGATTTTAGAGTATGATACTCCAAAGAAGTTTTAGGCCAAAGCCGTTAGTACCTCATGTTTTGTGTAAAATTGGGTTTTCAAACATCCTTCTTTGAAGAAAACCCCCTATGATCTATGGCATGGTAGGAAGCCTTCTATCAATTACTTTCGTGTTTTTGGATGTCCTTGTTTTGAACATAAAATATTCTCTTGATAAGTTTGATTCAAAATCATACCAGGCTTTCTTTCTTGGCTACAACACTACTAGCAAGTCTTATAGAGTGTTTAATGTTGAACTTTCTAAAGTAGAAGAATCTATTAATGTTAAGTTTACTGAGACTAACCCCTCTATTCCCAAAGATATTGTTCCAAATGATGATGTTGCAGGTGTGGTGATTCATATCTTAAAATACCTCAACATCACCCAAAAGGGAAAAGAGGTGTCCACTCAAGAAGAAAAGAAAGATGAAGAGAAAAATGATCCAACTCCCCGCTCTACAAAGAATCATCCAAAAGAGATAATCTTAGGTAACCTTTTTGAATGAGCAAAGATGCAGACTGCCTTCAATAAAGAACGGGCCAACAACACCTTCATCTCACAACTCGATCCAAAGAACATTAAAGAAGCTCTTGGGGATGATGAATGGATTCTATCCATGCAAGAAGAATTGGAGCAATTTGAGAGAACAAAATGTGGACTCTAGTGCCAAGTACGTGTGATAGAAAGATCATCAACACCAAGTGGGTCTACCACAACAAGCTAGATGAAAGCGGCAAGGTGTTAAGAAACAAAGCAAGGTTAGTGGCTCAAGGCTACAATAAGTAGGAAGGTATATATTTTGATGAAACGTATGAACTTGTAGCTAGACTTGAGTCTATTTGTATGTTGTTTACTTTTGCTAGTTATAAGAACTTTCTTATTTATCAATTGGATGTTAAAAGTGTGTTTTTGAATGGTACAATTGAGGAGGAAGTGTATGTTTTACAACCCCCAGGATTTGAACATGATAGTTTACCTAACCATGCTTATCTATTGCAAAAAGCTCTCTATGGACTCAAACTAGCACCTCGAGCTTGGTATGAGAAATTAAAGAATTTTTTGCCATGTTCTTAATTGCCTATCTAGGTTATAACTGTATCATGCTAATTGCTCTAAATTGGTATATCTATATCTTGCAATTACTTGCTTTGAGTTGTTTTGCAGGTGATGATGATCTCTTTGGATCTCTTAGTTGTGTCTAAAATTTCTTCCGTTGTACTCTAACTTGCTACATCTATCTAGGTGTATATCTTGTTTTGATACAACCTTGAGGTTTTTAGTGGCAATCATCCTTTGGTAATGATGCATATTTGTATGTGAGTTATATCCTTTCATGCTTTTAAGATTTCTTATCTCTTTGTTTGGATATAGCTCTTCATCTACTCATAGCCATGCTTTATTTTGTGTATCTTTTGATATCTCTTGCTATGATCTAGATCCTACTAGTAGTCCTAACTTGTGATAACATCTACTAGTAGTTCACATACATGTAGTTTTAACCTTGTTTATAATTGGTAACATTTGCTCATCTAGTGGTATTTCACTATATGCTATGCTTTTATCTTGTCTCATGCATGCTCAAGCTTGTTTCTTGAATTGCATAACTACTATCTTGAGTTGCTCGCATAACATTGTGATGCAGGGTACATAGATCTACATTGTATGTAGAAATTGCAGTATTTTTTGGATTTTATGCATATTTTGCTCCAGTTTTAGTTTTTGGTACAAGACTAGTGTTTTTTTATGCAGAAACGACCTTCTGAGCAAGACTCATTGCTTTGCTCCACCATGAGCACTGATACTTTTTGGGAAAATTCTGTAATCTTGAGGGTCAAAATTGCAATTTATTGTTTTTCTATAGCACTTTATATTGCATTTTGGGTTGTTCAAGTATATGCTTTAACTTGCTTTTCTTTCTATACTTGGACACACCCCTATCTGTGCTCTTCTACTCTCATTATATAAACTTTTGTTATCTCCTTTCCTTTAACAAGTGTTTCTTATTTCTTCATACCCCCTTTTTGAAATGACAAAGGGGGAGAAAGGTATGTCTTCTTTTAAAAGAGGAAGAAGGCGTGTCTTACATGAAGAGGAGAAGTATGTCCATGTAAAGGGGAGAAGGTAAATGGGAGAAGACATATATGTGTAGAACATATATGAGTAGAAGACATAGTATTCTATAAATGTTATGAAAGATAACCATGCAGGAGAAATAGCATCAATTGAGGAGGAGTATGAGAACTCTATGTGCATCAATTGAGGGGGAGCATATGATCTCAATCCTATTGAAACCCCTAGGTTTCTCCGAAGGTATGATTTTACTTAAAAGCTTTCAATACATTTATGGAATGGTTTGTCATTTTAAAAAAGGGGGAGAATGTTGACTCAAGGTCAATTATGTCAATGTTGACTCACGTCTAAATTGACTAAACCCGTGTTTTGATGATGACTAACCATTCCACATATTTGTGTCTAATATATCTACTTGAGTGATTTTAGATTAGGTATAGACACACTCAAAATGCCCTAACTTGCGCATATAAAATTGGAGAAAAGACAAGTCAAAGTCAATACAAGTGCATGTTTTTGTAATATGATGTAAATCCATTAGAATCATGTTGTAAATCACTTGTAATGATTGTATGACTTGTAATTAAACTTGGAAAAAATCAAGAACACTTAGATCAAATGTTTAAGCACTCAAAAGCCATTTTCCAAAATTCACATCAGGATGTTCATCGATCGAGTTGTTAATACACAGAACTCGACCGATCCTGATTGGATCTTGAAAATGACTTTTGATCAGTCAAGTTTACACTTCACAGAACTCGACTGATGGAGTACCTGACCAATTCGATTTTCATTGGTCGGTTGAGTTTCCCCAGGACAAACTCGACCGATGGTCTGAATATCGACTTTGTCTTTTACTCTATCAGTCAAGTTACCTTTATAGAAACTCGACCGATTACATTGTATAGAAAAGTGCAAAAAAGTGCTTCTAGCCATTGTGGAGTTGCAACAAGTGAAAATATATCCATTGCAAGCCACAAAATGGCTAGTTTTCATTCTCAAGTGTTCCCAAAGGCTAAGAGGCATCCCTAGCTCTAAATAGGACCCCTTGGGCTTCATTCCAAGGTTGAGCATTCAATGCAAAACTCTATGTGTGGTTCCTATTCTATAGTTGAGTGCTTCCTATAGCCTCCTCTCTCTCTCTAAGCTTAATCACTTACTACATTTGTTAGAGTGAGTAGGAAATCTATAAGAGATCTAGTCCTACATGTATATCTTGTGAGGCTCTCACTTCCACCACCTCCCTATCTCTCATTTCAATAATGAAGATGAAGGTTCTCTCTCTTGGATAAGAGAGGTGAAGAAGAACAAGGGAAGGCGTCCCTTGGTGAAGATCAATACTGAAGACTTGGAGCTAGAGTGGGTAAGCCCTTGGTGAAGGCAGAAGACTCCTTGCTCAAGTGGGTAAGTCCTTGGTGGAAGCTTCTCCAAGTGAAGGTGAAGTCAAAGTCAAAGGAGGAAGATCCAAGAAGAGTGGGTAATCTCTGTAAGGCTGAAGACTTGTGCAAGAGTAGGTAAGTCCTTGGTAGAAGGCAGAAGACTCCTTGCAAAGTGGGTAAGTCCTTGGTAAGGTTGAAGACTCTTTGTATTGGATAGGTAAGTCCTTTGGTGGTCATGTATTGTATCTCTTATAATGAATATAATGAAGGTGCAAGGTTAAGAAATCCTAGAGGTTGACCTCTCTAGGTAGTGGACTGAATCACTTCTAGTTTGAAGTGTGGAACCACTCTAAATAGCTTGTCTCTTGGTGTATGTTCAATCTTTATCTTCCTTTCTATGCATGTTTTAGTTGCACTCAAACTTCCTATTCAGCAACCTTATTTTGTGATATATCTTGAAGGTCTAATGAATTTTGTTTAAGTGCATTCAGCTCTATTCACCCCCCCTCTAGAGCATCTAATCACCCATCTAGGATCCAACAAAAAGTGTGTTTTTGAATGGTACAATTGAGGAGGAAGTGTATGTTGTACAACCCCCGGGCTTTGAACATGATAGTTTACCTAACCATGCTTATCTATTGCAAAAAACTCTCTATGGAATCAAACTAGCACCTCGAGCTTGGCATGAGAAATTAAAGAATTTTTTGTTAGATCATGGTTACATCATGGGCAAAGTGGATTCTACCTTGTTTCTTAAACGCACTTCTAAATTTTTTCTTATAATTCAAATTTATGTTGATGATGTCATTTTTGGCGGAACTAATTTTGATCTTTGCAAAGATTTTAGTGATCTTATGTAGATTGAGTTTGAGATGAGCATGATGGGTGAGCTTACATTCTTCCTCGACTTTCAAATAAAGCAAACTAAAGAAGGGAACTTCATCAACCAAGGCAAGCACACAAGTGAATTACTCAAGCACTTTGGGATGGAGAACACCAAGCCGATGGACACCACCATGTCAAACACTGCCAAACTTGATAAAGATGAAGAATGTGAGAGAGTGGATGAGAAGATCTATATAGGTATTTTTGGAAGTTTACTTTATTTAACTGCCTCTAGACCTAATATAATGTTTAGTGTTGGCATGTGTGCTCACTATCAATCAAATCCTAAGAAATCGCATCTTATAGCTATTAAGAAGATTTTAAGGTACTTACCCAAAACTCCAAATTTGGAATATGGTATCCCAAGTCAAGGGGCTTTACTATTACGCCTTATAGTGATGCAGATTACACATGATACTTGATTGATAGAAAGTGCACAAGTGGCACTTGCTTCCTATTAGGACCATGCTTGGTGTCTTGGTTCTCCAAGAAATGGAGCATAGTGGCTTTATCAACTACTTAAGCTGAATACATTGCAATCGGGAGTTATTGTGCCCAGGTTCTAAGGATGAAGCAAATGCTCCAAGATTTTAACATTTATTTTGATGATTCTCCTATTTATTGTGATAATACTAGTGCAATCAATTTATCTTAAAATCCTATATTGCATAGTAGAGACAAGCATATAGAGGTTTGTCATCATTTTCTTCATGATGACATTGCCAAAAAGGATATCTATATCACATATGTGGACACAGAAAATTAGTTGGCAGACATTTTCACTAAACCTTTAGCTAGAGAGCAATTTAATTTTATTAAATCTAAACTGCTCATAACTTCTTTAGATGAATATGATCTGCCTTCTAGTTAGTTTCTATATATCCTATATGCTTTTCTCATGTCTTGTCACCCTTACTTGTTAAGGTGCTTAAATTTTCATGTTCTTATGCCTTGTTTTTTGCTTGTTTTGAGTATTTTTTTGCAAACGCTAGTTTTATCACTAAATAGTACCCAATGATGAGTGATATGTGCCTAAGTATGCTTAAAATACAAAATGGACTAGAAAAATAAATTTAATTAGCACCCAAATGGATAGAAATAATTTTTTCTAGTGATGATTCAGGTTGACCATCAGTCGAGTTGCCAACTCGATCGATCTATGGCTGAGGGCTTTTGTAAAAAGCCATTCGGTAGAGTTTCCATCTCACAAAACTTAACTAATAGCCGGGCTGAAGCAAACTTAAGTGTGGTTCGACCGACTTTTCTTCCTCTCTACTAGAGAAAAATCGACCGATTCACTCTCCAGCTCCCTCAAGCTCTCAACCCTAGCCCCAACCTCTCCCTTCCTATCCCAAGACATCCCTTGCTTGATCTTCCTAGACCTCTTGCACATCAACCCTAGGTGTTTGGTCAGTTTTTAGTGGTGTTCCCTATGTTTTTTACCTCTCTTTCCTTTTTATCTTGCCTCCATGACTTCCAATAGGTGAAATAGAGCCACCCCCTCCGAAGCACCATCGTCCTATTCTAACTCTCACCTCATCCCATTTGATGATACCTTCTTTGTCTCCAATTAAGCTCTAAATAGGTACAAGGAGCTCCTTCCTAGGAACCCCTTCCCTTTTTGTGCCTTGTTTGAGCCTTGCCCGCGTAGATAAAAGGTCATAGATCAGGTTACTGAGTTATTATACGACCACCACCTGTCTGACTTGAGTGTTGAACGCCAGTGCTATAACAATTCCATCACAAGCACTAAGGTAGTTCATGAATTCTATGCAAATTTGCAATGGAATTATGACACTCTTATTCCCCCGCCAAATACTCACTACTATAGAAATAACCTTTGGCGTCGATTATTTAAGGCCTAAGGCGTTGGTTTCCCAGCGACACCCAAGTGGGCACTACTAAAAGTCAACACCTTTAGCGTCGGTCCCCCAACTGACACCATAAACCTTCCTGCCACCAAAAACACGCCAGCAAGGGGACTATCGGCGTCGATTCTTAAAGAAAACCAACACGATACACTACTACAAAAATAACCTTTGGCATCGGTTATTTAAGGCCTAAGGCATCGATTTCCAAGCGACACCCAAGTGGGCACCGCGAAAAGTCGACACCTTCAGTGTCGGTCCCCCAACCGATGCCATAAACCTTCCCGCCACTAAAAATGCACCAGTAAGGGGACTATCGACGTTGGTTCTTAAAGAAAACCGACACAATAACCTTATTAAAAACGTCGGTGGTCAACAACCGACGCCATACCCCTTCCCGCCACTAAAAAGGCATCGGCAAGGGCATCATCAACGTCGACTTTATATAGGTAACCGACGCCATATCCACAACCACAACGGTCGTTCTACCCAGCACGACCGTGGTACCTGGCCAAAATCTACTAATAACTGACACTATCGACATCAATTTGTATACTAATAACCGACACCATATCCCCTACTGCCACGACCATGCTACCTAGCACGGCCGTGGTACCTGGCAGCAATAGGCGTCGGGTTTACAGATAACCGATGCCATAAGGGGATAAAGACGCCAATTTTACACTAACAACCAACGCCTATGTGTTTTGTTGTCGGTTTTACACAAATAATCGACGCCTATGTTCTAATTTTTTTTTCTTATCAGTTTGCTGGCCTGCTGTATGGCTAGTCAGCATGATGCAAAACCTACAATTCAGTTCTGAACTGAAGGTTTACATCATCCATTGATATCTGCCAACAACAGGCCACAAATCTACAAAATTAACAAGATAGACAATATTATATATTTATCATGTAATTCACACACATGTATAAGCACATTTAATTCATATTATTTTTCATCACATACATGTAGAAACCAGTAGTTTCATTTCAAATTTCCTCCATTTTCACACACATTTAGCAACCTGCAGTTCCATTCATTTCATCTCTTTTCACATTCAGACACATGTAGAAACATTCATGTATTGATCATCTTCACATTCACACATATGTCAATTCATAAAAAGTCATTCAAATTCACACAAAAATAATTATGAGAACAAAGTTTAGAAATATCATTCTTTATTCATCATCGTCATTATCCCAATTATATTTAAAAATTCTCACTACTTGTAGGGCTTCTGCCCATTATTCTCTTACATCATTTAACTCATCCATCATATAGGGAGTATGTACATCTAATAACTTTTCACCTGTAGTGAAGTCAGTTTTAAACACCTGCAAAGAGAATGATGTATATATATAATTAATAATATATAATAAGATTGATATATTTAATATTATCTAATGAGACTACATATAATACTTGATGTATGATATCGATTTCCATTGCGGCATGTTCAATAATTATTCTCATAAATCACATCACATAGTATGCACATGCCCAACCGTTGTCTTGTGTAGCACACTATAAATTGAAACATACAAAATATTCAAAAATACAAATAAGCATAGTTCACATAAATAATATATACATTGGAGTCGGAATTACTTTCACATTCTGCCAAGTTAGTGGCTGGTTCTTTTTCTTGGGGATCTTTCCTCCAGCTTTGGCGTACTCTTGTAAGGCCCTACATTGTAATGTAACACATTAAATTGCACAATTAAATAGTAATGTAATAACATATGTTAACAGATATAAAAATATGAAATATTTCTCACGGGAATAATGGCCTTTTCATTGCATGTCCATATATATTCAATTCCTTCCCCACATGATCTAGATAATAGACAGTGAACGAACTCCTAATGCTTACCACTAGAGGTAAGAAAGTTATAAATTAATAACTCAAAAGTCACAATAAAAATGTAATTTTCTTAAGTCCAAATTATAAGCAAAGTAAACTTACTCGATATTGAATGGAGCTATTATCACCATCTTATTGTTTTTTCCAAAATATTTAAAAACATCACAACAGTATGAAGTAACTGACCTAGGGTGTTTAACTACAAGAGTAATCAAAGATGGAACCAAAAATCCCACATGGAGAAATGAAAAATCTATACATATTGTGTGTAAGTGGCTGTAAACATGTATTACGTATGCATTAATATATAAGAAACCAGATCACCATATATAAAACAAGGTATATGGATGTATAAACAAGATCTCACCATATCCACAACTCTATCATAGATGTGTTCAACCAATCATAACGAAACAACTCCAAAATATCTTGTGTAAATATCATGTTATCGTATGATTGACCTGCATTAATACGTATGCAAAACTTATATTACGTATGCATTAATACGTATGCAAAACTTGTATAAATAGATTGTTATCGTATGATTGACCTACAACTTCCTCCAGAATAGTAACATTTATAGGGAAATTTGGATCATGTTTGCCTATCCAATCTGCCATACCCCTACAATTAGGACCTAACGAGGTGTGTAGGTCCCTTGGAAGCCAACTTGGTACTTTAGGAGGTGGAGGTGGAGGTCGAGATGTAGCGGGTGTCTTCCTTTTGACCTTTATATATAATTTCATATCAATTGAATCATATATACGTACACACTAACAAATTAACGTAATGTGAATTTAGCATACAATATTAGAATAGACGACATCTGCTTTGGGCCACAATATCACTCCACCTTATGCCTCACCAAGCGTTTCAGAATCTGGGTGGGCATATGGCAATGTAAGATCCCTCCATTTGGGGACCACACTTATCGGGCTCACACGAACCACACTGTGTGGTACTGGAGTCCCATGAAACATTTCCCCTAGAAGGGGTGGGTAAGCTGACGCCTCTACAATGACATATTGTTGACTTTTTAGACGACATGGCTTCAAACCCTACAAATTTACGTAAAGAATGTTATATGCATATATACACAAACTCCCAACCTCTGTAAAGACTAGCTACTATGTCATAAAAAAAACTTACAGAGGATGTGCTAGGTGGTGGGTCTACAAGATTACTCCCAACCTCTATAGTAGGAGTAATAGAAGCGCAACACGTCACAGGTACCGTCTGAGACACATGCCACTTCACCATTGCTTCTTGAACTTTCCTCTCAATTAATTCATCTACCTATACATGGATAAAAGAAATGCTAGCTATTGATTATTGAGTTCCCTTTCGCAATACCATTCTAAAAAAAGAATAGGTTACCTCAACTTGTGAAAGTCCCAATTTTGGGACAAGTTTGCGCTGGGATGGCACAAAGAACGCTTTGATGCCCACACCAGTGCTGACACCCCTAACATGTCCAGGATGCTCTGAGTTACCCAGAGCAACTGTCAATTCATCCCTTGTGCCCTCAGGGATGAACTTGCCTTCCTTCCTCTGCTCGTGTAGCTCCTGCTAATCGCTATCAATAGAAATTGGTAAGTAAACATAACTATAATCAATATCGATCGATTGCTCTAAGAGTTGAATTTTACCATTTTTATAACCGCCTCAATAGTTGCAGGCTTCGTTATATCTCCCTTCTTATTTTGCCTCCCAGCTGTCCACAAAGCATGGCGAGGCAGAGGTGCGGGACCAATAGTAGAGGATTCCTGAGTAGCAGTAGACTGAGCAGTATACTCAGCCGGTAGTCTTTGGCGAATGCATGCATAGCCTCTTGGACCCATTGTGTGGTCATGCACATTCAGTGCACACCTTGCTCTTTGAGCATCACTGATAGCCTTGTTAGTAAGCACATTGATTTGGTTAGTAACACTAAAGGTTAATCTTGAATAGGTGAAAACATAAGAATGTATATTAATTAAATTGAGAGTAGCACTTAATACCTTGAATTCATCCATTTTTCTTTGGGTAACAAACTCCTCCCAGTCTTTGGGGTCCAGGTAGTTCCATTGCTCAGGGGCTGCCTTCTTCCTAAATTTATTTTTAAAGAGAATACACACAAAAATTATTAGTGTAGAGTTAGTCAAAAAGTGATCAATGTCTAGAATTGGAAATCAATCAAGAACCTCTTCTCAGCATCACGTATGTAATATCGAGTGAGATTTGCCCTATAGTTCCTTAGGACCCTCCCACAGTGTTGCATCACACATTTATGATGCAAATTTTCATCCAGATCAAATATACTCTACAAAATAGAATTGCTATTAACTAGTATCCTAAAAATTAGTAATCTACAAAAATAGAATTAAAAATAATGATAACTCACGCATAGTTCCTTCCAGATTAAGTCTTTCTTCCCCTTAGGAACTCTATGCCAGGATTCAAAAATAGGACTACAATGGCTGTGAGTAAGAACCCCAAGATATGAAATAAATGAGTTTTGGTTCACTCCAACTGGATTTCCTGCATGATCAAAATCCACAACCAGTTTGGGTCCATTGCCCCTTTGTTGTAGTAACTTGTTCATCATTGTGATGTCCCTCACTTTCTCAAATTTTTTTGCTGCTCATCAAGTGCCCCAATTTCTTTAGGGGGTACATCACCAACCTAAAATTTGACAAAAAAACACACTTACAGGATATAACTATAAATGTGAGGCGGGATATATTTTTAAAACTTACATTGTGGGGTGGCACATTGACGTCCTCACCCTCACGGTAATCATCAACACAATCATCATATGAATGCTCAGCCATCTAAAAGTTCACATTGTAAAGTAATTCACATTGTAAAGTTCACATTGTAAAGTTCACATTCACATTGTAACGTAATTCACATTGTAAAGTTCACATTCACATTGTAAAGTAATTCACATTATAAAGTTCACATTCACATTGTAAAGTTCACATTTAGAAAAATAAAACATATAAAAAAATATAAACAAGCATGCCTTTAATATTGCGATCTTTTATCAATTAACAATCCTTCATTGTGATCTCTGCACACATACAAGTCATCATTAGCTTCAATATTTGGTGGTGTTGGCAACCCAACTGAGAATGGACTGGAGTCATCATACTTATCATAGTACTGTTCTTCATCTATAGGATCTTCAATGAACTATCTTTTATCATGAAGAACAACCGACCATTTATCATTTGTAGGATCATCGATATAAAATACTTATTTTGCCTGTGATGCCAATATGAATGGTTCAACCTTCTCGCCAATCTTTTCAAAGTTCACTAATGTGAAACCCAATTCATCCACTATAACTCCTTTGGCGTTATCAACCCAATTATATTTAAAGAGCATAATTCTAAAATCTATGTAGTCAAACTCCCATATGTCTTCAATGACACCGTAATATGACATTTTAGCTTCATGTTGACTCTTATGTTGGTATGTATGCCCTGAGAGCCAATCATGGGATGATTGGTGGGACACATTAAGATTGATTTGATAAACATCAAAGGCAAGCTTCCAATTCTTTCTGGTTTAGTCATATGAGATAATGATAGAACATATTGAATGTCTAGAGAATGACAATACTCAATGACGTATGCTTTTAAGTTCAGGACCTAAACGATGAGATCATACATATGCTAAGAGTTTGTACATTCTTATTATGTCCCTAGTCGGATGTCATTGTGGAAGGTAGATAGACAACAATGACACACAAGACTAGATTGTGGTGTTGGTTGATGACAGAATCTCGTTAGTCATGATATGGAGATATCAAACCAAACACATAGGTACTTGTTAGAGAACAAGTGTACCAAACAGACCCACCATGAGTTTGACACATGGAACCATGACATGGTAGTCACAGTCAGTTCTCACAAGGATGGTGGTGAGTGTGATTCTTTGACCTGAAATCACTACACTCAACACATGTCGTTGGGTACACTTTGACATCATCAAACGCAGTCCTGAAACATGGGTTGTTATAAAGGTGATGATTGGGTGACTTTGACACATTGGGCTTTTGAGGGGTGAGTGATAGATATGGGATTTGTCCCTCCTGAGGGATCTTGATATCCATGGCCACTTGATGAGTAGGATTGAGATAGGTGTGCACGCATGTGTGAATCAATACGTGATATTGATGTCATACATATCTCCTCCAATATACTCTGAGATCAAGAAAGTGAATGAACGTTGACATGATGATTGTTCCATGCCTCGAGTTCATTCGAGATATCAGTGACAAAGGAATTATACATTCACTGTAACACCATTCATGGATTGTAGGATTCAAAGTTGTTCTCCAACTTTCTATTTCACTTGGGTAGCACTGATGTGCGACTAGGCACCACTCTTTTCTTGTGAAGTCATAAGTGTTATGGACTTTCACTGCCAACGTGAAATGGACCTACAGGGTCACACACATAGGATTTAACCTGGAAGAGGAGTTTATCCACAAACAATGTTTAGATTGATTACTGAAGGAGTTTAGTAGTTCAATTAAACACTCAATCAATTGATAGTTATGTATCATAGTGTTCAAGGTGTTGGACCGATTGATTAGAGTATCAGATTGGATGAAACTGCAATTGACTGTTTTTGCATAGTCTACATTCCCAACCGATCAGCTCATGTGATGAACCGATCGACTCAAGTTGATGAACCGATCGGCTCAAGTGGTGACTCGATCGACTCATGTGTCAATGAAACGATTGGCTCAATTGTTGAACCGGTCGATTGATGTGACCAACCGAGATCGTTTGGAAAGTCAGAAGATTCTTTTTGCAAATACAAATCGTTTCACTTGTACAAATTCAATTTGGACAAGGATTAATATTTGATTAATTGGAAACAAATATGAAAGTCAATCTGAGTTGGACCAGGACCACGAACCGATTGGCTCAGGTGTCCCAACCGATCAGTTCAGGTGTGAACCGATCGGATCAGGTCTCTAATCAACCGTTTCATGATTGAAACGATCGATTCAATGGCGCAGTTGGTTGTTTTGTGGAAAATCTCGAACCCTTCTACTCCTGCTTTAATCTCGCATTGCCCGGGGTAGAGAACCCTGTCCCATGACCCTCCTATATATATAGGGGTAGTGAGGGCTTCTAAAAAACAACAACTCAGAACACCAGTTGCTCTGCAAAGTTGTTGTTCTCCCTGGTTGTGGTAATAGAGAGAGCCCGAGCAAGTGCTACCCGATAAGGGAGGCACACCAAGGGAAAGACAACTGCAGAAAAGCGACTGGTGGTAGGAGAGTGTGTCGGTGACTAGTACGCCGATAGGAGGGTACGACTCCTTCTGATTCCTTGTGGGACAAGGATATCGGAGTTCCAGGTGGTCCATGTGGACTACTTCAGAGGTGGGAGACTTCTGCCGCTCGGAGGATAGCTGTCAATGCCGACAGTCACAGTGAGACCAGGAGCTGCACAGACACCGTCCAAGACCGGAGGTGAAGACCGCGCAAGCCGTGAGTTAATGTCATCGAGCAAGCCTCGGGACAAGGTATGTCTCTACAAACCATCCTTCCTATTGTATAGACGTTGACGTGATTCCTTTATTCGGGGTTTGGGAGGAGAAAATTTTTGTTTGCACTGCCTTCTCTGCCTCCCCTAAAACCCAACAGTGATATCAGAGCCACGTCAACTTCTCTATACTTTAGGATTATCGATGTGATTGATTTTGGTTTGTCGCCTTTATTTATTGCATACAATGAGAATAAAATTAGCTTTATGCATGTCCAATCCTAAATCCAAAAATCCCAATATACATATATGATATGTAATATGAATGCACTCGATACGCGTCACCCTTAAACGATTTTTGTGGTGGATGTATAGCATGGTTATGGCCAATAAACCCTATGTATGTGTGCTTGGTTGAATGTGGTTGCTTGCATCTCAGTCTGCGCACCGATTCCCTATCTCCTATTCCTGATGTAACTCGAGATAACTCAAGATTTCTTTCCTACCTTTGCTCCCCCCGAATGTAACTTGGGGTTTTCCTTTTAAAATGTAAATAGGATAGATTTTATTTCCTGTTATGTCAAAGAACGGCGGATAATCGGACGACGTCTGAGACGATCGGTTCAAATAGTGAACCGATCAGTTGGCGATCCAGATGACCGGTTTGAGGAGCGAGATGAGCGGGTGGCATCCATGAGGAGATGTACGACGACCAGGCGAACTGATCAGTTGGAGGAGCCAACCGATCGGCTGGTGGCACCCAACCGACTGGCCTGATGGAGAGCCGATCAATCATGGAGATGAGTTGATCAAACCCAGAACGACAAAGCACAAAGATCATCTTGTACATGTTGCATGTGATGTGGACCTAGATGACCGTGATTCCTCTTGGCTCGAGGAATCACATTAGGATGACCATAATCATCGCTTTTATCGTTTCACATGTTTTCTATGGGATATAGCATGTATATGATACGTACTATATATTGTGGTAATTTGGATATGTATATGTACCTATAAAACCAAATCCCTCATCTAAATATAAAGTTTTAGATGCCTTCCAAATGTGACCTATGTGAAAAGCTTGATCGACCAAGTGTAGGCACGCCCTAGCGTGGTGCACCGTTTATCTCATGGAAGTGTGAAGGATGAATATGTGGGTTTGCCCTAGCAGGGTGCATATTCATCGTGTTAGCTTTGGATCAAACTTAACAAGGTGACCTAGATAGGATCTAACACCTTGAGGCATGGAGGTGATCATGGCAAAGAGTTGCATATGACATCTTTCAAGAGTTTTATATGATGCAATTGGCAAGAGTTTCCTACCTGGAAGATCTAAGTTGTGGGTGACAACCCTAGCTGGTCCATGACTCAGAGGATTTCAGGATCTTGACCCACTAGAAGATTGTACGCTGCAATCTTCCGAATTGATGGTGAGGGCTATAATTTTGAACAAAAATAGTGGGAGCGATAATTAATTAAAGTCCTAATTATATCGTCAACCTTTCAAATCAATCAAATAAGTCAAAATTGAGTTTTGGACTAAATTGCTTATATTTCCTTTTGTAGAACAAATGACAACAAACAACAATCACTTTTCATTGCGATCGATCCTTGAAAAGGACAAGTTGAATGGGACTAACTTCCACGACTGGTTTAGGACATTGAGAATTGTTCTCACTCAAGAGCGAAAGCTCTATGTCCTGGATACTCCAATTCTAGAGGAACCCGCTCCTACTGCAACAAAGGAAGAAAGGAAGCTTACAAGAAGCATTCTGAAGATGCCATTGATGCAAAGTGCTTGATGTTGTGCTCCATGAACCACGAGTTGCAGAGACAACATGAGAAAATGGGTGTCATTGAGATGATTCAGCATCTCAAGAACACGTATGAAGATCAAGCCCGACAAGAGAGATATGATGTCTCCAGGGCACTGTTCAAGTGTTTCATGACAGAAGGAGATCCAGTTGGTCCTCACACGCTCAAGATGATTCAGTATGTGGAGAACCTGACGAGACTGGGATTTCCCCTGAGCCAAGAGTTGGCTACTGACGTGATACTGTAATCGTTTCTAGAATCCTACAGTCAGTTTGTGATGAACTACAACATGAACAACTTTGACAAGCCATTGTTGACAGAGTTGTTGGGCATGTTGAGGACAAATGAGGCACAGATGAAGAAGGACAAGCCTAAGTGTGTGATGATGATCAACAACAAGAAAGGCAAGTCCAAGCGCAAGGGCAAAGGTAAGGCTAAGAAAGGTTCTGATGCTAGCCAACAACCCAAGTCATCTTCAACTCTCAAGGCCAAGGGAGGCGTGACCAAGAGAGGAAATTGCCACCATTGTCAAAATCCAGGACATTGGAAAAGGAATTGTCCACTCTATCTGGAAGAACTAAAGAAGAAGGAGGCGACAAACGTCTCCACCTGAAGGTGTCATGAAATAAACTTGTAACATTTTTTTGAGGTATATGATACCAAGATATAAAGTGTAAAGAACCTAATATATGGGGCAAATGTTTCAGCCATAGATAGGAGTACTTTAGTTTATTTTCAGCCTTAAAGACATGTAATAGAGTTATGAACTGCTATTTCATATTTGCCAATAGATAGAAACACATTATTTTTTGCATATTGTATGACAATGATAGCAATTAATAAAGTTGATGTTTCAATCTTTGTGGCAATGCCTTGTTTATCTTGTGATACTTGGTATGCATAAGATAAAATGATACCTAAAAGTTACTGATAACTCAAACAATGAATTAGCATTATCGTGAGAAATTCATCTCTAGTTTCCATATGATGGATAAATCTAGACTCTTTTGGTTAGAGAAACAGTAAGAGACATGAATATCTTAGACATGATTAATCAATCTTCACTAGTAGTAGTGGGAAAATGATTATCCTATTAGGTATAATACATATGATGTATTTACATACCTATTAGAGCAAATGCTAATACTTCAAGCGGTGTTTAGAGAAATACCAATATAAATATCTTGAAGTGTTCAAGAATATCATAGATGAAGTACGTATTTGGTAAAGTGTTAATTCTTGATGAGATCAATGAATGAAATACTTAGACCAAATGTTTGAGAACCTTGTGAGTGATTATGTTAGTGTATCATAGTGAGCTCGTGATTAAAGAATGGTGATGTCTAAATCAAAAGGAGTCATACTCTAAGGAGTTAGAGTATGATTATCAAATAACTAATTTCTTCTTAAATAAAGAATACCCCACACTAATAAAGGACATTAAGAATCACAAGGAGTTGTGAGTTCTTATATCCTTGACAAATACACCTCAATTATCTATGTGATGAGTTGGTCATGTGATAAGTCAACTATCTAGATGAATATGAGGAACCGGATTTTGAGTTATGGTTTATGACCATTACATCCTAAATGACTTCCATGTGAACCGTAAGATATGACCTTGATGGTAGCACCTATTGGGATAAAATCTATAAGTGTGGATGAGTCTTAAGCGTTAAGACACATGGATGACATTTTGAGAAGGATGATGCTTGTTGATTGCAACTTAAAGACTAAGAGATTTGGCATACAGATACTAAAACCTCATTCCTATGAGGAATAAAAACAAGGATGTGTACATGACACAACCTATAAGGTTTATGAATCCATTAATGCAAATGAAGTCTATAAGTTACAATGGACTAATCAATGAGATTGATTAAGTACAAGCAACTCAAAGCTGGATCTTTACTATGATGATATAGTCAAAGGGTTTGACTGATATGTCAAGGATAAAGAAGGGATCTGTGATTTAGTGGGAGCGTATTTGCATTCCACATGTCGATGAGGAATGAGATGTTCTAGAATGGAAATCCAAAGTGGAAATTATCTTTAGGGAAGAAAGAGACGTTTCATATGATAGGAATAGAGATCTATAGAGATAGTTCTCGAAAACCTCTTGACCTGAAAAGAGAGAGTATACATTGGAAATCTGTACTGAAAGGTTCAGTGTGCACAAATTTAGTGGGAGAAAACTTGTCTATGTTACATGGAGTTAGTATCCCAAGGCCAAGTGTCCAATTCTTATGAAGAATGGGAACACTAAGAATAGATATGGATCTATCATGTATGTAATCATCCCATTATCTTGCATGTATGGACATAGCAAGAATAAAGTGCATTCATCATCTTGTATGTAGGACATGACAATATGATGTGCTCATCCTAATAACTTGTATGTGGGACATGACGAGTGGATGTCTGTCTAGTTCCAATAAGGGTTACTGGAATACCATAAGAACTTGTTAAGTACTTGAGAAGTACTAGTTCTATGAAAATAAGGAAGGGTTCACTGTTAAGAGTTACACTGATGCGAACTTCTGAGAAGGACAGAAAATTAATCACAAAATATATATGAGATATATAAAAGTGAATGTTTGTTGATAAATGGAAACGTTCCAATAAAATCATTTTAAAAGGAAAAAGCCGAGTATCCATGTGTTAGAGAACAGTAGTGGATACTATATGGATCAGGAAGTTCACGAGATGAACTTTTAGATATTCTGATCTTTGATGACAAGTAAGGAGTACTTGGTCATGCAATGTGGCTAAAGGTTAGCAAAGGAATACTAGATCACATATTACGACAACTCCATCTCATACGTGTGACGTACAACGAAGAGATGAGAGACATGCAATTAATACCGACTTTGGCAAGGTGTTTCCATAACTCATTGCGTAAGCATTAGAGCAAAGTAACATGTGGGACATGTTTGAAGATCACTATGAATATGATTCAAGGGTGATTGGCTCACAATGCAAGTGGGAGTCTGTTGGTATGTATGCCCTGAGAACCAATCATGGGATGATTGGTGGGATACATTAAGATTGATTTGATAAACATCAAAGGCAAGCTTTCAATTCTTTCTGGTTCAGTCATATGAGATAATGATAGAACAAATTGAATGTCTAGAGAATGACAGTACTCAATGACGTATGCTTTCAGGTTCAGGACCTGAACGATGAGATCATGCGGATGCTAATAGTTTGTACATTCTTATTATGTCCCTAGTTGGATGTCATTGTGGAAGGTAGATAGACAACAATGACACATAAGACTAGATTGTGGTGTTGGTTGATGATAGAATCTCGTTAGTCATGATATGGAGATATCAAACCAAACACATAGGTACTTGTTAGAGATCAAGTGTACCAGACAGACCCACCGTGAGTTTGACACATGGAACCATGACATGGTAGTCACAGTCAGTTCTCATAAGGATGGTGATGAGTGTGATTCTTTGACCTGAAATCACTATACTCAACACATGTCGTTGGGTACACTTTGACATCATCAAACGCAGTCCTGAAACATGGGTTGTTATAAAGGAGATGATTGGGTGACTTTGACACATGGGGCTTTTGAGGGGTGAGTGATAGATATGGGATTTGTCCCTCCTGAGGGAGCTTGAAATCCATGGCCACTTGATGAGTAGGATTGAGATAGGTGTGCACACATGTGTGAATCAGTATGTGATATTGATGTCATACATATCTCCTCCAATCTTCTCTGAGATCAAGAAAGTGAATGAACGTTGACAAGATGATTGTTCCATGCCCCGAGTTCATTCAGGATATCAGTGACAAAGGAATTATACATTCACTGTAACACCATTAATGGATTGTAGGATTGAAAGTTGTTCTCCAACTTTCTATTTCACTTGGGTAGCACTGATGTGCGACTAGGAACCACTCTTTTCTTGTGAAGACATAAGTGTTATGAACTTTCACTGCCAACGTGAAATGGACCTACATGGTCACACATAGGATTTAACCTGGAAGAGGAGTTTATCCACAAATGATGTTTAGATTGATTACTAAAGGAGTTTAGTAGTTCAATTAAACACTCAATCAATTGATAGCTCAATATCATAGTGTTCAAGGTGTTGGATCGATTGATTAGAGTATCAGATTGATTGAAAATGCAATTGACTGAATTTGCATAGTCTACATTCCCAACCGACCGGCTCATGTGATGAATCGATCGTCTCAGGTTGATGAACCGACCGAATCAAGTGGTGAGTCGATCGACTCATGTGTCAATGAAATGATCGGCTCAATTGTTGAACCGTTCGATTCATGTGACCAACTGAGATCATTTGGAAAGTCAGAAGACTCTTTTTGCAAATACAATTTGTTTCACTAGTACAAATTTGATTTGGACAAGGACTAATATTTGATTAGTTGGAAACAAATATGAATGTCAATTTGAGTTGGACTAGGATCACGAACAGATCGGCTCAGAAGTGAACCAATCAGCTCAGGTGTCCCAACCGATCGGTTTAGGTGTGAACCGATCGGCTCAGGTCCCCAATCGACTATTTCATGCTTGAAACGATCAGTTCAGGTGGTGCAGTTGGTTGTTTTGTCGAAAATCTCGAACCCTTCTACTCCTGCTTTAATCCCGCATTGCCCGGGGTAGAGAACCCTATCCCATGACCCTCTTATATATAGGGGTAGTGGGGGTTTCTAAGAAACAACAACTCAGAACACCAATTGCTCTGCAAAGTTGTCGTTCTCTCTAGTTGTGGTAACCGAGAGATCCCGAGCAAGTGCTACCCGATAAGATAGGCACAACAAGGGAAAGATAACTACAAAAAAGTGACTGGTGGCAGGAGAGTGTGTCAGTGACTAGTACACTGACAGGAGGGTACGACTCCTTCCGATTCCTTGTGAGACAAGGAGATCGGAGTTCTAGGCGGTCTGTGTCGACTACTTCAGAGGCGGGAGACTTCTGCCGTTCGGAGGATAGCTATCAATCCTGACAGTCCCGGTGAGACCAGGAGTTGCACAGACACTGTCCAAGACCGGAGGTGAAGACCGCGCAAGCTGTGAGGTAATGTCACCGAGCATGCCTCGGGACAAGGTATGTCTCTACAAACCATCCTTCCTGTTGTATAGACATTGACACGATTCCTTTATTCTGGGTTTGGGAGGAGAAATTTTTTGTTTCTGCTACCTTCTCTTCCTCCCCTAAAACCCAACATCTTATCCTTTGCACTTGCAAAAAAACAATGATGATGCTTTAAGGGTGACCCCACTATTTTAGATGACACTCTTATCATCTTGATGCTTTATGTAATACGAGAATCCATTTATGTCAAACCCTTCATAAGACATAACATTCAATTTTGGTTTAAAGGTGAGGCATTTGATAGTTTCAATAAGATTATCTGGTGTTTGAAATAGTTGATGTAAGACTTTATCTTCAAACCACTTAATAAATGTCTTGTTATGCTCTCTAGCAAGCCAAATTGAATTGGCTCGAGGATATTGTCTCTTGATGAAATTGGTATGTTCCTCGATATAAGGACTCACTTCGTCGATGTTATGTAAAATATACAAGTGACCTTGTTCCAACTACTCATGGCTGATTACTTTCATCCGTGATCCCAAAATTCCTTTGCCAAAATGCTCCTCAGCGTCATTAGCACTCAGAAAGTCATTGCAAAAATCCATAACCTCTCTCGCCACATAACCCTCAATAATACTCCCTTCAGGCCAATAATGATTTCAAACATCACATTTAAAAATGCTCAGATATCATTCAAAGGGATACATCCAATGCAAGAAAACTGGTCCCAACATTTTCACTTCCCTAGTCAAGTGGACAACAAGATGTACCATGATATCAAAGAATGAAGGAGGAAAATACATCTCAAGCTGACATAGGGTAACAACCACTTCTCTTCACAATTTATCGAGAGTATCAGGGTCAATAACTTTGCTGCACAGACTGTTGAAAAAGAAACAAAGTCTGGTGATTGCAAACCTTACATGCTTCGACAATATAGATCGAATTTCCACAGGCAATATTTGTTGCATTAGAGTGTGACAAACATGAGATTTAAGACCTATCAACTTTAGATCTTTCATTGATACCAATCTATGGATGTTGGATGAGTAACCCTGTGGCACCTTAAAATTTACCAAGAATTCACAAAAAGCTTTCTTCTCCTTTCTAGACAACGTGTAACAAGCAAGAGGTAAATATGTTCTCTGATCGCTACTAACTACTACTGTTAATTCTGTCCTTATTCCCATTTCACGTAGGTCCATTCTATATTTTATCCCATCTTTAGTCTTACCTACTATATTCAATAGAGTACCGATGACACTATCAGAGACATTTTTCTCAACGTGCATGACATCGATACAATGCCTGAATGTCAAAGAACTCCAATAAAGAAGATCCCAAAATATTGACTTCTTCTTGAATAAAGATTTGTCACTCTGTGTGGCCATCATACATTGTGATCTCTTACCAAATTCATTGGTAATGTCTTTTACTCTTTCATAAACATCCTCCCCTGGTATAGGTTTAGGTGCACTCCGTTCCTCATTCTGTCCATTGAATGCTTTGCGCAACCTACAATATAGATGGAATTTTGGAAGAAACCTTCGATGAACAAGATATACAGTCTTGCCACCGTGTTTTAGTCGTATTGAATCAATGTTCTCTTCACATATAGGACACATTTTAGATCCTTTGACACTATATCTAGACAAATTCCCATATGCTGGAAAGTCATTCACAGTGCAAAACAACATAGCATGTAAATGAAATGTCTCTCTTCATGAAGCATCATAGGTCATCACACCTTCACCCCAGAGTTTCTTCAAGTCATCAATCAGAGGTTCAAGATAAACGTCGATATCATTTCTAGGTTGTTTAGGGCCTGATATTAACAATGACAACATAATGTACTTATTTTTCATACACAACTAGGGAGGAAGATTATATATAACAAGCATAACTAGCCAAGTGCTATGTTGGTGATAACACCCATTTTATGGCTATTTATGACTCATATTTCATTATCAAACCTATCTTCTAAACTGTTTTCCTCTCTGTTTTATCCTATTTTTGCATAAGAATAACCCACACTGTGCTCCTAACTCTTTTCCCATCTTTTACAGAGTTTTCCCTCATTTTTCCACCCAAAGTAAGTAAAAAGGCCCATCTCGACCCACTTACAATGAGCACCTGAACCGACCCTTTACTGGCCGCATAACATGCCCACTTACCCATCACGATCGCTGCCCGTCGGGGCAGCAACCCGACACGGGCGTGTCGCACGAGGGGCCCTGACGAGCAATATTCCATCTACCTGACATGGAGCTTTGCCCGCCACGACACACCCTGATAGAGTCTATCGCATGATGAAGTCACTCATCGAAGCAGCTACCCACCAGGGTCATTACCCGACACGGTCAAGCGATTTGCTCACAACCCGACATGCGCCGCAAGTTGTGTCGGGCGATAGACGCGTCAGTCCTCCCCTAAAGCCACGTGAACGGAGCCGATAAAGGACACGTGGCCCCACGAGAACCACAACCTCTACCAGTTGCTGCCTATAAATAGCAGCTACAGGACTCTGATTGGATGGGTCAGAATCCCACGAGTGCTAACTCCGAAAAGACATCAGGAGCTAGTGTGTCGCGTTCCAAGGCGTGTCAGGCGATACTAGGTGAGCACACCCCAACCCGAGAGGGGCGGGAGGAGTTCATTTAGAACCCATCCCGGTAGTCGCAATAGCATGATACGATCAGGAAGGCCTCCCCTGGAAGGTCCCTAGATGGGCCTCAACCCGAGATGGCTCACCCCTCTATACCTGATACAAGGAACCTGAGAACTTAAGTGATTCCTAACCCGACGTGATACCGAACCTGATACAGACTAACCGTTGCAGTATGTCACCTGAGAGGGCTGGCTGATACACCCTGGCCATCATGCCTATCGCCCGAGAGGGTTGGCTGCCCGACACAAGTGTATCAGGCAGAGCTCCTGCCCAGTACCGGGTTAGCAGTCCCTTAGGGGTCTTCTGCTGAATATCAACCTCCTAAATCAAGGAGACCGATGCTTATCTTTCCCTTTTTACTGCATTTTACTTTCATTTCCCTATGCATTGTAACTAAACCTTTTTACTCTCCTTAATCTTATTGGAATCTATGGAGTTTATCTCTTGTTGTTCTGTGTATGGTTCCTTTTTATTGGATGATTTCTTTATAGCATCTGAACTCTAGTTTCTTCTTTTGGATCACACTTTTGACTAGCTATCGAATCGTGTTTCTCATTTCGACACCCTTGAGAGGGGGCTGTCACAACTCTAGAGTTTGGTCTGATCTGGGCATACGAGAGTACCTAGGATCAGGGCTGCTTCGATTTACCTTACCACTCTAATCTATGACCACTGCCCTTGAGAGAGGGAAATGGTGCATAGTTAGAGGTACCCTCTTTGAGAGAAGAGGCTGGAGGATGTTTTCCATTGCTGCTTGTTATGCCTAAGTTTTCTTCCTTCATGCTTTACCTCAACGACAGTTTTATCTCCTCAGATTTTGTTATTTAAAACACTTATAAAAATCTCTAAACCCAAAAACTTAAATCTTTCTTGTAACTCCTTTTGGAGATAGGGTCTTTGTTTGTTTCCTTATGTTTAGTTCATGTTACAACACCCCCTTTTCTTGCACCCCCTTTTGATGTGCTTAGATAAGTGAAACTCAAGTTCAAAAGCGATGTTCTTCCCATCCCTGTGTTCGACCCCAAACTAATTTGACCCTATGTTATTTGCAGGTGTCTTAAACATTCGAGTATTATAAATTTCTAAAGTCCGATAACCTAGACATGATTCCATTCTTGGACCCACGTTTAAGGCTCGTCAAATTTTTGGCGCCATTGCCGGGGATAGGCAAAGAAATCCATTCTACAAACTTTAGTTTCTCTTGCGCTTTGCCAAAACCTTATACATATGCATATAATACTGCAATTATTTACTGCACATAATATTTACTGTTCATAAATTATACAATGCTCCTACACCTTTGCTTCTTACTAGGTACTCCTTTGTTTCTTTCTAGGTCATCCAAGCTCTTGACAAGTCATGGATGACCAAGTCCCTGAAGCTCACTCTATTCACTCGTTTGTTCAAGTTTGAGCTAATGAAGATAGAAACCCAGTTGTAACACATCCTTTAAACGTCACCAACTTTGAATTGAAGCCCTCCTTCCTCCAACTCCTACAGCATAACAGGTTTGGTGGAAACACCTCTGAGGAAAACCGGTATAATCATCTAATGACATTCAAGAGGACGTGCGACACCTTTAAGATCAACAGAGTCCCGCTAACACATATCTACATCCAGTGCTTCCCATTCTCGCTGAGGGTCAAGGCACTAGAATGGTACACCATCTTACAGGATGGGAGCCTCCCTGATTGGGAGCATCTTGCCAATGCTTTTACTGCCAAGTTCTTCCCCATCGAGAGGACCATCAAATGTCAAAACAAGATCACGAGGTATTACCAGGAACCCTCGGAGAATCTTCATGAGACTTGGGAAAGATTCTAAAGCTACCAGTGTGAATGCCCGCATCATGGTTTTTTGGAACCAAAGCTCATCACCACGTTTTACAACGGGGTGTGCCCCGCTGAGAGGAAGTCCTTGAATGTTTCCGTTGGTAGCGATTTCTTGGGACTTTGTGCCCGAAGAGCCAGGTAGATTATTGAAAATATGGCTACGAACCAACAAGACAGATAATAGGACCGAGAGTCGCTAAGTCACACTACTCCAGGTGAATCTAAGGCTATGGAGGCCCTCACAGCCAAGCTTGACAAGATGATGACAGATGTCCAGTCCCTCAAGGAGCAAGGTTACAAAGGGAAGTTTTAACAGGAGGTCGTAAAGAGTTGTGTTACCTGCGGAGAGCCCGACCATATGTCAGATTTCTGCCCACACACCTCACCCCAAGAAGACCTCGAAGGGGAGTTTACAGAGAATGTGAGTTAGGTTCAATATCGACGACCCGACCATCCTGGTTTCTCTTATGGGAACACCAGTGCTGCTGAGAACTCTCACCAGCTGGTGAGTGGGAAACCTTTGGGAGGACCATCGAATCAACAACGACAGACAGGGTTCTAGTAGTAGAGGGCCTTCCAACAAAACTAGAAGCCATGACCATCTTTGATGATGGAATTTATGTCCTTCTCCAAGAGACAGAATGTCATCAATAAAAAGATGCACAAGAGCTCAATGGATAGCATGACTCTGCTCAAACTAATGCAACAATAGATGGGTGGTTTTTCTACCCAGACAGAGGAGCTCCAGTAGTATAACAAATAGATTGATCAGCAGCTGGCAAGCCTCGCCCAATCCCTCAACCATCAGATGGGGTGTTTCCCCTCCAATACTGAAGCTAACCCACGAGGACATGAGACGGAAAAAATGGCCATTCTAAGGTCAGGAGTGATTGTATCACCAGCCATTGAGAAGATAGTGATGTCAACAACAATACCCACCGAAGGAGTTAGCACAGAGGTTGTTGAGGAAGAAGTTAGGAAGAAGTCAAAGAAAGTAGTCAAAGACAAGGTTAACGACGTCTCTTCTGAAGAGCGTCCAAACAAGTACGCACCCCGCGTACCATTCCCACATAATCTGGTAAAAGCCCAACTAAAGAAGAGGTATGAAAAGTTTCTAGCCGCTATAAAGAAGTTGCATGTGGATGTCCCATTCCTAGATGCCATTGAAGAAATGTCCACTTATGCCAAGTTCCTAAAGGACCTGATAATAAGAAAAAAGAAAGGAGAAGACGTAGAGACTGTGAAGCTCGCCAAGATGTCTAGTTCTTTCATCAAAACTAATACGCCTTTGAAGAAGAAAGATCCAGGGGCCTTCGTAATCCCCTTTCAAGTTGGAGATAATGTAACTCAGAAAGGTCTAGCAGACCTAGGGGCCATCATCAATCTGATGCCTTTGTCCCTTGCTAAGAGAGTGGGGCTCACCGATATGGTAAGCACCAACATGAGGATATAACTGGCTGACCATACCTTCACCCGACCAGTTGGTGTCGCTGAAGATGTGCCCATCTGAGTGGGACACTTCTTTATCCCTTGCGATATTGTTTTGATCGACACCATAGAAGATCCGAGCCGCCCTATCATTTTCGGGCGACCCTTCCTTGCCACTGGTCAATCTCTTATCAATGTCGAGGTGGGAATGATTACGATCTGTATTGGAGGAGATCACATCGACTTCAACATTAGTGATTGTATGAGGGCCCCCTCATTCTTTGAATCCTCCTACTTTGTTGAGATCTATCAGCAGTTATGTGATGAAGTACATGAAGAGAAGGCCATGATAGATCCTTTGATGTGCGCCTTAACTGGCGAGTTACGAGAGATCGATGATCATGAGGTCAGGGAATTGTTGGCCTATCTGGAAATTGAAGAAGCGACTGAGGATGAAGAGCCTACTGAAACAGTTAGATATGCCGCTCTCCGAGAAGCCCCTACTGAAGAATAGAAAAGGGAAGTCCCACCAGAGCTAAAAGTCTTGCCAAAAGGCCTTGAGTATCATTTTCTAGATCAAGAGAAGTTGCACCCGGTAATCATCAACTCGAAGTTGACTGATTCCCAGAAAAACCAACTGCTCAAAGAGTTAAGACTATGGAGGAAAGCCCTGGGCTACTCAATCTGGGACCTGAGAGGGATAAGCCCTTTGGTGTGCATGCACCAGATCCATATGGAGGAGGACTCTAGGCCATATGCCCAGCTGCAAAGAAAGCTGAATGAAAAGCTTTGCGAAGTTGTTATTAAAGAAGTAGTTAAGCTCCGAGACACTGTAATTATCTACGCTATCAGTGATAGCATGTGGGTGAGTCCAATCCAAGTAGTTCCCAAGAAGGGAGGGATGAACTTGGTCAAGGGATATGACGGGGTCGAGGTGGCCACCAAGATGGTCATTGGATGGAGGATGTGTATATATTATCAGAAACGTAACACCGCCACCTGTAAGAACCATTTCTCACTTCCTTTCATCGATCAGATGCTGGAATGCCTGGCCCATCATTCCTACTTCTACTGACTGGATGGGTACTCGTAGTTCTACCAGATCCCCATCCACCCTGATGACCAGAAGAAGATGACTTTCACTTGCATCTACAAAAATTTTGCCTTTAGAAGAATGCCCTTTGGGCTCTGTAATGCACCAGCTACCTTCCAGAGGTGTATGAATGACATTTTTGCAGATTTGCTCGAAGACAAGATGGAAGTGTTCATGGATGATTTCAGCATGTATGGTAGCTCATTTGATGACTGTTTGAACAATCTATCCCTCGTAATGAGAAGATGTGGAGAGCATAGCCTCACCCTCAACTGTGAAAAGTGCCATTTTATGGTACAAGAGGGGATTGTTCTTGGACACAAGGTGTCAAGTAAAGGTATTGAAGTCGATCCATCCAAGGTTGAGGCGATAGCTAAGCTCCCACTGCCTACTTCTATTATAGGTGCTCGCAGTTTTCTAGGTCATGCCGGTTACTACTGACGGTTTATAAAGTATTTTTCAAAGATAACCAAGCCTCTCTCTAACCTTCTATTAAAAGATGTGAAGTTCAACTTCAGGAAGGAGTGTATGAAGGCATTCTCAACTCTAAAGGGCACTTTAATATCTGCACCGATTCTCCAGTCCCCTGATTGGAGTCTTCCATTCGAACTTATGTGTGATGCCAGTGAGTTTGCTATAGGGGCCTGACTCGACCAAAAGAAAGACAAGAAGCATCATGTTATCTTCTATGCGAGAAAGATCCTAGATGAGGCTCAGCAGAATTACACGACTACAGAAAAAAATGCTAGCTATCGTGTATGCCTTTGACAAGTTTAGGTCTTACCTCGTGGGTTCAAAGGTGGTTGTTCACACCGACCACATGGCTATTAAATATCTAATGCAGAAGAAGGATGCAAAGCCCAGACTGCTACATTGGGCACTGTTGTTACATGAGTTTGACCATGAGATCAAAGACAAGAAGGGCTCAGAGAATGTGGTTGCAGACCATCTCTCTAGGATTCAGGTGCAAGATGATCATCCACTACCCATCAATGAAAGCTATCCCGATGAGTCCATCTACTCAGCCTAGTCACCAGACCCTGAGGGGCCGTGGTATGCAGATTTCTGCAACTACCTGGCCTGTAAGCAGCTTCCCCCGGATATGTCTTATAATTAGAGGAAGAAGTTCTTCTATAATTTAAAGAACTATTATTAGGATGATCCCTTGTTGTTCGGGCATTGTGCCGACGAGTTATATAGAAGATGCATACCATAAGAGAAAGTTTTGAAAATTTTGTTCGAATGTCACTCCTCTCCATATGGAGGACATCTAAGAGGCGAGAGGACAGCTACCAAGGTGCTACAATCTGGTTTCTACTGGCCAAACTTGTTCAAAGATGCTCATGCATTTGTAAAGTCTTGCAATGAATGCCAACAAATTGGGAACATTTCCCGTTGCAATGAGATGCCGCTATCGGATTGGATTGAAGTTGAAATTTTTGATGTGTCGGGTATTGATTACATGGGACAATTTCCTTCATCCTATGATTTTAAATATATTCTCATCATGGTCGACTATGTCTCTAAGTGGGTTGAAGCAGTGCCCACCCCTATGTGCGATGCTAAGGCAGTGATCAAACTCTTCACCAAGATTATCTTTCCAAGGTTTGGAGTTCCGAGGACTGTCATCAGTGATGGCAGCTCTCACTTCATTGAAAGATAGTTTGAATTGCTCCTATGTAAGTACGGCATTCACCACAAGGTTGTGACACCATATCATCCACAAACGTCCGGTCAAGTGGAAGTCTCCAATCGGTAGATCAAGCAGATCTTGGAGAAGACAGTTGGCAAATCCCGCAAGGACTGGTCGACTAAGTTAGACGATGCTCTCTGGGCATACATGACTGCTTTTAAGATGCCTTTGGGCACCACACCTTACTGTCTGATATATGGAAAAACCTTCCATCTTCCTTTTGAATTGGAGCATAAAGCGTTCTGGGCAATCAAGCAGCTCAATATGGACCAGACGCTGGCTGGAAAGAAAAGATTTCTTCATCTATAGGAGCTTGAAGAATTGAGACTCCATGGATATGAAAATGCCAGTATTTACAAGCAAAGAACCAAGATCTGGCATGATGCCCATCTGAAGAAAAAGGACGTCAGCGAAGGTGATAAAGTTCTGTTATTTAAATCCCCTATCCGTCTTTTTCTAGGTAAGTTGTAGAGTAGATGGTCTGAACCCTTCATCATGGCAAAGATATATCTATCAGGGATGATGGAGCTGTATGACAAAGACGATCTGACAAAGGTCTTTCCAGTGAATGGGCATAGAGTCAAGAGGTTTTATGAAGACGAAGCATTCATGAGAAGGTCAGAGATAACCATGCAGGACGCTGAGGCAACAACCGAAGGATCGGAGTAGAAATATCTGAAGCCTATCGAGTTGACGATGGAAACTACAACACTCTTTGGGAGGCAGCCTGAATTTTTACTTTTCCTAGCATAGGACATTATTTCCTTTCATGCATAAAAACATTACAAACATTATTATTGTAATAAGGCCCGAGTCAGTGCATGCGCCACATGCACAAATTCTCTTGTTTTATGGGCCACCGACTTAGTTTTATAGCCTTGATGGGTAACACTATCTGAGGTTGGAAGTCTTCCTATTTAAGCCAATGATGTTTTACCCATCAATGCTTTTTCTTTTCTTTAGTTTTAGTTTTTCTACCCTTGCCTTGCTTTGTCTTTAGATATTCCCTTTTTGTTCTGTGTATCAGGCATGCATAGTTGATCACCTCTTTAGTTTCTGCTCTGCCCGATACCCTTTTGTTTGGACGTATCGGCCATTCGCCTTTTGTTTCTCCCATATCAGCTTCCCGTATCGGGCTTGCGGGTAGAGTGGCTCAAAGCATGCTTCCCTATGTTGGGCAGAAGGGTGTAACAAGAAAGCATATCGCCCGATATGCCTAGATCGGGTGACATTCATTTCGTGTGGCGTGAAGCGTGCTTAGGAAGGCAAATCGCTTCCCAACGTGGTGGATTTGACTAATTTTATAGTGTTATGGAAATCGATGCACTTTATCATGTGACACGTGTGTAGTTTTACCTGATTTACCCCCGCTCACATTGGCTATAAATAGTAACTTTAGTTTAACCATGTCGGGCACTTGCATTTACTTTTCACTTACTCTTGTATCGTGCATTTTATTCTTGCTTTGCTCCCGTGCCGGCAAGCCTTCCCGACTTCCCATGTCGCCCGCGACAGCTCCCAATGATACATGTATAACCCGATACACCCTATCGTGTCACGCAGCTCGTGTCGGGCATGTCGTGTCGTGCAACTTTTCTTTTAGCGATTTCCGTGTTGGGAACGAGGCTTTAGTTTTGTGTATCGCCTAAAGCGTATCGTGAAAGGCGTGTGTTGCACGACACACTTTGCACGATGCCTGTGTTAGGCAACGCCCTCTGCTCCATGCTGAGTTTCACCTATCAGGGTTTTCAATGTTTTTTTGACCGTATCGCGCGATGCACCTGTTGCCCGAACAATACCTAGTATTGGGCAAGATCCATATCACCCACTTTTGTTTTACAAAGGAGATTTGACTCGTATTGCCCGATACTCTATCATATCAGGCGACACCTTTCTTGTGAGTCCGTATCGGGCAGGGTTTGTTCTGATGAGGTTACCCAATATCGGCCTACCCTTTCGGCCAGACCTTGTATCGGGCAACAAGCATGTTTACCTATACACCCAATACCGACTTGTTTGTACCGGGTAAATCGTATCACACGACAACAGTTTTGATAAAAACTATGAACCGGTATAGGTTTTTTGAGTGTCTCCTATCTGGTATCAGGCGACATGACCCTCTTTGTCTACTACCCGATATCGAGCTAGGCGACCCATTTTGTAAACTCATTACTTACCTATTATTGTGTAAACATTGCAGACATGGCCCACACCAAGAAAACTATCATCCAATTCGACGAACACGGCCGGAGGATCAATCCTGAGGCCACAACTGAAGCAACCACAAATGAGTAGAAGCACCCAAACCCTGACACAACAGGGTGTCTGAGGCTGAGAAGCGGTCCAGAGTAGCAGAAGCACCAGCAACGACCTCAGCTGCGGTGGCCGAACCAGTGCCTCTAGATCACTCACCCGTCCGGTTCGTGCCCAGAGACGAGGAGCACAGCCAGATGCATGCAGAGTTGGTAGCCAAAGTCTACAGGCCAACCCATTTCTACCACCAGTCGTCCTTCTACCAGATAGGCATTTTCAACAGGCTGGAAAATGTCTTAGAGGCTGTCGGGCTGAGAAAGATATGCTTCAGCCACACTGCCTCTTACGCTAAACTCATGAAAGAGTTCATATCATCCCTTCACCAGGTGAAGAACACAGTAGAAGAATTTGAAAGATTCGACGGGGCTGACAGACTACAAGGGAGGCTATACAACGTTGAGCACGTGATATCTGAAAAGCTGCTCAACGAGATCTTCTCCTCCAGTGAAGCTGAGAAAGACCTATTCACCAACGGTGTCAGAATCACCAAAGGTAATGGGTTCAACCCGGTCGCACTCTAGAGGAGGCTCACCGGTGAGTCAACATTCAAGCCGAGGAGAAAAGTGGTGGTGGTGCACTCCTTCTTCTGGAGGATAGTGCACAAGATCATGGCGTGTCTGCTCTTTAGCAAATACGAATCGAGCAACTTGTACACTGAAGAGATCCACCTCATGTGGCACATGATGGAGGGACACACGATCAACCTGGGGCAGTTCCTGCTCTACCGACTTCATCCAGTGAAGGATGCCACCAAGGACTACAACATGGGAGGGCTAGTGAACTTGATCACGGTAGGGTTAGGATACCCCAAGGAACCACATAGCCTGTCAAGGATGAGAGGTTACGACAAGATTGACCTCAAATTCCTAATGAGGGTTAGCATAATCAAGAAGGAGGGCCACCACTACTATAAGTTTGCAAGGACGAACACCCTCCTGCCGCTCCCACGCTGTGCCAACTATGACGAAGAGAAGCTAGTCTTCGCCACAACGGAAATTGAAGTTGTGCTGCTTGAAGCCGCTTACACCGCCACCACAAGAATACAAGAGAGGGTGGTCGCAACAGGAAGGCCAGTCCCCCTAGACACTTGACAAGACAAAGCGGCGACTATCGTCACCCCCACCGAGCCATCCACCACCAACATGCAACCCACGACAGCCGCTCCTGAAGCTACGGTTGCCACCACCAAACCAGCAACAGTCGCCCCCAAAGTCGTTGTTGCTGCTCCCGAGCTGGCTACAGCCACCACAGCAACAAGCGTCACAGACATTGAGGAAACAACGACGATTGTTGAAGTCGTCGACACCACCGGGGCAGATACTATGATGATAGCCCCCGAGGAAGCTGCTGCGGAAGAGACGGCCGCAACTTGTGAAGCTTCAATTGCGCCTTCGATGGCAGAAGTAGTGGTACAGCTGGACACCAGCAATGACGCATTCACTGAGCTCCTGGAGGCAGAGCTCAGGGCTGTGCAGCCCACACCACCACCGCCACCAACATCCCCAGTGATTGCTGTAGAGGAGGTCGCTGATAATTAGATGGTGGACCAACAACCACCTTCCCCATGCCCTTCTCCACCACCACAAGCTGACGAGGTAGAGGCAGCCATGAAGGCACTGACACCCCGCCCTGAAGCAATGCCCTCACGGACGATTCAGATGGATTTGGCCCCACTTGAAGACACAGAATTCAGGCCGAACTTCCCATGTGAGGAACATTGCAAGGACGACAAGCCAATCAACTGCAGCCCCTCCATCACTGGGGAAGGTCCTCGGTCAAGAGTTTGAAAACTTGCGGGAGGTAACGAGCAACCACTCAACTAATTTTTCTTCCCTAACCTGCAAATTTAGTATTTTCCAGAGGAGGCTGAACGAGCAGGAGCATCAATTGCTAACTCTAGTTGGCCTTCCTGGCCAACTAGAAGCATTGAACAACACAATGCAGCTGACGCTCCAACGCCTCGACACCATTGAAGAGAGGCTGAACTGGAGGGACGAACACCCCTGTTCAAGACAACCAAGAAAGTCTCCATCACCCCCAGACCCTGGCTCTCAACCCTCATCTTCGTCGTCCTCTTCAGGAACATCGTCTTCTTCCTCCTCCAGCGGGCCTTCCACAACACCCGAGGAAGAAACGACAAACAAGACCGCCGACGGGGCTCCAGCAGGATAGGAGAGCACCCGTATCATTGACATAGTTGCTCACTCACCCTCCCTATAAGAAGCTGGAGATGCAGACATATTCATCAGCCTAGCGGAGGGCTCTTCTGATGAATTCGAGGGAGAAGGAGTTGACATATATTCTACCAACGACAAGCACCCCCTAGAGCAAGGAGTTCGACGGCAGATGCATTTTCTGCACCGTCGGAGATCCCTCCTTTGAGATGGCCAATTTTAACTGAAGGGCCATCGGCTACCTAACGATCTAAGACCACAAGCTTCTAAACGCGGTCCTGAGGTCACAGTCAGATGGAGAGGACGTCATCTGGAGAAATGATTACTTCTCTGTATGACAGTAAGTGCTAAAAAGCATGTTCCGCTCCCCAACTATAGTAGGGAAGATCCTCTTCTGGGTCCTGGAAGGTGCTATGATAGAGAATTTAGGCACCAGTACAAGCTGACATCCAATTTACAACGCCACCCCAGCCTTGGTAAGAAGATTAATGAAAGGGGCGTACGACTCCATCCAGGTGCCCAACATGCTATAATACATCGAAGAGCACAACCCAAACCTGGTGTTGGCCCCCTACAAGAATAGAAGAAACTGGTTCCTCTGTGTGGTAGACCTCCACAACCATGACGTACAGCTCCTCAGCTACTGCACCGAAGAGGTCCCACGCTCAGGACACATATTCGTATGCCTAGAAGACAAACATCTCATGCTTCTCCCACTGCGTGTTCTGCGCACCATCAAGCACGGAGTCCAATGCCATAGTGGCATTTGGAACTTCTCTCCATCGGAGACTTCCCCATTCAAGAAGAGGTGGGAAGCGAAAATAATGCCTTCATAGTCCTATGATCCATGGAGTTGCTCCACATCTTTGGATATATAAGGCACCTCCAAGGCCAAAATTGCTATCAGCTCAGAAGCACATATGCGCTGCTGCTGATCAAGGACATACAGTATTTCCTAGATGCAGGCGTACCAGAGAAGCTGTTGGAGAGTGACCAAGAAACAGACTCATCCCAACCCAGCAACCCCCAAGGAGAAGAAGCTGATATAGCCACAGACATCTATGGGGTAGGCAAGCAGATGGACGTTCTATGAGAAATACTCACCAAGGAAAGCTCCGCTTCGCCTACTGTATCTAAAGAATTAATTAGCAACTTTGACTGCTCTGCATGCGCAACCCTATCGCAGGAGAAGGTTAATAAAGTTCTCCTCAGGCTAGCTGATTCCACCCCCACAAACGTCATCTATGAGATAGACAATGTCATAGTCCCCGTTGATGACCTTCAAGACTTAGTAAAGGCAGGAGGATGTCTAGCACTGTTGGTGGCATCAGCCTACATCCAGATTCTACAAAAAAAGTTTGAACACACCTACATCGCCCACCCATTGGTGTTCAATGATATCTACCTAGATGATGAATCAGGAGAAAAACAACTATTTTCGGCTGAGATACAATGCAACATACCGAGTATCATATTCCTTCCAATGTTGAATTACAACCACTGGATGCTCCTGATGGTGTACACTCGCCCGTGAGCAGTAATCTTCTACAACAGCTCTGATAGCAACAAAGATCATCCGATGAAGTGTACATCAACTCCATTGACACCCATCGAGCGCTTAGCAAGGAGATACTACATCGAGGTGGCAACGTTGATCCAACCATTCCTGGAGAACACGACGAAAAAATGGTACGAGCTTCAATTTTGCCACAGTAGTCCACAACAAACTCCACAATCAAACGACTGCGACATCTATGTGCTAGAATGGATCTCTAGCTCAGTGATGCTACAACAAACACCCGACAAGCTCCACCACATCGACTATCACAACAAACACAGAGAGTATGTGTTGGAGCTTCTATCTGACGAAGGCGCATGCACTAGCTAAAACCATCGCTGACTTACGCCTACCCTTTCCTACTTATCTCAAAACTCTGGGGACAGAGTGTGGGGTAAGTTTGGGGGGGTACTATATCAGCGAGGGAGGTACCTAAAAATTCATCCCCTTCTCGTCTTTCTATTTCTTTCATATCCTGTGTACATATATATACATGTCTGATACAAAATAGTACATATACAACTCCTTACCTCTCTACAATTATACAAAGATACTTTATAGTAAAAACTTGATACAACTTCTCCTAGATTGTTTTCTCTCTATCTAAGGTGGTGCAAGTTTTTGTTTTGTTCTTTCCAAAAATACAGTCTCAAATGACAAAGACTATAACTTTTCTACGCCAATTTTGAAAAATAATCTCGTAACAGCTAAGAGATGTGTATGAGAAGGAAAAAGTTGCCCAAACAACAAACTCTCTTTTGTTTCCCTACCCATCAAAAATCCAAAAAGAGAGAAAAGCCTTATGAGAGTGAATAAAAGCATGAGAGTACCAATCTTTAGGCATGGTAGATCCGGGACAGTGGTACGTAGGACGTGAAATCACTGCTATAAATCCAACTGACTTGGACTACAGGGACCACTTGCCCGTTAATGGACCCGTACCTAGATGGACTAATGGGAAATAAGAAAAACCCAAAAAGCCTTAAGCTTACCCAAAAACCCAACTTCTTACCCCCAAAGATGTTTGGTGTGAAAGCTAACTTCAAAATCATTCACCAAAGTCTCGCTGAAGCTAAAGAGAATTTTTTTTACTTAAATAAGGCAGTAAAAAATAAAGTCCGTTGTTCGTAGCTAGATGTATTTCTCCTCAAGGATGTCTCAAAAACTCACTCAAACCCCTTGTCTGAAGACTATGTCCGATTACGAAGAAATACTGCAAAACAAAGTTTTAAAATAAGTTCAGATTGATTGAGGACAATCAAAATACTAAGTTTGGGGGAGTTGATAACACCCATTTTATGGCTATTTATGGCTCATATTTCATTGTCAAACCTGCCTTCTAAACTGTTTTCCTCTCCGTTTTATCCTATTTTTGCATAAGAATAACCCACACTGCGCTCCTAACTCTTTTCCCATCTTTTGCAAGTGTTTTCCCTCATTTTCCACCCAAAGTCAGTAAAAAGGCCCGTCCCAGCCCACTTGCAATGAGCACCTAAACCGGCCCTTTACTGGCCGTACGACACGCCCACTTATCCGTCACGGTCGCTACCCATCACAGCAGAAACCCGACACAGACGTGTCGCACGAGGGGCCCTGATGAGCGATACGCCATCTACCCGATAGGGAGCTTTTCCCACCACGACTCACCCCGATAGAGTCTATCGTGCGATTAAGCCACTCATTGGAGCAGCTGCCCGCCAGGGTCATTACCCGACACAGTCAAGCGATTTGCTCACAACCCAACACGTGCCGCAAGCTGTGTCAGGCGACAGACGTGTCGGTCCTCCCCTGAAGCCACGTGAACAGAGATGATAAAGGACACGTGGCCCCACAAGAACCACAACCTCTACCAGCTGCTGCCTATAAATAGCAGCTACATGACTCCGATGGGACGGGTTGGAATCCCTTGAGAGCTAACTCCATAAAGATATCAGGAGCTAGTGTGTCACGTTCCAAGGCGTTCCGAGCGATACTAGGTAAGCACACCCCAACCCGAGAGGGGCGGGAGGAGTTCACTTAGAACCTATCCCGATAGCCGCAACAGCACGATATGACCAGGAAGGCCTCCCCTGCCGGGTCCCTAGATGGGCCTCAACCCGAGACGGCTTGCCCTTCTATACCCGATACAAGGAACCTGAGAACTTAAGCAATTCCTAACCCGACGCGATACCAAACACGATACGGACTAACCGTTACAGTATGTCTCCCGAGAGGGCCGACTGCCTGACACGACCGTGTTGGGTAGGGAGTTCTACCCGATACACCCTGGCCACCACGCTTGTCGCCCGAGAGGGTTGGCTGCCCGACACGGGTGTATCAGGCAGAGCTCCTACCCGGTACCGGGTTAGCAGTCCCTTAGGGGTCCGCTACTGTATATAGACCTCCTAAATCAAGGAGATAGATGCTTATCTTTCCCTTTTTACTGCATTTAATTTCATTTCCCTATGCATTGTAACTAAACCTTTTTACTCTCCTTAAGCTTATTGGAATCTATGGAGTTTATCTCTTGTTGTTCTGTGTATGGTTCCTTTTTGTTGGATGATTTCTTTATAGCATCTGAACTCTAGTTTCTTCTTTTGGATCACTCTTTTAACTAGCTATCGAAACATGTTTCCTGTTTTGATACCCTTGAGAGGGGGTTGTCCCAACTCTAGAGTTTGGTCTGATCCGGGCATACGAGAGTACCTAGGATCAGGGCTGCTTCAGTTTACCTTACCACTCTAATCTACGGCCACTGCCCTTGAGAGAGGGAAATGGTGCATAGTTAGAGGTACCCTATTTGAGAGAAGAGGTTGCAGGTTGTTTTCTGTTGCTGCTTGTTATGCCTAAGTTTTCTTCCTTCATGCTTTACCTCAATGACAATTTTATCTCCTCAGATGCTGTTATTTAAAACACTTATAAAAATCTCTAAACCCCAAAACTTAAATCTTTCTTGTAATTCTTTTTGGAGTTAGGGTCTTTGTTTGTTTCCTTATGTTTAGTTCATGTTACAACACCCCCTTTTCTTGCACCCCCTTTTGATGTGCTTCAACAAGTGAAACTCAAGTTTGAAAGCACCATTCTTCCTATCCTTGAGTTCGACCCCGAACTACTTCGACCCTGTGCTAGTTGCAGGTGTCTTAAACATTTGAGTATTATAAATTTCTAAAGTTTGATAACCTAGACATGATTCCATTCTTGGACCCACATTTAAGGCTCATTAGTTGGATTGTCAATGTCCCGTACAGATTCATCCCATCTGTACAAAGCCCAAGTCTTAGATTCTTGACTTCTTCACCAAATTCAGGGTACAATAAATCAATCTTCTTCCACTATGGGGAATCAGACGCATGTTGTAGGATCCCATCATTATTTTTCTTAACATCTGCATGCCACCTCAAATTCTTCGCATCTATCAGATTGGCAAACAAGCGTAGAAACTATGGTATTACAGGTAGATACCACATCACCTTGGCAGGAGAACCAGTTTTGGACTACCCCGAAGTCGTCAATTTATACCTTGACGCACCACATTTGGGACAATCTTTCAAATCCACATAGTCATTTTGAAATAATACACAATCATTCGGGCATGCATGTATCTTCTTCGCCTCCATTCCCATTGGGAACAATAATTTTTTTAACCGGTATGTTGAGATTGGTAGCTCGTTTCCTTCAGGAAGAATTTCTTTCTACAAAGACAACAATGACGTGAAGCTTTTGTCGCTCCATCTATTATTAGCTTTCAGCTTATACAATCTCAACACAGCGCTAAGCTTCGTCAACTTACAACATGTGTATAATGGTATCTCCACATCATGCACAATGTTTCTAAACATGGGAGGTGGATCAGTGTGCTCTACCCCACAACTATGCAGCATCACATCAACGATGTCTATTGGAATTGGTTCGTTCACATCTACGTCATTGGAGGCAATTTCTTCTTCCACACAAGCACTTCTATCGACATCCACTGATTTCATGTTTGAAATCTCTCCATGCCAGTGCCATTCTGTATAGCCTTATACAATCCCATTGAACATGACATGACTTTTGATTTCATCACCAGTGCTGACTTTCAAGTTGTTACCGCAGTGCCTACATGGATAGTAGAACCTATCTCCAGGTTGTTTCCTATGTTCCTCAGAAAATCTAATAAACTGATCAAGACTAGAAATAAATTTTGGGGTGCAATGATTTGGAATGGACATCCATGATCTATCCATTCTATGATCAAAGAGAAAACAAGTATATATTATAACAATATTAGGGTCATGGGTTAGCAGATTAGAGTTTATGGTTAAAACTTTAGGGTTTAAGGTCTTATATATAATTAATGGTTAAAACATCCTAAGTGAGATTAGGTGTTCAAGAACAGTCCCAAACCGGGGACTATCTAAGATTTACTCCTAATGATAAATCTTAGACGGGTTTCTAGGCCAACAAATACATGTGCTGTCATTCTTATATATAATAAATGTGTACCACCTATCCCATTCTTGAACACCTAATCTCACTAATAAGTGTATAATGTGTATTGGGTTTTCAAGAAAATTTTGGCAACATTTCCCCGCTGTTCTCCAAGTACATATGTACTTAGAGAACAAATGGGGAAATGCTACCGAATTTTTTTTGAAAACCCAATACACATTATACACTTGCATCCTAAGTGAGATTAGGTGTTCAAGAACAGTCCCAAACTAGGGACTATCCAAGATTTACTCCTAATGAGTAAATCGTGGATGGGTTTCTAGGCTAATGAGTAAAAGAACATAGACATAAGATTTCACCACCACTACATGTATTTGCTCACTTACATTGCATCACTCACAATTAGAGAATTATTAAATAATAAATCAAGAATTCAATAGTTTCAAACATGCAATAATTCACAATTAGAGTGACAAGATTCACTTTTTACAAACATACATGGCACAATTCAGGAACAATAGCAGGTGTGGTCATTGACCCGATTCAACATGATAAGAATAATTTTAGAAGAGTAATAATATTTCCCAATTGAGAGTATATGAATTGTCCAACAATTAGAACAAGAGAAAGTATTGTAAAAATGGCCTCATTATGGAAATAATTAGTCATGATAATGTCCAATTATAATAATAGAGAGGAGTACATACCTACAATCCTATTTAAATCAAACAAAATATCACCTAGGTCTGAGAAAAAAATTAATATCACCTAAGCATGAGATTATGCTGGAGTTAATATTATGTCTTTTGCAGTCATTTAATCTAAAAAAACACTCCCTTTAAAAAATCCTACTGTTTCGATGAGCACACTCATATACATATCCGATCTACTGCGGTTTAAGGATTGACTTAATACATGTATTTTCTCACTTACATTGCATCAATCACAATTTGGATATTAGATCAAGGGTCAAACACATTCCAAATCTTGTTAGAGTATGTAAATCACAAGGACAAAGTTCCCCATTGATTTTAATTCTTGTCACTGGATGCACCTCTCTAGGTTGGAATTTTGATTCTTAGCAGGCGGTGATCTGAAATCAGCATCATGTTGTCCTCATCTCATCTATTTCCCTAACTACTTCATTCTTCTCACACCCTACCACCTTCAACATCACAATAAGAAGAAATAGTAGCAACAACAGTGACAAAGGCAATAAATAGGCTCCCCACCACATCCTACAGTCGGCCTCTCCCCTAGGTCCTGACTAGCTACCTCAACCACCAATCGCCTAGACACTCACTCAATGGTAGAGGTTGTCAACTCAGCTCACCACCACGCTCCCAGACATGGGCAACAGAGGAAGAGTCCATAAACTCTTCCTGTCCCCTGACCTTCCTTCCTTCACCTACTCCTTGATGAGGGACTCTGCAAGTGGTTCTGGTTCCTCTAGTGTAGGGAGAAGAGGAGGAAGAAGAGGAGGAAGAGGGTATCTCGAGCGGCGGCAGCGACCAACAGGTGTGAGCAGTGAGCAGGTGCAAGCAGTGAGCAGGCGAGCTCCAGAGAGAATGGCAGTGGAGAAGAATGGCGGTAGGGCATGCACAACAGCGAAGGAGAACGACAATGCAGTGGCGGTAGTGTAGGCACAACGGCGAAGGAGAGAATGATGGTGGAGAGAAATCCCCAGAGACCTAACACGCGAAGAGTAATTGAATGACAATGAAATAGAGAAAGGGGAAGAGTCTGGATCATGTGGGTTAAGTTAAAAATAGACGTCGGTTATTGAAAAAAAATGACGCTTAAAACAACATACATCGATTACCACCAAAAAATTGACACCTATGTTCAATGATAGTCATCAGTTCCAATTGGAAAAATAGACGTCCATCTAAATATGCCGACAAAAAAATGTTCTCGATTAATGACCATTATCATCAGTTTTCGTAGAAGAATTGACGCCAAAGGGGGGTGAAAATTTTTGCGGGGACAATGCGTGAATACACATCAGCATTGGTTATTTCAAGTAAACCAACGACAAAAATGTGCCCAATTTTTGTCTCACAAAAAATCTTTAGTCGTCGGTTTGTTAGTTAATAACCGACGCCGTATGTTAAATTTTAGAGGTAATTTTTTCCACTGGAAAATTTGGATTTGGAGGTCGATTTTAGGCATCAGTTTCTTATTAAGGAACTGACACTAAATTAAAAGTGATACCCGTGCATGGTCACTCTTCACAGATAGATGTCAGTTTTTGCATTCAACCGACATTGTAGGGTGTAGGCATCAGTTTCTTGTATACAACCGATGCCTGTAAATGTGACGTTATAAGCCATTTCTGTAGTAGTGATAACCTTATTAAAGCATTGGTTATTACATAGCAATTGATGCCATATCCCTTCCTGCCACCAAAAAGGTGCCAGCAAAGGCATCATCAACGTCAGCTTTATATAGGTAACCGACGCCATATCTACAGCCACAACAGCCATGCTACCCAGCACGACTGTGGTACCTGGCCATAACCTACTAATAACCGACACCATCGACGTCGATTTTTATACTAATAACTGACACCATATCCCCTGCCACCACGACCGTGTGTCGGTTTTATAGATAACTAACGCCAGAAGGGGATAAAGACGTCCGTTTTACACTAACAACCGACGCCTATGTTTTTGTTGTCAGTTTTACACAAATAACCGACACCTATGTTCTGATTTTTTTTTCTTATCAGTTTGCAGGCCTGCTGTATGGCTGGTCAATAGGATGCAGAACCTATAGTTTAGTTCTGAACTGTAGGTTTACAACATCCATTGATATCAGACAACAACATGCCACAAACCTGCAAAATTAACAAGATAGACAATATTATATATTTATCATGTGAGTCACACACATGTATAAGCACATTTAATTCATATTATTTTTCATCACACACATGTAGAAATCAGTAGTTCCATTTCAAATTTCCTCCATTTTCACACACATTTAGCAACCTGCAGTTCCATTCATTTCATCTCTTTTTACATTCAGACACGTGTAGAAACATTCATGTATTGATCATCCTCACATTCACACATATGGCAATTCATAAAATGTCATTCACATTCACACAAAAATAATTATGAGAACAAAGTTTAGAAATATCATTCTTTATTCATCATCATCATTATCCCAATTATATTTAAAAATTCTCACTACTTGTAGGGCTTCTGCCCATTGTTCTCTTACATCATTTAACTCATCCATCGTATAGGGAGTATGTACATCTAATAACTTTTCACCTATAGTGAAGTTAGTATTAAACACCTGCAAAGAGAATGATGTATATATAATTAATAATATATAATAAGATTGATATATTTCATATTATCTAATGAGACTACATATAATATATACCTGATGTATGGTATTGATTTCCATTGTGGCATGTTCGATAATTATTCTCATAAATCGCATCACATAGTATCCACATGCCCAGCCGTTGTCTTGTGTAACACACTATAAATTGAAACATACAAAATATTCAAAAATATAAATAAGCACAGTTCACATAAATAATATATACGTTGGAGTCGGGAAATTACTTTCACATTATGCCAAGTTAGTGGTTGGTTCTTTTTCTTGGGGATCTATCCTCCAACTTTGGCGTACTCTTATAAAGCCCTACATGTTAATGTAACACATTAAATTGCATAATTAAATAGTAATGTAATAACAGATGTTAACAAAAAAAAATATGAAATATTTCTCACGGGAATAATGGTCTTTTCATTGTGTGTCCATATATATTCAATTCCTTCCCCGTAGGATCTAGATAATAGACAGTGAACATATCGGGGATAATAACTAGTAACTCCCAATGCTTACCACTAGAGGAAAGAAAGTTATAAATTAATAACTCAAAAGTCACAATAAAAATGAAATTTTCTTAAGTCGAAATTATAAGCCAAGTAAACTTACCTGACATTGAATGGAGCTATTATCACCGTCTTCTTGTTTTTACCAAAATATTTATAAACATCACAGCAGTATGAAGTAACTGACCTAGGGTTTTTAACTACAATACTAATCAAAGATGGAACCAAAAAATCCCACATGGAGAAATGAAAAATCTGTACATATCGTGTGTTAAGTGGCTGCAAAACGTGTATTACGTATGCATTAATATATAAGAAACCAGATCACCGTATATAAAATAAGGTATATGGATGTATAAATCAGATCTCACCATATCTAAAGTTCTATCATAGATGTGTTCATCCAATCATAATGAAACAACTCTAAAATATCTTATATAAATATCTTGTTATCGGATGATTGATCTGCATTAATACGTATGCAAAACTTGTATTACGTATGCATTAATACGTATGCAAAACTTGTATTACGTATGCATTAATACATATGCAAAACTTGTATAAATAGATTATTATCATATGATTGACCTACAACTTCCTCTAGAATAGTAACATTTATAGGGAAATTTGGATCATGTTTGCCTATCCAATCTACCATATCCCTACAATTAGGACCTAATGAGGCATGTAGGTCCCTTGGAAGACAACTTGCTACTTCAAGAGGTGGAGGTGGAGGTGGAGGTCGAGATGTCGCAGGTGTCTTCCTTTTGACCTGTATATATAATTTCATATCAATTGACTCATATATACGTACACACTAACAAATTAACGTAATGTAAATTTTGCATACAATATTAATATTGATGACATCTACTTTGGGCCACAATATCACTCCGCCTTCTGCCTCACCAAGCGTTTCAGAATCTAGGTGGGCATATGGAAATGTAAGATCCCTCTTTGGGGACTACACTTATCGGGTTCACACGAACCGCACCATCTAGTACTGGAGTCCCATGAAACATTTCCCCTGGAAGGGGTGGGTAAGTCGACGCCTCTGCAACAACATATTCTTGAATTTTTAGATGACATGGCTTTAACCCCTACAAATTTACGTAAAGAATGATATATGCATATATACACAAACTCCCAACCTCTGCAAAGACTAGCTACTATGTCATAAAAATACTTACAGGGGATGTTCTAGGTGGTGGGTCTATAGGATTACTCCCAACCTCTGCAATAGGAGTAATTGAAGTGCGACACGTCACAGGTACCGTCTGAGTGGCCGTCTGAGACGCATGCCACTTCACCATTGCTTCTTGGGTTTTCCTCTCAATTAATTCATCTACCTATACATGGATAAAAGAAATGCTAGCTATTGATTATTGAATTCCCTTTCACAATAACATTCTAAAAAAAGAATAGGTTACCTCAACTTGGGAAAGTCCCACTTTTGGGACAGGTTTGCGCTGGGATGACCCAAAGAACGCTTTGATGCCCACACCAGTGCATGCATGCCTAACACATCTAGGATGCTCTGGGTTACCCAGAGCAACTATCAATTCATTCCTTATGCCCTCAGGGATGAACTTGCCTTCATTCCTATGCTCATGCATCTCCTGCTAATCGCCATCAACAAAAATTGGTAAGTAAACATAACAATAATCAATATCGATCGGTTGCTCTAAGAGTTGAATTTTACCATTTTTGTAGCGGCCTCAGCAGTTGTGGGCTTCATTATATCTCCATTCTTGTTTTGCCTCCCAGCTATCCACATAGCATGGCGAGGTAGAGGTGTAGGACCAATAGTAGAGGACTCCTGAGTAGCAGCAGACTGAGTAGTATACTCAGCCTATAGTCTTTGGTGAATGCCTTCATAGCCTCTTGGACCCATTGTGTGGTCATGCACATTCAGTGCACACCTTGCTCTTTGAGCATCGTTGATAGCCTTGTCAGTAAGCACATTGATTTGGTTAGTAACACTAAAGGTTAATTTTGAATAGGTGAATACATAAGAATGCATATTAATTAAATTGGGATTGGCGCTTAATACCTTGAATTCATCCATTTTTCTTTGGGTAACAAACTCCTCCTAGTCTTTGGGGTCCAGGTAGTTCCATTGATCAATGGCTTCCTTCTTCCAAAATTTATTTTGAAAAGAGAATACAAACAAAAATTATTAGTGTAGAGTTAGTCAAAAAGTGATGAATGTCTAGAATTGGAAATCAATCAAGAACCTCTTCTCAGCATCACGTATGTAATCTCAGGTGAGACTTGTCCTATAATTCCTTAGGACCCTCCCACAGCGTTGCATCACGCATTTACGATGCAACTTTTCATCCAGATCAAATATACTCTACAAAATAGAATTGCTATTAACTAGTATCCTAAAAATTAGTAATCTAAAAAAATAGATATGCAAATAATGATAACTCACACATAGTTCTTCCAGATTAAGTCTTTCTTCCCCTTAGGAACTCTATGCCATGATTCAAAAATAGGACTACAATGGCTGTAAGTAAGAACCCCAAGATATGAAATAATAGAGTTGTGGTTCACTCCAACTGGATTTCTTGCATGATCGAAATCCACAGCCAGTTTGGGTCCATTGCCCCTTTACTGTAGTAACTTGTTCAACATTATGATGCCACTCACTTTCTCAAATTTTTTTGCTGCTCATCAAGTGCCCCAATTTCTTCAGGGGGTACATCACCAACCTAAAATTTGACAAAAAAACACACTTACATGATATAACTATAAATGTGAGGCGGGATATATTTTTAAAACTTACATTTGAGGTGGCGCATTGATGTCCTCACCCTCACGGTAATCATCAGCACGGTCATCATATGAATGCTCATCCATCTAAAAGTTCACATTCAGATTGTAAAATTCACATTGTAAAGTAATTCACATTGTAAAGTTCACATTCACATTGTAAAGTAACTCACATTGTAAAGTTCACATTCACATTGTAAAGTTTACATTCAGAAAAATAAAACATATAAAAAATATAAACATGCATGCCTCTAATATTGCGATCTTTTATCAATTAATAATCCTTTGTTGTGATCTCCACACACATATAAGTCATCATTAGCTTCAATATTTGGTGGTGTTGGGAACCCAACTGAGAATGGAATGGAGTCATCATACTTATCATAGTACTATTCTTCATCTATAGGATCTTCAATGAACTGTCTTTTACTGTAACATCCCTGGCCTGGGTTAAGGCTTAACCCTAGAAGTTTTGCTTAAGTAAGTCATTTATATTCTTGTATTTATCTTTTGAAAAGTAATTAAGACTCAAGAGGAACTTATGTTTCAATTTTGGTCCTATTTGAATAATGTTGAAACAATGTTTTACTTATTTTGGACTAAAGTGCAATTTACCCAATTTGAGGGGTTACTTTGCAAATGTTACATGATAAATGTTCTTCAAGTGTTGAAGCATCATAAGAATGAAAATGATGCAGAGGTATGGCTTGTGGTAGCATGAAAAGAGCTTATTAAGCAATGTTTGTGCATTAAAACCCAGTTTTGGTGTAATGTGTACTTTACCCAAAACCTAGGTTCAATATGAAAAATACCACCTCTAGAGAGTCCCTCATGTTTCTTGTCATCATGTAGAGAAAAGAAAATGAGAGGGGCATCTCATTTTAATCATTTTGGAGGAGAGAGAATCTTGATATTAAAATAATCAAGGTTTAAGCATAATTGAAATCCTAATTCAATTTAATGCAAAAATAAATATATTAATGGATGTGTCCTTCAACCAAAAGTGTGATGGTTGAATTTGTATAAGTCTGTACGTCCTTGTGCCTTGAAATGGCACCGAAATATCTAAAGTGAGTGGAGAGCCCATTCACATTAGTTAAAGAAAAAGTAATATCCACTAATTTTTGGATATTATTATTATATTGATTTTTTTTTTGAAGGTGATATTATTATATTGATTAAAGTGCTTAATTTTTTTTCTTTTAATTCATGGATAAAGAAGAGGATTTCGAAGGAGAGGATCATGGATTCGTATGCAAGGAAGTGAGGGGGATAAGTGGCACCAATTTAGGGAGTTGAAAGATTTTTATAACACTTTCTCTCTCTTGAAATTCCCTTATATACATTCCATTTTTCACCCACATGAAAGGCTTTTTTGGCTCCTTTTTCTTTCCTTGCTTTGGACGAACACAAGGGATATTAGGAGCAATAGGAGGACATGCCCCAACCTGTAGGTGAGCTCCTTAATCATCTTCAACCTTGATTTCATGGTGGAAATCGAAATTCAATGCTTATTTTCTTCTTTTCTCCATTCAATCTTCAACTTTAGCCATTCTTTTCACTCAAAGACTTGAGAATGGACCTTGGATAGTTGAGAAAGCTTCATTCACCATTGAGGACGTGAAGCTTGAATCTTGGATTCAACTTTGAAGGCGGGTTATATAACTTGAACCCTTAAATGTCATTATTGCTTGCAATTTATTCATCATGTGTTGAACCTTTCTTCTTTCTCGATTTCCTTTTGATTAGTTGTTGAAATCACCATAAGAATCACAATTGATTTCGAAGGTTTGAAGCTTGAATATGATGATGTCATCTTAAGAACACACCTCAACAAAGGAATGGGCAAACGGTTTTGAAAACCGACTGAGCTAATTTGTTTTCAAAACCAATTGAGTTGATTCAGTTTCAAGACCGAATGGGTAATTTACTTAAAAAATGAATGGGTAATTGAGTTCAAGACCGAATGAGTAATTGACTTCAAGATCGAATGGGTAATTGAGTTCAAAACCGAATGGGTAATGGATCTCAAGATCGAATGGGTAAATTGAACTTCAAAACTGTTTGGGTACTTTGACCGTTTGAAGAAGTTGACTGTTTGAAGGTCAAGTACCTCAAGACCATTTGAGGTCAAGTAGAGTCATGGATGGATGGAGATCTAAGGGTTACATTTTGATCCCCTTTTTAATGGTCTCAATGTTGGATGGTTCAATGAGTGCAAACCCTAAATTGATTGGTTGAAGGAAACCCTAATTGATCCATTCAGTTTCAAGGTGGTTTGGACCAAACGGTCTTGAGACCGTTTGGAGGTCAAACGGTCTCAAAACTATTTGAAGGTCAAGGAGGTCAAATCTGTTTGAAGGTTCAAAAGTGTCAAAACCGTTTGGAGACCTAATAGCCTCAAATCTATGAAATATCAATTAACCCTATGATTGTTAATGATGTATTTCAAAGTTAGTTACAATGGGTGTACCTCTCAAGTACTTAGGTGATTAGTACCTTTTGAGTGGTTAACCTTTGATGCCTATGCAAATAGTAACTCCATACACTATGATAACCATAGATGTATATACTTAAATAATGGGTTGATCCAAGTTGATAAGTATGAGGTAATCAACATCCTAGAGAGGATGAGAGAGAGAGGAATTCATACATGTATAATAATCATGTAGTGGTTAAGCCTCAAAACTCTCAACATGAATAAAATATGTATTTAGGGTATGATCCTTGATAAAGAGATCATGAAACCCTAATTGAGAAGATTGATGAGCCCTAACCCTAATTTAGGTCAATGCTAAATGTAACCCTAATCTAGGGTAATGGTGTAACCCAAATCTAGGGTGATGATATGAGAAATCTCAATTCAGGGTAATATAATGAAAATCCCTAATTTAAGAGAATGCTTCATGAAACCCTAATTTCGGGTAAAGTTACATGAAACCCTAATTTGGGAAAAGTTATAAGGAACCTTAATTCAAGATAATGAAGTAATATGAAAGCCCTAATCTAGGGTGATGTCATGTGAAACCCTAATCTAGGGTGATGTTATGTAAACCCTAATTGATAAGATGGGAAACCCTATTCCTGAAAATGGAATAGTGACTAATATATTGATAAGTGAAACACTTAAAGTGGTTGATAATGGATAACCTTATGATAACCTCCCATTTTGTGATGTTATCTTACTAGTTTTCTTTAGTTTTCCATACTCTTTCTTAGTTAAATTAGATAGAATCTTTAACTTTCTACCTTTTTGTAAATATACCATTAGATTAACTTCTCCATTTCACTTTTTACAGAAAAGCACAAAAAAAGTTACAAAACTCCCAAACAGTCCCAAGACCGAATAAAGTTCAAACGGTCCTGAGACCCTATGAAGCCAAACGATCCTGAGACCGTATGAAGCCAAATGGTCCCAAGACCGAATAAAGGTCAAACGGTCCTGAGACCGTGTGAATCCAAATGGTCCTGAGACCGTGTGAAGCCAAACGGTCCCAAGACTGAATGGAGATCAACCAGTCACGAGACTGTGTGAGGCCAAACGGTCTCGAGACCGTGTGAAGCTAAATGGTCTTGAGACCGTATGAAGTCAAACGGTCCCAAGACCGAATGGAGATCAACCGGTCCCGAGACCGTATGAAGCTACACGACCCCAAGATTTAATGAAACAAAATGGTCTCCAAATTGTGTGAAAATACAAACGGTTTACAAGACCGTTTGGACCCACATATCCCAAATCGTTTAAGGCTCACTCAAAATCCTGTAAATAGAACCCAAAGGGATCCTCACAAATCATCAAGTTTTAGACTTCCAAAGGCTGCCTCTATTGTTCCAGAGCCATTCCATCCTTCACCCACTGCCCCGAGGCTACCGGTCTGAGATCCATACTCCATCTCCAAGCTACTTTCTCTCTCATCTACAAAGAAGGTGGGAAGAGGAGGATTCATCATCAAGCAAGCTACGAAGTGTGAAGATCGTTGCTCTCTCTCTCCAAGGGGTCGACCTTCCTCCCTCCTTCGTGGAGATGACGCTCTCTCTCTCTCTTCTTGCCCCCTTCTTTGCTTTTGCCATGAGCGAGTAGTCTCATACACTAGGGTGCGGGGAGTAGCCCCGCTACCCATGTTTTCATTTCATACATTGTAATTCTTGAGTTTGCAATAGAAAAACACTATCTTTCCAGTTCAACATCAATTGTTTAATGAATGCCAGTTGCTTGATCACCAACTTGTGTTATCTATTATCTGTTGGTGCAAATTGTCTATGTTTGTACTTCTAGATTCGAATATCGACTGCTTGTTGGTTCCAGATTGTATGTAGTCACCATACGTTTGGTTTGGAATCTAGGAGCATTTCTCACAAAGTGGAGTAAACTCACCTCCATCGTTGTACTTTCATACTATGAAATGGAATCAGTTGACATATGAAAATACAACCTTAACAGGTCGAGGAACACACTTTGTGAGGGGAGTGATGCAAAGTAAGTGACCATTCGTCTGGGGATGGCTGGCATTGTAACACTTCCACGTTTCTCGTAGTTAGTTATCTGAAAGGAAGCTAAGCCTACAAAGATACTAACTATTTAGACACTTTTCTTTGCAAGCCGAGTTATTGTGATGTATGTTTTGATCCATGTGTAGTGGTGGTGAAAGCCGATCGCATCCTAGTGGTTTCTTAACATTGTTTACTACCTCAAAATTACTTTCTTGCCTTTACTTTACTTGCACTTAGTTTAAACAATCAAACCAACTCTTTGATCTAAATACCAACTGCTAAGGAGTTAAATGAAATTCTAACATTTTCTAACTTGTTGATCTTAACGAGACTGTTGTCCTGTGGATTCGACCCTTAACTATACTATGACAAGACTTCCACGTATCCTAGCATACGTGGGTGGAGTTTTTAATCTAGTATAAGCAAGGCTAAACCTAAAGACTTACTATTTTTAGGATTTTTAGTGGTACACGCAACTCCACGCAAGTGGAAGCTCCATCAAAAATTGATACCATTGTCGGGGACAACAGAACGTTTTTTATTTCATTTATCATCCTGCTAATTGGTTAGGGTTTTACACTTTTTCTTTAAACATCACCCATATTCTCTTGATTTCATCATATCTCCCGCATCATATGAAAACTGTGTTTCTTCCTCTACTCAGGTAGAAGATGTGTATGCAACCATTGCATAATCTTGGTTTCTCCCCTGATCCAAAGTATGACTCTAAGGTAGAGAGAAGCTTCCACCGCCGCATTAGACTTAATAGTCAAAGAGCCAGATAAATGGCTGAAGATCAACGCCAAACTGCATTAGTGATGGAAAGGGTCAATGCTGCCATAGCAGCCCAGCGAGCGCAACTCATCGCCGACACACGCGCCCAAGTTCAGGCTGAAGTACGGGCTGAAGAGCAAGCCCACATCCGCACTGAGAATGAAGTAGCCAAGGCTGCTGCTCAACTGCTGGTAAGAAGCAAGCAACTATGGGACTACGTTGTTCCCAAGAACTATGAAGACAACCATCCAGTCCAACCACCACTCATCGACACTCCTAATTTTGAGATTAGGACACAATGGATCCAAATAATGTAGGGCATCTCATTCTCTGGAAGTACCAGAGATGACTGCATGGACCATTTGAAGAGGTTCAAAGCTCTTTGCAGGTTGGTACCACAAGCTGGAACAACCATGGACACAGTCATGCTCAGACTCTTCAATTTCACCTTGTCTGGAAGAGCACTAAGCTGGTACAATTCTTTGGATGGGGAGCCAATCACCACGTGGGCTCCCTTAGAAGAGAAGTTCTTGGAGAAATTCTTCCCCCCCTTCACTAACCTACCAAATTAGAGGACAAATCAACCAATTCCTTCAACTACCGGGAGAGTCATTGGCTGAATCATAGGAAAGGTTCAAGGAACTCTTGAGGAAATGCCCTCACCATGGATTCTTGCAAAATCAACTCATAGAAACTTTTTATAGGGGAGTAAGTGATGAAATTAAAAAGTTGTTAGATTCCTCAACTAGAGAAAACTTTATGAGACAAAACTATGAAGATGCCTGGAGGATCGTCACTCTCGGAGCCGAAAATCAATCCAATTGGGGGAGGGCGACCACATGAGGAGTTCTAAAGGTTTGTAAAGCTGAAGAATCTACAGAAATGAAAGCCATAGCTCAAGCTTTAAAAACCATAACCAACAAACAACAAGCCCTTGAAGCATCATTTGGGGAGTATGACAGAAAGAAGAACCCCCAACAAGCTAAAGTAGCCACAGGAACTTGTGAGGCCTGTCATGCATCTGATCACCCCACATTATCATGTGGTCTCCTATACAATATAATGATGGATTTGCAGCCACCTCAACCACAGTATGAGACGATCATTGAACACCCCGAGGATCAGATGCTAGAACAAGTAAATTCCATTCATTCCATACCAGGACAAGCTTACTACAATCCAAATCAACTGAGAAATCATCCTAGTTTTCAATATGGAAATCTGGCGGGGACTGTTAACCCACAACATCAAAAACAAGGTGGATCCTCCAACAGACTACCACCTGGATTTCAAAGCAACTACAACCAAAATCAAGGGAATCTTAGAAACAATCTCCAGAGATCCAACTACCCAAGAAATCCCTCTGCCTACTACCAATATACTCACCCTCTTATGCACCCACAATTACAACAAACTCAGTTGCAACAGCCGCATCAACTCAGTTGCCAGCACCTCAACAACAACCACCTCAAGGGCAACAACAACTCACTCAATTTCAACAAAAGAATGCCCCACCACAGAAGATTGATGAACTGTCATTGATAAGGCAGATGCTGCAATCACAGCAAACCATGCTGGCTAACCAGCAAGCCCAGCAAAAAGCTATGGAAACCCAGTTAGCACAGATAGCAGCTCAGCTAAAACCTCCAGTGGGCACTTTTGCTGGCCATCCAGAAGCAAATCCAAGACATGATCAACATAGACCATAACAATTAAATGTTGTTACAACAAGGTCTGTTCTCACTGAAGCCATCTCAATTAATCAAGAAGACAGGGATGTAACTGAAATCATCCCAATAGAAGAATTAGGTCAAGAAGCTGAAGAAAGGAAAGAAAAGGAACAAGGTCCCAAAGAACCAGAGGTTCCACAATATAAGCCAAGGATACCCTATCCTGGCAAGCTAAAGGAAACCAGACTAGACTCTAGATTCCAGAAATTCAAAGAGGCAATGAAGAAACTTTATGTTGATATTCCCTTTCTTGACGCCTTATCTAAAATCCAATCCTGGTCCAAATATCTAAAGACCTTGCTGTCAAAGAAATATATGACAGAGGAGCATGAAACTGTCAAGCTAGCCCAAACCACCTCTGATATCATTTTGAATAAAATGCCGAAAAAACATAAGGACCCTGGCTCCTTTGGCATACAATGCTCTATTGGGAACACTTCTTGTAAAAAATGATTGACTGACTTGGGAGCCAGCATATCAATTATGCCATTTTCCATGTGCAAAAGATTGGGGTTCACTGACTTGTTGCCTACAACAATGACTATCCAGCTCGCTGATTCCACCATTACTGCACCCCTAGGAATCATTGAAGATATTCCCGTAAGAGTGGGGAGGGACTCTTATGTCCCTTGTGATTTTGTCATTATGGATATAAAAGAAGACCTAAGGTACCTGATAATATTTAGTAGACCCTTCCTTGCTATAGCTAGAGCATTAATTGATGTCGAGGCTGGCACAATTACCTTAAGGTTGGGGAAAGAAATCATTCAATTCAGGGTTTTCAATAGCCTGAAGAGCCCTAGTATCCATGAAGAGGTTTTTCTACTTGAAGCAATTGATAAAATGTCCCAACTCAAGCAAGCAAATCCAGAACCAGCATATGCCCTAGAAAACACTCTAATAAATCTGGAAGCTGAATTTTCAACCAATGAGTTAGTTCAGCAATGCCTGCAATACTTGGAGCAGGCTGAAAAAGGCCCAGAAGCTACTTTTGAAGAACTGAAATCTGTCACCATATTAGAGACAACAGAAGTACCCAAAGCCCCAAAAATGAAAACTCTACCGACTGGGCTCAAACATGTCTTCCTGGATGAAGAAAAATTATGCCCAGTTATCATTAGCTCTTCTCTGGTTGACGATCAGGAAGAAAGGCTTCTCACCGAATTAAGGAAGCACAAGAAAGCAATTGGGTACAAGATGACTGACCTAACATGCATTAACCCAGCTCTGTGCATGCATAAACTACCTATGATAGAAGAGTTTAAACCCTCAAGGGAGCACCAGAGAAAATTAAACCCAAATTTGAAAGAGGTAGTTCGCCTCGAAGTTCTTAAACTCTTGAAAGCGGGTATTATCTATCCAATTTCTAACTCTCAGTGGGTTAATCCCATCCAAGTGGTCCCTAAAAGGGGGGGAACCACTGTTGTCTTAAATGATAAGAATGAACTAGTACCTAAAAGGACCATTACTGGTTGGAGAATGTGCATTGATTACAGAAAACTAAACAAATCGACAAGGAAAGACCATTTTCCCTTACCCTTCCTTGACGAAGTCCTTGAGCGGCTAGCCCACCAAAAAAATTTCTACTACCTCGACAGATATTCTGGTTTTTACCAAATCCCAATTCACCCCGAAGACCATGAAAAAATGACATTTACTTGTCCTTTTGGAACATACGCCTTCAGAAGGATGCCCTTCGGGCTATGCAATGCACCCGCAACCTTCCAAAAGTGCATGACTTCTATCTTCGCGGGATTAACCGAAACCATTATGGAGGTGTTCATGGAGGATTTTTCAGTATACAGAGACTTTTTTGATAACTATTTGCTCAACCTAAGTAAAGTCTTGCAGAGATGCGAGGAAACGAACCTTATCCTAAACTGGGAAAAATGCCACTTTATGGTGACCGAAGGTGTTGTCCTCAGACATCGAGTGAGTGAAAGAGGAATCGAAGTAGACAAGGCAAAAATCAATGTCATCTCAAAGTTGTCACCACCCAAAGACATAAGGGGAGTGCGGGCTTTCTTGGGTCATGTCGGATTCTACCGGAGATTTATCAAAGACTTCTCGAAAATAGAAAAACCTATGACCTACCTATTGACCAAGGATGTTGATTTCAACTTTGACCATGAATGCTTGCATAGCTTTACAACCTTGAAGAATGCTCTAATATCTGCACCCATTCTGAGAGAACCTGACTGGTCACAACCTTTTGAAATAATGTGTGACACTAGCGACTATGCCATCGGGGTTGTGCTGGGGCAGAGAATAGACAAAAAGCCATATGTAATATACTACGCATCCAAGACGTTAGATGAGGTGCAAAAGAATTATACTACTACTAAAAAGGAATTCTTAGCCGTCATCTATGCTTTTGAAAAATTTCATTCTTATCTAATTGGATCAAAGGTCGTAGTATATACAGACCACTCCACCATCAAATATCTTATTCAAAAACAGGATGCAAAACCCAGACTCATCCGCTGGGTATTGATGCTGCAAGAATTTGATCTTGAAATAAAAGACAAGAGCGGAGTGGAAAATGTCGTCGCTGACCAGCTAAGTCACATTGAATGTCAAGACGACGACAATGTACCTATCTGAGACTCCCTCCCTGACGACCAACTTATGAAAATTACGATCGGATTTCCCTGGTACGCTGACATAGTGAACTATCTGGCTACAAGAATCATCCACCCTTCCGCCTCTCACCAAGATAAAAAGAAATTTCTCTATGATGTTAAGTAATATTTCTGGGATGAACCCTATCTTTTTCGTCTATGTGCACACAGACTTTTCCGTCGATGCCTACCAGAAGAGGAAATCACCCCTGTCTTAGAGCATTGTCATTCTGGCCCCACTGGGGGGCACATGAGTTCAATGAAGACTGCTCTAAATGTTCTACAATCGGGTTTCTTTTGGCCAACAATATCAAGAGATTCCTATGATTTTGTAAGATCCTGCAATAAATGTTAGCTTTCTGGCAGAATAACTAAACGGAATGAAATGCCTCTCACTTTGTGGCAAGAAATTGAACTTTTTGATGTTTGGGGAATAGACTACATGGGTCCCTTCCCCTCATCTCATGGATTCTCTTACATATTGGTCGTTGTGGATTATGTTTCAAAATGGGTAGAAGCTATACCCACTGTATCCTGCGATTCCAAGCCAGTCATCAAGATGTTCAAAGATATCATCTTCCCCAGATTCGGCGTCCCTCGCACTATCATATCAGACGGAGGAACCCATTTTTTGGAAAGAAGCTTTGAAGCCCTCCTGAGAAAATATGGGGTCAACCATAAGGTCGCCACACCTTACCATACGCAAACAAGTGGACAAGTTGAAGTCTCAAATAGACAATTGAAATCTCTCTTAGAAAAAATAGTCAATAGACATCGTACTGATTGGTCTATCAAGCTCCCCGATGCCCTATGGGCATACCACACGACTTACAAAACACCGATAGGAACAACCCCGTTCTGTCTGTTGTATGGAAAGTCGTGTCATCTACCGGTTGATTTAGAGCATAAAGCTTGGTGGGCCATCAAACAACTGAACTTTGATCTCAGAAGTGCTGGTGAATATAGACAACTTGAACTACAAGAACTTGAAGAGCTTAGAATGACAGCTTACCAAAGTGCCAAAATCTATAAAGAACAAACAAAGATGTGGTACGACGGTCACCTCAAAAGAAAAGACATTGTTTTCGGAGACAAGGTCCTCCTCTTCAATTCCAGACTTAAGATATTCCCTAAAAAGCTCCACACGAAATGGTCTGGACCTTTCACAATTAAACACATCTACCCCACCGGAGCAGTCATCATCCTTGATAATAATGGGGGAGAATGGATAGTTAATGGCCACAGATTGAAGAGATATTACACACCAACAGACAAAATACCAATACAAACTATCGAGATCCACAATCCCTCAGCATTGACATAACGAAATCGGATTTTTCGTGGAGCCAATGACGTAAAACCCAGGCGCTACTTGGGAGGCAACCCAAGATCTGAGTACCACCATTTTATTCTGCCTAGTTTTGCTAATTTTCTAATCTCTTTGTTTGATTTAGGCTTATCATATTTAATCTAAAAATATAAAAATTCACATAAATAACCAAAACAAACATAAAAATATAAAATCCACATAATTCTTAACCTAACGGTTTCAAAACCGTTTGGACTCAAATGATCTCGAAACTGATTGGTCAGAATTTATAGAGTCACTCTTCCTTTTTCTATAAATATTGCTCGACCCCCTCCCTTTTTCTTTCCTTCGCTTCCCGAGACGTTGCGCACGTGTGAAACCCTATTCTATTCGCTCTGATTCTTTGCTCTTGTGACCTCTGTCCTCTTCCTCCCGTCTCCAGTTCATTTCAACTTGCTCTGTCCACTCCTCTGACGACACCACCACCGCGACGCATGCTTCACCTACACCATCATCGCCTAAGCCGCAAGGTAGAACACTACTACTGCAATCGCTGTTCCCACTGCCGCCGACATCATTTCCACCATTTCTACCACGAACAAACTTCGCTATTGCTGACACCACTATTACCGCCATTAACACCTTCATCGACGACATCATTTTCACTTCTTTTGCCATCTTTTTGCCGCTTAGTCGTCGCTGACCGTTCCATCTTCCTCGCAGTTTTGACCCATACAGTCTTGAAATCGTTTGGAGCCAAACGGACTTGAAACCATTTGGAACCATACGGTCTTCAAACCGTATGGAGCCATACGGTCTTGAAACCGTATGGAGCCATACGACATAGACATCTATGACAATATGGAAAAGATCCCACCGAAAATTAATCTGCTCAGTGTCATGAATGAAATTGACCACATCAACATGTGCTTAACTGAGGATCCTGTCCAAGATATAGATGAAACTTCTTCTAGTGATGAAGGCTCAGAATACGAGCCAAATTCTGAGGACGAATCCCCAACCACAAAGCCTAAGGGGAAGAGGAAGGCCCAGGAGGCTGCCAAAGAGCAACCAACAAAGAAATAGGCAAGGAAGCAAGTCCACCCCACCACTGCAAGAGAACAAATTTTAGAGGGATCCGTGACACCACCTGCTGCCACCACTACTGCTGCTGCTTTCCCCGCCGTCACCACTATATCACCGACACCAGCAGAACTATACATCCACAACCTCCCGTCACTTGAAAAGACTCTGAAACCAACCAAGTACATTTTCTCCAGCATACTGAAGAAGATGGGGATATACGACAGAATCCTCACTCTGCTCGACAATGCCAACCTCTCAAAGCTTTGCTTTGTCACAGAGATTTCTTATGTTGAACCCACAACTGAATTCTTCACGTATATCAACAAAGAAGCTGTAGACATAATGGATAGATCGAAGGACGAAGGTGACCGCAGGCTGGTCACCAAACTCTTTGGAAAAAGGTTGTCATAACTGAAAACATGTTAAATGAAATTTTCATCGACAACCAGGAGCAACTAAAGAAAGCAAAAGTTGTAGGCACAGAAAGCTCTAAGTTCAACAAGCATATCTTCTGGAAATCCCTGACAGGGATCCCGACCTATGAGGCAAAAACTTGCAAGCTCCTCCAATATTCAATCTGGCCTGGAGCGTACATTACATAAAATTCTTATAGGTGCACTTTTCCCTAGGACAGAGGGCGGAAATGTTAGCATTTCCGATCTTTTCATCCTCTGGTCCATTCTAAAAGGGCAGCTAATCAACATTGGATGGCATATGATACAAAAGCTTTCAGCTTACGCCCTGGGGAAAGAAATATGCATGGGTGGTCACATAACCTCTATTTTGAAATATCTTAAGATGAACATAATATTACCTAGGTGCACAATAATCAAGGGCGACATCCTTACCAATGAACAGAGCTTAAAGAACTCTTACATCATAAAAGAGAAGGATGCCAAACTACACTACATCTTCTGCCCTACTGTAAAATCCTCAAGGACTCTGCTGCCGCTCCCGGAGCTTGCTGATTATGATAAGGAAAAACTTCTCTTCATCAACGAGGAGCTGGAGACCCTCCTAGCTTTGGTCAAAATACAAGAAAAGAAATCCAAAGCGGGGCAGACAGAGCACAACATCACCACTCCGACAACAAGAATAACAAAAATACCAGTAAAATGACCATCCAAAGGGTGTTTGCAGACACAACAGCTGTCGGGAATGCTGACATCAAAACCAAATCCAGAGGCAGAACCTCCCCTCCCCGAAGATAATATCATCACCTCATCACTAGACTCCTTCATCATGAGTCTAAATATAGAACTTACCCCCATCACCACCCCCACCACACTACCATCCTCCACTATCCCACAATCCACAACTCTCCCATCATTCTCCAAAATGATGTCCACCACATTTCCCTTACCCACATCCACACCTCCACCAGCATCTTCTGCCTCCTTCTTTCTCTCATCGGGCATCCCATTCCCCTCCTCCACGCCCGACCTCACCTTCACCTCTACCGCTTTTTCCTCGACATTTTCAGTTCCACCCTTCTCACCAGAAATATCGCCACCCTTCTCACATACATCATCCACCACCACCCCAACACCGCTGGTGACACCATCTACAGTCACCACACAATTCGTGCATCCATCCATAGTGTCTCTTCCACAAGGCACTTCCACCCTTCCACCTTGGCCCCAGCCCCCTCACCCTTCCACCACTGGGGTCCCCTTTACAAATGTTGGTGAGGAATTCAGCCGTCAATTTGACGCTATCCGAAACCGCCTCACCGACCCCTCCAACGTAATACAATCTATTTTTTCTTGTGTGTAGGGTCTTACTAAACAGGTCGCCAAGATCGACGAGTAAAACCACACCTTACCAAACATCCTGTCAAGTATCCACCAACGACAGGAAGCAACAACCACGCAAGTCGAACACATCGACGAACGCATACAACAACTGCCACAGTTGGTGCTTGAGGTGAAAATCCAGCGAGCAGTGTTGGCTCAGCAAGTTGACAGGATCTCTGCACAGACCCAACCTCTGCCTGAGACCCTATGTGAGATTAAGCAGCAACAAATTGCTTTTGGCACGCGCTTGGACGACATCAACAAAACCCTCACACACATCGTCCACCGCCAAGAAAAATCATCGAATGAAGAAATCATTCATCTACGTGCACAAGTGACAGACCTTTCTGCATGGCTCTTTTCTTCTGAAACACGTTATTCGGATCTCAAAGAAATTGAAGACGCACTGCTCGAAACACATGAGCATGTGCAAGTGGCATTCGACGAGCTACAAGCTATCCACCGGTAGTGCAAGAAAATAGCGATAATGAAAACAACAGATACGGCGGTAGACGATGATGAAGATGAAGACGACAAGGATTCTGATTCCTTAGCTAACTCCAATAATGATACTTCCTCTTCAGATGACAAACCTGATGACCCAAGACATGCTGGGGAGGGAACCAGCCGAGGAGCATAACTTTCAAAGAAAGCAGATGACAAAGACCACCACGAAGGTGGAGACAATCCCAAATCCCATGATCACAATGACAACATTAACATGTCATATGGGGATCAATTCCTCGACTACTCAGCCATGGGATCTCTGGGGGAAACTGTCAAAGAAGCAACCTTTGTTGAGTTCCAACAATGTATATTGGGAACCATCACAAGTCAACCAACAACAAACCTTCCACAACACTCCGCCCCAGAGCAATCTTCACCTTTTCCCCCAGACCACGATGAGGAAGATAGAGTGAGTCTAGACATATATATTGGACTTGACTCTGCTTCTGAATTAGAACAAGATGAAGATATGCAACATTATATGGATGACTTAGTGCAAACTTCTCCTCCACCTCCGCAAGAGCTTCCCCCGCCGACACCTCTACCTAAGATGATGCACGACCTAGACATGGCGGACATCTCTACCCTAGATGTCCAGGATATCTTCATCCTGAACACTATAGTAGACGATGCCAAAGAGGGGGGGACATCATCTACATGAATATAAAAACTAAGTGTAATTTGACACACGAAGATTTCCGCACCATCCTTCGACCGCAATCAATAGTGAAGATGGCAATCTTCCGTGTCCTTCTTGCCAACTCTATCAAAATATATAGAAGCTCAAAGCGACCACATCCAATTTTCAACGCTTCACCAGCTCTGGCTATGAGCCTATTAAACAAAGACTTACGCAATAAATCTATAGAGTGGTTGCGCGTTGGGATCGCTCGAAAGGTGCAATATCTCACGGTCCCCTTTCTAGTTTCCGGCCACTGGAAACTCATGATCATTGACATTATGGCTCACGACGCCAAGGTGTACAACTTTTGTGCCAGCGAACTAACGGCCGAAACAATCAATTTGCTAGAGAAGAAGCTGGAGAAGCAAGATGCATCCCCTTTTGGCTTCTCAAACTAATTTGGGCTGCCTGCCCTTATCTGAAAAATGGTTGGAACCAATCTTGGTTCCAAATCATCGCTCCACCATTCCAAACCACTAACGAATCTGGGGATTGCGCCTTCTGCACTATACGCCACATACAAGCGCTTAATCAACAAACCCCCTTCACCAGGCTGCCTACCGAAGATTTTCACTCGCTATGAGGGCGTTACATCATGGAACTCATATGTGATAGAAGGTTCTTCAAGGACCTGAATATGGCGCCAGACGATGTCCCTCGCTACCTTTTCTTAGCCATCCAATGTCCACAAAGGCAACCTTTCTGACAAACGTTAACGGAGTTGGAGACAAAACAACAACCCACCACGATCAATGAAAAAACACAATGAGACCCTTACACTTTTGATTTGGCAGAAGATACATGAGACATCGAATTGGTATCAGGGGTCACCATCAACAGACCTTCCACACAAATGGTGCCCCTACCCGCCATAGAACCAACATTTCCTAACTTCGACCTTGCAGCTTGCAAGAATCTTTCTGAAAATGAACTCCGACTCATCATGTCTAGACTATATGCCGAGAAACATGAGCTCATTTTTCTAGCTGGAGATATTCTAGTCATGGCAGATACCCTCTGTGATATCGTACAGTTACAAAGATTTGTATCTGTGAGCCTGATGACTGCTTATCAATATCTCCTCAGACGAAACCATCCTATAGTTTACATGGTGTCTGCTTACATGAAGGACGACTTACTAAAGACAAAGAACTTCGGAACCACAGAGGTGCTTATCTCTTACCTCCAGCATACAACTATGAAGTTCATTATGCTTCCCTTCCTTCACTTAGAGAACTGGATGTTACTATCGACAAACCTTCATGAAGGAACAACAATCATCTATAACAGTTCCGACAGCCAATTTGATCCTAACCAAAACCAGTATAGTATAAAAGCTAACACACCCACAGAGGAGGTGGCAAAGGAATGTGCTGACAAGCTACACGATCTTTTAATCAAGCACACAAAGGCGTACGATAAAGAACACTTTCATCGCCCCGCCTTCATCCACAGACGCCCCCAACAGCTCCGAGAATCAAACGATTGCGGTTTCCACGTCCTCTACTGGATGTACACCCTCTCTGTTCTTGGAAGACCAGTAGAGGACATGACAGACGTGGATTACCACACTCTACATGGAAAGTTTGCAGCTAATCTTCTCCGAATGCATAGAGCTAACAAAGGACTAATAGAAGCCTAATGCCCTTGTCCATGTACTTCTCAACCTATCACTTTGACACTCTGAGGACAGAGTGAGTGATAAGTTAGGGGGGGGTACACTGGACAAGGGCATTGTATCATTTTTTCAACCCTTCTCCCTCTGCTCTTTTTATTCACTCCTATTTTATCTTTCTTTTCACATTTAGACTTTTTCAGTAATTTTTTCTACATAAGTATAACATCACTCTAGGAAAAGGTCACCCCCAACTAAATTTAGAATCAAAGTAGTCCTCAAAAAGAAATAACATAAAAAGCACTTAGGCATGTAATGGTGAATTAATAAATTACTTTCACACCCGATTTCCATGCTTTTGCTTCAACTCTGCTCCAGACTCTCCACAAGTTAACATCATAGTCGAAGCCAGCCAAAACTCTTCCAAGGACGGGAGGGAACCAGGTGAAATCCAAATCAAGGAACCTCACAAGTGGACCACCGAGTACGAAACTAAAATAAGTGCATGTCAGGAGACTCCCAGAACAATTTTCTTCTTTTCAAAAGAGGCCTGGCAACCCAAACAAAATTCCTAAAAAATCCAACTCCTAAGCATGTGAGTATAAGTGTTATAACCCCAAATTTTGGGTTCAATTGATGAGAAATGCAATTTCTCATATTAAGAATAATTGAACAAATAATGATGTGATTTGTTTTGAATAATTGGATTTCGTTTGAAATAGCCTTGTTATTTGATTTGTGGGCTTTATTGGCTATTGGGCCCAATAAAAAGGAAAATAACAAAGGAAATTCAATTAGTAAATGGATATTTGAGAAATGAAATAATGGAAACCTCTAGAAGGAAAATCCAAAGAGGATTTCGTGCCTCTTGGATTCCTTGGGTTACAAGGAGTCTAAAGTTGCAAAGAAAAGAAATAAGGAAAAGAAAAGATTAATTAAATATTTCTTTATGAAGAAAGAAATTGAAAACATTGAGGAAATGTGGAAAATTAAGTGAAAGGATATATAATTGAGTTACCCTTTATGAAATTTCGTGTTACAAGGCTTCCTAATGATAAAAAGAATACCAATGAGGAAAATAAAAGAGAAATAAAGGGAAATCCTCAAAAAGGAGGTATTTTAATAAGAAATAGATATAGTACGAGAAATTGGCTTTTAAAAGAAGATAAAGGCAAACCAACGTTTCCCAATGTGGGAATGTGTGCCTTGGGTTTTATTAAGGTCCAAAGAACCCAAAATAATGAGATAATTGCAAAGTGGAAAGAGAAAATAGCATATTTGCAAAATAAAAAGATAATGAGATAAATTATTAATGAATTTGTGATATTGATAAAAAGAAAGCATTTTCCTATTAAAGGAAAAGAGAATTCGTGCCTTTGGAAAAAAAGGGCAAGTAAATAAAAGGAATTTCGAATTTCTAAAACATCCAAATAATAAAGGATATTATAAAAGTTAATGAAGAGAGAGAGAGAAAGGTAGTTGCTTCACAACCAAGGTTTCCTTTCTAGTTGGGACTTGAATCCTCATGAGGCACGCCTTAGGGCTTCATATTCCACCCTATATAAAGAAGGAAACGTTGGCTCGAGTTCTAAAGGGTCCTACGTCCTTCTCTCTCTGCCCCACTGCTTCTTCACGATTGAAACCCTAACCATGGGTTATAGCGCATCTATGGAGGGTATAAGGACCAGTGGACGATCTTAGTGGTTGCTGCATGTTCCCACGAACTCAGGGGAAGGTTGACCGACGTTCTCTTGCCCAGGAGCTCGTGCCGCAACAGCTGCTAGGCTGCTGTGATGGCTGCCGATGCGTGGCCCAACGAGCGTCGCAGAGGGCACCCTCACCAAGTAGTGCAGGCGCCCTACGTACGCCTAAGGGAGGCGAAGTCAAAGGAAGAAGCTCCGGCTTGGATGGCGGCCCAGAGAGGGAAGGCAAGCCCACGCAAGGCTGTTGCACGCGGCCGCTAGGGCAAGCCAGAGGAGGAAGACGACCTGTAGGTCGTTTGGACAAAATTGCCCTTCGCGGGCTATAGAGCTGGACGTTTCAAGTGAGGGCAGTTCTGTAATTTGGTTATATTTCCAAATCTACGACGTCGCATGGAAAGGATGACGTGGCGCAATGCCATTGGCCAAGTAAGTTGATATTTACAAAATTCATAACTCATAAACCGTAGATCGAATAAATACGAATGATATATGAAAATTGATCAGGAGAACGAGAGGAATCCATTAAAAATATTATCAAATATTGATTTCGTTCCTAATTGCAAAAGCACTTTAAGTTAATGAAAAGTGTATTAAAGTTAGATTAACAACCCTAAATGAGGTTAATGATGGAATCTATGATGCCTAATGGGTTATCTTGAAGTGATAATAACCTGTTGAATGATAATGTTATTTTTGAACCTGATCTAAATATAGAATTGCATGATTAAGGGTTATACCTCATATGAGAAGGATTAAATAATGTAGAAACCCTAATTTAGGGTAAAAGAAGATAAGATCATATTTAAATTGGAAAATGTGAATATATGATTGTTAAATGATATTTCTAAGTTATTTGTATATGAAAATCCATAATTCTGAATAAATACCCTAAAAGTAATAATTAGGGTCTTTTCATGAATAAAATATGGAATTGATGGAAAAATGAGTCATATATTAATTAGACCCTAATGAGCTTTGAATTAATGATAGATGCACCTAATGATCTTGTCATGAATTAAAAAGGGATAAAAATAGTATCTTTAATGTAAAAGGAGTTTAATGAAATTAAGTGATGATTAATATGCTTTTAAATATGGAAATAAGGTTATATGTTGTTGAGATAACCTTAGTATTGAAGAATAGATAAGATAACTAGGGTTTTTGAATAATCGCATAAAATTAGGGTTTAATGCGGTGAAAGATAAAGGGAAACCCTAATTGTATAATGAAACCCTAAAATAGGACACAAAACACGAGAAAGTGAATTCAAGTAAATAGAGTAGATTCTCGATGAAGAGTGTAACAATAGAGTACATATTCTTTTCAGGAAATAAGTGATGATTGAATTACTTGCTTGGATGTGTTGATTGGCTTGATTGTATATACATGAAGTAAATGTTCAATAATCTGCATGACTCATCAAATCAGGTATGTGGTTACGCTTATGACTACCCGAGTTAGTTTTCCGATGGATTCTCGGATGTTTAATCGCACTGAATGCAACTAAACTGTTGAATGTTTATTTATTTCATGCAAAGTATAAAGCGACTATGACTATCACATAATGTATATGCCTTCTAGCTCAATCCTTGATTCCCTCTGTGTCGTAATGGCGGACCTGATAAAAGACTACCTAGAGGGTAGGTACATCAGGTCATGAATGACTTTGACTACCTAGAGGGTAGGGTCATGAATGACTTTGACTACCTAGAGGGTAGGGTCATGAATGACTTTGGCTGCCTAGAGGGTAGGTCCATCAAGTCACCTTATAGAGGTACCATGTAAGTCCTAAAGGGGCAACACAGAGTTGTGAAAAGATGGATTGAGTAGTTTGGCTTAAAACGTAATCTTGGTTGTTTAAATGATTAATTGAATGATTACATGGTTATCATAGTTGCACGATTATCATTTCCCCCACATACCAGCTTCGGCTGACCGACGTTTTGTTTGTCGGCGTTTTAGGTACAATGAAAAAAAAACAAACAGTAAAGTGGCACATGTGATACTAAATGAGAATTAAAGTGCAAAGGAGGATTAGATAGATTAGTATCAGTATGGATAGAAGAATAGAGATCCCAGTTTTCAAAAGGTATGTAAAGAAAATTTTCATTACCATTTTCAGTATAGTCTGTTAGAATTTAATAATTGTTTATGGTTATATGTCGAACCTTTGATCCGGGATTAATGGGTGCGGCTCAACCTCTCGGTTTCCCTTAAGTGGGGGTTATCGGGAGATGGGGTCGTAACATTTGGTATCAGAGCCTAGGTTCCTCGTTTAACCATTAATAATTATTAAATTTTACAAACTCCATAGAACCCAGGGGAGTTATTAGAGGAGTATCCGAAAGACGGAGGTGTCTAGAAAGGGATCACGACCGGGGGCTGGCAAGATTTTCCTCCGCACCGCTAGTCGGAATACGAGGACTCCCGGACCCGTGTGACCGCCTGGCCAAAGTCTTAGGGTATGAATCGAAATAAGATACCTTTAGGACTTCTCATCTTATTCATCCCTTCTCATCATAAAATTCTGATAAGGAAATAAAGGATTAGGGTTTCCTTTCTTCTCCTCACCCTCTTGAGGTATGAGTAAGGTTAATAAGGTTTAAGGAATCCTCCACAAAATTAATGAAAGGCATGTAAATACGATGTCATGGACATAAGCTTAATAGATTAAGCGCAAAATAAATAATAGATACATGCTTAGGTCGTATGACATAAGATGTCATGTCCTCAGGAGAGACCTGAGGCTAGACCTTCTTGTCAGGAGGATAAGTCAGTTTTGGAGATAGAGATCTCCATTGCTAGTAGAAACCTGGCACATCCTCTGGGGATGATGCTAACCCCAACCCTAATGAAGGTTAGAGAGAGACGAGTTGGACCAGGTGTTTGAAAGGACATGCCTTTGGGATGCCATATGATCCATGGATGACCTAACACCTTTGGAAACCCAACCCTGGGAAGGATCGTGCATGTCAGGGTAAAGGATAACTCCTTAGATGATGAGGTTAGTAAAGGACCTTAGAAACTCTATGGGCTTGTGCAAGTAAGGTATAGTTGGCACCTAGGGCACGTCATAGTGCTGACAGTAGGATGAAACCCTGGATAAGGAATCATGATGGAGCATAAAGGGTTATGGATGATCTTGAGCAACCATAAGTTCGAACCTAGGCTTCACCTATGTAGAGCATGCCTTTGAAGTTGAAACTTCATGAAGAGAGGACCTCTTATGGTGAGGTTAGATGTAGGGTTAGATCCAGAGAGAGCAAGAAACCCCGCAAGAAGGTGGGAAGCCTAAAACCCTAAACAATGGATGACAGGGGTTGCCTCATGATCGATCCCTAAAAGTTGATGATATCTTGGTTATCTTTAGGAGGACCCAACCCTAAGTGTTGATCGAGAAGAAGGATGATAGGAAGTGCACGAGACGCCTTTTGCCAGCTTAATTCATGGTTCAGAAATAGAGCGTGCAGTTGGACACCTAAAAGTAAACCTAGGGATCCTAGGCCTAAGAGGGGGAGTGGTATACCTAATGCTCATGATGAGAATTAAGTTTCTATAGTTTCGAGCATGGTACGCCTCATAAATAATGGAAAAGGGAAGTCCCTTAAGTTTAAAGTATGTGTAATGAACCCCTCATAGCTAGGTTAATGATAAAGGAAGGTATGACTTTGATCCATCATTGAGGAAAGAGGACAAGTATGACCTAGTATGGTTCAATAAGTGATCTGCTTGTGCCTTAATGGTTTTCTAGGGTTAAGTAGGCTCGGGTGGATGTAAACCCTAGACCTAAGAGCTTTTGTGACCTTAGAGATAGTTTTCCTCCCATCCTGGGAGAGGAACCCCTTTGGAAGGGTGTATATCAGTTTTGTTGGTTCAAGGTAACCTAAAGAGGTCTCGTAGGATCTTGAGAAGTTAAGAGAAAAGTACATGGTATGAGTATGAACCCGTAGGCCCACAGATATCCATCTCTAGGTGCATGTAGATGTGTTACCATGGAGGTATCTGGTATAGGGCTTGACCAAGGTGGGCATGTTGCCATGATCTCAATGAAAGGATGAAGGTTAGCCCATGAATGCAGAAAGAGAGATGATGAAGACTTGGGTAAGGTTCTAAGTGAATATGTACTATAATGAATAATCCTAAGTCTATCCTAGGGTCAGGTAGGTATAAGACCGATGAAAGTAGGAGTTGCCTAATTCCCCAGTTGCACATGACCATAGGGTCGGGAGGTAACAGCTATCATTGTCTGAGGGCCATGGGTTAGGAGATTGATCACCTTCATGAACTCATGGGACCTAAAGGGCATATGAGTAGGGCACTCTCTTGATGCATGAGGGAAGAGGGATGACCCCAGAAGAGTCGGTACCCTATGGACCTAGAGGATTTGACTAAGGATATAAACCTCAGTAGGTTCAAGACTAGTTTTGATATCATAATGGTTGTGATGAAGAGACATATGTGGCACGTTGCAACTTAGATTTAAAGGTGTACCGACAAGGTGGGATGTACCATCTCTACTCTTGGAACAGGAAGAACTCTGTATTTGGACTGCAGCCAAATGCTTATTTCCTCTTGTTATGGGGGTGAGAGATAGGACATTATGCATGTCATACACCAAGGATAAGAGATGATGTAGTTGGAGCGTTGCCACGAGAAATGTGGATAGAGAAGATATCTTACCATGGTAAAGTGAATGAATGATGGATGGCTTGCAAACACTAAGAGGAATGAGGTGATCACCTTATGAGGATGTAGAGCTTACAAGTTATACCAGGTTGAGTTTGATCACCATGATGATGGAATCATAGAGTGCTCTTATGAAGATGAACATTTAGTTTAAGGTGACATAATAAGCAAAGTACATGGAAGTGTAATGTTACCTAAGGATGTGAAGTCATAATGAATGATCTGATTAAGACTTGGTTGACTAGGAGTTAGAAGAGTTTGTTTGGCCAACCCTAAGTTTGAAAAAGAGAGGTGTATGGATAACACTCAGATGAAACAAGATGCGTTGAAAAGTTAAGGGTTGTTTGGTTAGCCAGCCTAGTTCTTGATGCAATGAAAGGATGATGGTAAAACCTCAGATGTACTTCTTTGGAAGGGAAGGTGATGAAACCCCAACTAGAGTGGTTTAGGGTTTCGAGGAGTTGATCTTGAAAGAATCATGACATATAGGGAGTCATGGTTGGAGATCATCTTACACCGTGGAAAATGACAGTAGCACTTTGGATGCTTAAGATGAAGTTGCATGTGGTGTATGGCCATACAAGCCAAGAGGTAAAGGACGAACCCCAGTAACCCAGTGTATCGACATAGAGGATAAAAGAATCCTTGAGAGGGAATGAGAGCTCAACACTATGGATGTTGTGATAGGTCTTCCCTGGATCGAGGAAGGTCGAGATACAATGTGGGTTATGGTAGGTCGCCTTACCTAGATAAGGAAGAGTTCTGTTAAGGGACAGATGCAGTTGAACTACCCATGTGAGAGACGGTTCAACTACACCATGAAGCAAGATCAAAGGTTCTTGAGTTTGACCTAAAAGTTCACCTCCATAAAGTGGAAGTAGGTACATGAAGAACTCAATGTTAGTATAGTTTATCACCCCTAACTATGGTTAGTATGATCCAGACTAAAGGGTCTGATGAGGGCATATGTGCTCATTCAGGGTGATATCTAGAGACAGTTCTTGTCCTATGAAAGATGTGACAATAACCACCATAGCCAGTATCGGGTTTTATATGAAGCTCTGTAAGGGAGGTTGTGTCGGTCACCACTTTAGTAAGGTAATGTTGGTGAAAGGACCACATGATGGTTAGAAAAGGACCACATGATGGTCAGAAAAAGGGACCCCAGTACGTGTAGATGAAGTCACTTTGGTTGCGCAAGGGCTGAAAGGAGCCTAGAGACGATGAGAGTCGTGAGCAAATGCAAAGTAGACTGACATACAAGTTACTGTGGGAGAAAATATGACATGAAAATCCGACCCCTCTAAGTTATATCTAAGAGAGCCGAGTCCCCGATACATGGGTCCATTAGAGATGGATGGGTGGAGAAGGTTAGGTTTGACCCTACCCATCAGGATAGAGTAATGGGAGATGTTTTCCATGTGTCCAATTTAGAGCACTATGTGAGGTACCCCGACCATGTGCTGAGCAATGAACCTAGTGAGCCCCAAGGGAGGCTGAAATGGCCTGAGTCACCTGTGTAGTTTATAGACGCCAGGATGAAAGAACTCAGAGAAAAGAATATGTGATGATAAAGGTTCTTTGAAAATGCCATGAGTACGGCAAAGCCACATAGGGGCCAATGATGTACATGGAGAAGTCTTATCCTGAATTGTTTGTTTGTTTGAATTTTGAGGACAAAATTTCCTATAAGAGGGGAAGGATGTTATAACCCCAAATTTTGGGTTCAATTGATGAGAAATGCAATTTCTCATATTAAGAATAATTGAACAAATAATGATGTGATTTGTTTTGAATAATTGGATTTCGTTTGAAATAGCCTTGTTATTTGATTTGTGGGCTTTATTGGCTATTGGGCCCAATAAAAAGGAAAATAACAAAGGAAATTCAATTAGTAAATGGATATTTGAGAAATGAAATAATGGAAACGTCTAGAAGGAAAATCCAAAGAGGATTTCGTGCCTCTTGGATTCCTTGGGTTCCAAGGAGTCTAAAGTTGCAAAGAAAAGAAATAAGGAAAAGAAAAGATTAATTAAATATTTCTTTATGAAGAAATAAATTGAAAACATTGAGGAAATGTGGAAAATTAAGTGAAAGGATATATAATTGAGTTACCCTTTATGAAATTTCGTGTTACAAGGCTTCCTAATGATAAAAAGAATACCAATGAGGAAAATAAAAGAGAAATAAAGGGAAATCCTCAAAAAGGAGGTATTTTAATAAGAAATAGATATAGTACGAGAAATTGGCTTTTAAAAGAAGATAAAGGCAAACCAACGTTTCCCAATGTGGGAATGTGTGCCTTGGGTTTTATTAAGGTCCAAAGAACCCAAAATAATGAGATAATTGCAAAGTGGAAAGAGAAAATAGCATATTTGCAAAATAAAAAGATAATGAGATAAATTATTAATGAATTTGTGATATTGATAAAAAGAAAGAATTTTCCTATTAAAGGAAAAGAGAATTCGTGCCTTTGGAAAAAAGGGCAAGTAAATAAAAGGAATTTCGAATTTCTAAAACATCCAAATAATAAAGGATATTATAAAAGTTAATGAAGAGAGAGAGAGAGAAAGGTAGTTGCTTCACAACCAAGGTTTCCTTTCTAGTTGGGACTTGAATCCTCATGAGGCACGCCTTAGGGCTTCATATTCCACCCTATATAAAGAAGGAAACGTTGGCTCGAGTTCTAAAGGGTCCTACGTCCTTCTCTCTCTGCCCCACTGCTTCTTCACGATTGAAACCCTAACCATGGGTTATAGCGCATCTATGGAGGGTATAAGGACCAGTGGACGATCTTAGTGGTTGCTGCATGTTCCCACGAACTCAGGGGAAGGTTGACCGACGTTCTCTTGCCCAGGAGCTCGTGCCGCAACAGCTGCTAGGCTGCTGTGATGGCTGCCGATGCGTGGCCCAACGAGCGTCGTAGAGGGCACCCTCACCAAGTAGTGCAGGCGCCCTACGTACGCCTAAGGGAGGCGAAGTCAAAGGAAGAAGCTCCGGCTTGGATGGCGGCCCAGAGAGGGAAGGCAAGCCCACGCAAGGCTGCTGCACGCGGCCGCTAGGGCAAGCCAGAGGAGGAAGACGACCTGTAGGTCGTTTGGACAAAATTGCCCTTCGCGGGCTATAGAGCTGGACGTTTCAAGTGAGGGCAGTTCTGTAATTTGGTTATATTTCCAAATCTACGACGTCGCATGGAAAGGATGACGTGGTGCAATGCCATTGGCCAAGTAAGTTGATATTTACAAAATTCATAACTCATAAACCGTAGATCGAATAAATACGAATGATATATGAAAATTGATCAGGAGAACGAGAGGAATCCATTAAAAATATTATCAAATATTGATTTCGTTCCTAATTGCAAAAGCACTTTAAGTTAATGAAAAGTGTATTAAAGTTAGATTAACAACCCTAAATGAGGTTAATGATGGAATCTATGATGCCTAATGGGTTATCTTGAAGTGATAATAACCTGTTGAATGATAATGTTATTTTTGAACCTGATCTAAATATAGAATTGCATGATTAAGGGTTATACCTCATATGAGAAGGATTAAATAATGTAGAAACCCTAATTTAGGGTAAAAGAAGATAAGATCATATTTAAATTGGAAAATGTGAATATATGATTGTTAAATGATATTTCTAAGTTATTTGTATATGAAAATCCATAAATCTGAATAAATACCCTAAAAGTAATAATTAGGGTCTTTTCATGAATAAAATATGGAATTGATGGAAAAATGAGTCATATATTAATTAGACCCTAATGAGCTTTGAATTAATGATAGATGCACCTAATGATCTTGTCATGAATTAAAAAGGGATAAAAATAGTATCTTTAATGTAAAAGGAGTTTAATGAAATTAAGTGATGATTAATATGCTTTTAAATATGGAAATAAGGTTATATGTTGTTGAGATAACCTTAGTATTGAAGAATAGATAAGATAACTAGGGTTTTTGAATAATCGCATAAAATTAGGGTTTAATGCGGTGAAAGATAAAGGGAAACCCTAATTGTATAATGAAACCCTAAAATAGGACACAAAACACGAGAAAGTGAATTCAAGTAAATAGAGTAGATTCTCGATGAAGAGTGTAACAATAGAGTACATATTCTTTTCAGGAAATAAGTGATGATTGAATTACTTGCTTGGATGTGTTGATTGGCTTGATTGTATATACATGAAGTAAATGTTCAATAATCTGCATGACTCATCAAATCAGGTATGTGGTTACGCTTATGACTACCCGAGTTAGTTTTCCGATGGATTCTCGGATGTTTAATCGCACTGAATGCAACTAAACTGTTGAATGTTTATTTATTTCATGCAAAGTATAAAGCGACTATGACTATCACATAATGTATATGCCTTCTAGCTCAATCCTTGATTCCCTCTGTGTCGTAATGGCGGACCTGATAAAAGACTACCTAGAGGGTAGGTACATCAGGTCATGAATGACTTTGACTACCTAGAGGGTAGGGTCATGAATGACTTTGACTACCTAGAGGGTAGGGTCATGAATGACTTTGGCTGCCTAGAGGGTAGGTCCATCAAGTCACCTTATAGAGGTACCATGTAAGTCCTAAAGGGGCAACACAGAGTTGTGAAAAGATGGATTGAGTAGTTTGGCTTAAAACGTAATCTTGGTTGTTTAAATGATTAATTGAATGATTACATGGTTATCATAGTTGCACGATTATCATTTCCCCCACATACCAGCTTCGGCTGACCGACGTTTTGTTTGTCGGCGTTTTAGGTACAATGAAAAAAAAAACAGTAAAGTGGCACATGTGATACTAAATGAGAATTAAAGTGCAAAGGAGGATTAGATAGATTAGTATCAGTATGGATAGAAGAATAGAGATCCCGGTTTTCAAAAGGTATGTAAAGAAAATTTTCATTACCATTTTCAGTATAGTCTGTTAGAATTTAATAATTGTTTATGGTTATATGTCGAACCTTTGATCCGGGATTAATGGGTGCGGCTCAACCTCTCGGTTTCCCTTAAGTGGGGGTTATCGGGAGATGGGGTCGTAACAATAAGAATAAAAGCCAGAGTGTTGAATAAAAACATGAGAGTTGTGCCACGCCGAAGGACCTATATGAAGGACCAATAAAGGTCTCACCCGGCCGATACATTCAGCTTCCCTCACAAAGGCAGATGTGTCACGCACGGTAATGAGATCCTAAGGTCTCTGAATATATGAAAAAGCTGATAAAGGACTCGCCCGGCCGGTACATTTAGCTTCCCTCACAAAGGAAGATGTGTCGTGCCCGGTAGTGAGATCCTAAAAGTTTAGATAAGCTCTTCCCCACTAAAAGGGGGAGTTACACATCAACCTTTAGCCAACCCTCATGCCTATCTTAGTTTCCAGTAGGATTTTCATAGAAGTATAAAACTGATTGGAGTAAAAAACATGCACATAATGCGATCGAGGAAAAGGTGGTCCCAATGCGAGCTACGTGATACAGAAGAAATATGAGATCCACGCAACTCCCAATACTTGAAAGAGTTAGTGCGAGCAGAAGCCCGATAAAACTCTAAGAGATCTCTAGTTTAGAATTGAAGAAAGAGTATGGAAATCTTCACTGAATAAAATCACCTCGCCACTACATGCCTTAGCTCTATCTAGCTTGAGGACAAGCTAGACTCTAAGTTGGGGGGGTGACAACCTCCCATTTTGCGATGTTATCTTACTAGTTTTCCTCAGTTTCCAATACTCTTTCTTAGTTAAATTAGATAGAATCTTTAACTTTCTACCTTTTTTGTAAATATACCATTAGATTAACTTCTCCTTTTCACTTTTTACAGAAAAGCACAAAAAAAAACTACAAAACTCCCAAACGGTCTCAAGACCAAATAAAGGTCAAACGGTCCCGAGACCGTATGAAGCCAAATGGTCCCGAGACCGTATGAAGCCAAACGGTCCCAAGACCGAATAAAGGTCAAACAATCCCAAGACCGTGTGAAGCCAAATGGTCCCGAGACCGTATGAAGCCAAATGGTCCAAAGACCGAATGGAGATCAACCGGTCCCGAGACTGTGTGAGGCCAAACGGTCCCGAGACCGTGTGAAGCCAAATGGTCCCGAGACTGTATGAAGTCAAACAGTCCCAAGACCAAATGGAGATCAACCGGTCCCAAGACTGTATGAAGACACACGACCCCAAGATCGAATGAAACCAAACAGTCTCCAAACTGTGTGAAAATCCAAACGGTTTACAAGACCATTTGGACCCACATATCCCAAACTGTTTAAGGCTCACTCAAAATCCTATAAATAGAATCCAAATGGGTCCTCACAAATCATCAAGTTTCATACGTCCAAAGGCTGCCTCTATTGTTCCAGAGCCATTTCATCCTTCACCCACTGCCCCGAGGCTGCTAGTCTGAGATCCATACTCCATCTCCAAGCTACTTTCTCTCTCATCGACAAAGAAGGTGGGAAGAGGAGGATTCATCATCAAGCAAGCTACGAAGTGTGAAGATTATTGCTCTCTCTCTCTCCAAGGGATCGACCTTCCTCCCTCCTTCGTGGAGATGATGATCTCTCTCTCTTCTCACCCCCTTCTTTGCTCTTTCCATGAGTGAGTAGTCTCATACACTAGAGTGCGGGGAGTAGCCCCGCTACCCATGTTTTCATTTCATACATTGTAATTCTTGAGTTTGCAATAGAAAAACACTATCTTTCCAGTTCAACATCAATCTTTTAATGAATGCCAGTTGCTTGATCACCAACTTGTGTTATCTATTATCTGTTGGTGCAAATTGTCTATGTTTGTACTTCTAGATTTGAATATCGACTGCTTGTTGGTTCCAGATTGTATGTAGTCACCATACATTTGGTTTGGTATCTAGGAGCGTTTCTCAAGAAGTGGAGTAAACTCACCTCCATCGTTGTAATTTCATACTATGAAATGGAATCAGTTGACGTATGAAAATACAACCTTAACGGGTCGAGGAACACACTTTGCAAGGGGAGTGATACAAAGTAAGTGACCATTCGTCTGGGGATGGCTGGCATTACAACACTTCCATGTTTCTCGTAGTTAGTTATCTGAAAGGAAGCTAAGCCTACAAAGATACTAACTGTTTAGACTCCTTTCTTTGCAAGTCAAGTTATTGTGATGTATGTTTTGATCCATGTGTAGTGGTGATGAAAGCCGATCACATCCTAGTGGTTTCTTAACATTGTTTACTACCTCAAAATTACTTTCTTGCCTTTATTTTACTTACACTTAGTTTAAACAACCAAACCAACTCTTTGATCTAAATACCAACTGCTAAGGAGTTAAATGAAATTCTAACATTTTCTATCTTGTTGATCTTAACGAGACTGTTGTCATGTGGATTCGACCCTTAACTATACTACGATAAGACTTCCACATATCCTAGCATACGTGGGTGGAGTTTTTAATCTAGTATAAGCAAGGCTAAACCTAAATACTTACTATATTTAGGATTTTTAGTGGTGCACACAACTCCATGCAAGTGGAAGCTCCATCACCTTATATCAATAATGCCTTAACCCGAGATGAGTCCATATCATTGATAATGGTTGAATAATTTTAATGAGTGACTTATGACCAATACATTACATGACAAATGTGATGAACTGGTGCATAAAGTATTAGGATGGGAAATACCCTAATACAAGATAAGATGATGAACTTAAGATAAAGGTGATGAGGAAAGTGATACGTCAAGACATGATAGATATCACATCCAGCACCTCAACATTGATGTACCTTAATGTACCTTAAATCCAATATACTTGGATGAGTAACACATGAAGTGTTTCATGTTAATTTTTACATTGAGATGAAATGCACTTTGATAAGTGTAGGCCAACATACCTTATGAAAAGGTTAAGCCAAGTTAATAAAGTATGATGTAATCATATTTTGGTAAAGTTGAGAGAGGAACTCATATCTTGTGATGATAATTCATTTAATGATAAATGATGAGAAAAAATAAGCATGATTGAATACTTATGTTATCAATGTTAGCTCCTAGCTGTATGGAGAAATGAATTAGAGCTTGATCATTAATAATATGATATTGAGGACTTAAATGGTTAATAATGGGAAAACCCTAAATCCTAATGAAGGGTGATGATATGTAAGAGAAACCCTAACCAATAAGGAAGGGAAACCCTAACCCTAATGATGTGAAGGTTGTAATTCTTTTGTTGTATAAACCTTGTAAGGAAGGTTAAATACTTGAATAATAGTATAATGTGCAATGGCCTTGTGAGCCATGTGAATAGGTTGTTGCCTAGTGAGAGGTGACAAGATGTGCAATGGCCTTGTGAGACATGTGAATAAGTTATTACCTAGTGAGAGGTGACAAGATGTAAAGGCCTTGTGAGCCATGTGATAATTTGTTGCCTAGTGGGAGGTGACAAGATATTTAATGGGCCTTATGAGCCATGTGAGATGCTTGTGTAACTAGTATCTTGAATACCTTAGTCAGATGACCTGGAGGTAATAGTTACCTGATAAGTGGTAACCGTGTTCAGTGATGAACTAAGGTTTTGAATACCCAGATCCAGTAAACATGATGATGATATTGAGGGATGTGAATTTCATAAATGAGATAAGGAATTGAGATCCCAATGTCTTATAAAGTTCTGAAAAGTACTTGATAGATGTATTATACTTTTCTGTGTAGCATTTGTCATAATAATTCTTGTTTGAAACTTGACTGATGCTAAAAGAATATGGTAATGTACTTAATTAACCAAGTGAAATCTCATCATGTAGTGCCCTGGCCATAGATCCATCAGCGTCAGAATTTTCTGAATGGTGAAACGGGTTGCTTCGCGGCATAACCCGAAAACCACATATTTTTTAATATGTGGGGGTAATGGGTGAATATATCCTTACACCGCATAGGAATGGCTGTAGGTCATATCCTATGCACAGTAATGGTTACATACCATATCCCAATAATAGTATGGCTATGGGCCATAACTCCACAATACCAGGCATTGGCTATGGGCCATATCCTGAAAAGAGTATATGCTACGGGCTATAACTCTATAGTGAAGTTACCATTATACCCTAGAAAGCTATTTAGAAGTGACACTACATGTCCTGCATATAGTCTCGTACTGACCGAGATAGATGAGGTCATGGAAATCCGACTTTTCCATAAACCTTGTATGGCACCGATTTCGACTTTGCAATGGTCGGTTGGAGTATGAGCAGTATACCTCATCTCCTCTGGGCATAAGTGTGATTGTAAAATGTAATCATCCATATAAAATGTTTTCTTAAGGATTAAATATGAAAATCATTGGCTGATGTTACATTTCTTTTATGCATCTTTAGCTGATAGATGATATATTTATGTTTCCTTACATTCCTTACAAAGCAGATAGATGATTTATAATCTACCATGGGTAGATGCAATGTTCTCCTAAAAAAACAAAATTATCTTATTCTGTTCATACAGTGATTAATACTGATGTTAATATAAAAGAACTCCTGCTCAGTTTATTACTGTTTATCTACAATAATAATGTTTCTGGCAGAGAGTTATATCTCTCGCTAGGAAAATTTTCAATTGTCTCGCCCCCGTGGGATCTAACATTTTTAGGTAAACATAGAAGAAGAGGCAGAAACCCTTTAGCAAGGGAAGAGCAGCAACAACAGTAGCAATAAGGACAATAGTGATATCTCAGGTGGAGGCACTGGCTGTCATATTTTGTATAGAAAGTCTTATGTGTCGTCTCTATACACTCAGGTCCTCGGAGTTAGTAGTTAGTACTTTTAGTGAATCGATCTGAGATTTTGGCTTGATGCCTCGAGGTTCTTATGCTGCCTGTGTAAAGTTTTAACAGAGCAGTTGATGCTTGTAATCCTCAAGAAGGGATGATACATGATATGTACTTATGAACCAAGATGTAAATAAAGTACATTGGTTCTTGATAAAAGAGTTTTCCTATGTTTGGATCTCTTTGTAAATAGTTTTAATTTTTAGTGATTTTTAGTAATCCACTATTAATGATCACTTCCACTTAGTCAACGACGTAGCATTCATTATTATATGATGTTTGGGATTTGTCATCACAATTTAGTCGTATCAGAGCTCTAGGTTTGCTGAGTCTACAGAGACATAGGATTAAGGTTGTTGAGTCTGTTCTAGTGTCTTCCAATTTATCTGATAGAGTCTTCTACTCATATAGGAGAAGAAGAACTTGAAGATGTCTGGATCACACGAAGAACATGCTACTGAGAACAGCAATGTTGCATCAACAGAAGGTGTAAGGGACCAGGTGAGAGAAGAACGACTGTCTGAGAACCCCCAAGATGATCCAACTATGATAAGGAATCCTTCTTTTAATATCAATGTTGGGCAAGCTAGGATAGCGATGATGCATATAGTGGACCATATATTAGCAAGACAACCTAGATTACCATCCCCCAATGATGAAGTTTTGGACTCCAATAGGATTCTTGCTCAACATCAGCATGTTGGAGCAATGAATAATGATGAAAGGAATAGGTTACAACCTGAAATCAGGATTTGCCACAAGTGTAGGCAGCCTGGACATATCAAAAAAGACTGTCTAGAAAAGGATAATGAAGAGAATTAAGAAAAGGCCTATCCAAACTCAGGATCAGAGGCCTAGTAGTTCCAAAAAGGGAAAGTTTTTGGTACCCCCGATACAACCAGGGTCTAGTGCACTAGGTAAAAGGCTACTCAAAAAGGGTAAGGGACCTTTTAGGCCATATCAAGAGTTTATAACCTGTCACTGATGTAGACAGGTAGGACATCTAGTAAGGGACTGTCTAGTTGGAAACACAATGGTAACCCAACCACCGAGGCAGAGACATCAAGGTCATAAGAGGAAATAGTTTTCTGGTGGCACTGGAGGACATAGACAGACGTCCCAGGAAGGATCAACTGTATTAAATAACAAAGCACAAAGTCAACATCAGGCAACGGTAAGATTCTATGAAAAGAATCAACCTGAGGCAGTAGACAAACCTTGAGATGAGGCAGGTCAGATGAAACAGTTTCATTCTAATATATTATTTCATGATTTCATGTGTTTAATGTAAGAAAATAGTTGTTTTTGAGCTTCCTTTGATTAGTCATATGAGGACACAAGGAAGATAAGGACATATATTTTACTCAGTATTCCTTTAAATGCTTTATAATTTCTCTTATCTGGGTGATAAAGTATGAGATATAGAAGTAATGCCTGAAGAAAATCCATGAATGTTAAATCTTGTGCTTATGATGATATGAAAAGTGAGGAACATGATAGTAAATAAAGTGCATACTACCTAATCTCATTACTTGTATACCCTGGCCAGGTATATGATTATTGGAGATAGGGCAAGTATGGAACTCTTAGATTGTTATCTTTCTGATTACTCTAATTAAGTAGTCATTCTGAAACAATCCAGTGAGCATAAAGAAACTAGAAATATGGCATGGATATTTTTATCACATCCTAAGTACAATAAAATGGAATCTGAAATGATCTCAGATCAATCTGTGATGAAAGGTCCTTTTATATTTGTGGCTTTAGTAACAACAACAGAAAAATGGAAATGATGAGGATGTGATGTGTTTTTGACACATGTGATGGATATCAAAGTAAGGAATTCTGGTATCTAAGAAATATTAGGTGGTATGGGAAAGTAAAAGCATAACTTCTAATTAGATGATATATGTTGGTTACCTGGGATAGACAACTGTGAAATCAGTCTAATTACATAAAATAGTATGGACATCACATGTTAGGGGTTTATGCTCCGCATAAACATAACATCAATAAGGATGTATTAATTGAAGGAACAATTGTAAAATCATTGTGGGAAAAGCTTATCAATCTAAAAATAATTCCTTAGAATATCCCTATCTAGATCTATTAAAGCAGCTTATATATATAACATCTAGAGATACTTCTAAGATAAGTTCTTAATTGGTACGTAACCTCCCCTTATGACAAAAGTATGTACAACTAATAAGATAGTTGGTACAAGAAGTATGAAAGTTTAGTATTGTGACAATAGTTTGGATGACACACCAAATGTATGAAGAGATTTGTAGTCACAAGTGGGTGACAAAATGTAACTCTGGTCTTTTCTTGAAAGTGAAATGCTAAACTAAATGAGGAGTATGGGAGACTCTCCGATTGAGACTCCTCAGAATCAAGAATCATGTCACATAAAGTTATAAGTTGAGAAAGGTGATAAATCAGTAAGGTTTGACACTTGAATTAAATAAGGTGTGTATAATGTATCTCTGACAAAGAAAAATGCTACTTGACACAGAGTTGACTTTATAGTCAATAATGAAAAGGACAGTTGAGTAAGTGTCCTCTATGATTGATTCTATGTTAACCTTGTGTGGAAGGACTCTGTATTGATCAAAGTTCTATGGAATCTCCATGACATTAAGATGTTACGTGGAGACCTGATGATATAGTGAATGAATAATATTGTCTCCCTTTACCTGGGATTTCGGGGATGAAATCCTTGTTAGGGGTTTATAATTATAACATCCCTGACCTGGGTTAAGGCTTAACCCTAGAAGTTTTTCTTAAGTAAGTCATTTATATTTTTGTCTTTATCTTTTGAAAAGTAATTAATATGCAAGAGGAACTTATATTTCAATTTTGGTCCTATTTGAATAATGTTGAAACAATGTTTTACTTATTTTGGACTAAAGTGCAATTTACCCAATTTGAGGGTTTACTTTGCAAATTTTACATGATAAATGTTCTTCAAGTGTTGAAGCATCATAATAATGAAAATGATGCAGAGGTATGGCTTGTGGTAGCTTGAGCACCAAGAAAAAGCTTATTAAGAAATGTTTGTGCATTAAAACACAGTTTTGGTGTAATGTGTAATTTACCCAAAACCTAAGGTTCAATATGCAAAATACCACCTCTAGAGAGTCCCTCATGTTTCTTGTCATCACTTAGAGAAAATAAAATGAGAGGGGCATCTCATTTGAATCACTTTGGAGGAGAGAGAATCTTGATATTAAAATAATCAAGATTTAAGCATAATTGAAATCCTAATTCAATTTAATGCAAAAATAAATATATTAATGGAAGTGTCCTTCAACCAAAAGTGTGATGGTTGAATTTGTATAAGTGTATAAGTCCTTGTGCCTTTCAATGGCATCGAAATATCTAAAGTGAGTGGAGAGCCCACTCACATTAGTTAAAGAAAAAGTAATATCCACTAATTTTTGGATATTATTATTATATTGATTAAAGTGCTTAATTTGTTTTCTTTTAATTCATGGATAAAGAAGAGGATTTCAAAGGGTAGGATTATGGCTTCATATTCAAGGAAGTGAGGGGGATAAGTGTCACCAATTTAGGGAGTTGAAAGATTTTTATAACACTTTCTCTCTCTTGAAATTCCCTTATATACATTCCATTTTTCACCCACATGAAAGGCTTTTTTGGCTCGTCTTTCTTTCCTTGCTTTGGACGAACACAAGGGAGCTTAGGAGCAATAGGAGGACGTTCCCCAACCTGTAGGTGAGCTCCTTAATCATCTTCAACCTTGATTTCATGGTGGAAATCGAAATTCAGTGCTTATTTTCTTCTTTTCTCCATTCAATCTTCAACTTTAGCCATTCTTTTCACTCAAAGACTTGAGAACGGACCTTGAACACTTGAGAAATATTCATTCACCATTGAGTACGTGAAGCTTGAAGCTTGAAGCTTGTATTCAACTTTGAAGGCGGGTTATATAACTTGAACCCTTAAATGTCATTATTGCTTGTAATTTATTCATCATGTGTTGAACCTTTCTTCTTTCTCGATTTCCTTTTGATTAGTTGTTGAAATAACCATAAGAATGACAATTGATTTCGAAGGTTTGAAGCTTGAAGATGATGATTTCATCTTAAGCACACACCTCAACAAAGGAATGGGCAAACAATTTTCAAATCCGATTGAGCTAATTCGGTTTCATAACTGATTGAGTTGATTCAGTTTCAAGACCGAATGGGTAATTGAGTTCAAGACCGAATGGGTAATTTACTTCAAACTGAATGGGTAATTGAGTTCAAGACTGAATGAGTAATTGACTTCTCGAATGGGTAATTGAGTTCAAAACTGAATGGATAATGGATCTCAAGATCGAATGGGTAAATTGAACTTCAAAACTGAGTGGGTACTTTGACCGTTTCAAGAAGTTGACCATTTGGAGGTCAAGTACCTCAAGACCGTTTGAGGTCAAGTAGAGTCATGGATGGATGGAGTTCTAATGGTTACATTTTGATCCCCTTTTTAATGGTCTCAATGTTGGATGGTTCAATGAGTTACAAACCCTAATTTGATTGGTCGAAGGAAACCCTAATTGATCCATTTGGTTTCAAGGTGGTTTGGACCAAACGATCTTGAGACCGTTTGGGATCAAACGGTCTTCACACCATTTGGAGGGAAAACGGTCTCAAAATCATTTGAAGTTCAAGGAGGTCAAAACCATTTGAAGGTTCAAAAGTATCAAAACCGTTTGGAGACCTAATAGCCTCAAAGCTATGAAATATCAATTAACCCTATGATTGTTAATGATGTATTTCAAAGTTTGTTACAATGGGTGTACCTCTCAAGTACTTAGGTGACTAGTACCTTTTGAGTGGTTAACCTTTGATGCCTATGAATATAGTAACTCAATACACTATGATAACCATAGATGTATATACTTGAATAATGGGTTGATCCAAGTTGATAAGTATGTAGTAATCAACATCCTAGAGAGGATGAGAGAGAGGAATTCATACATGTATAATAATCATGTAGTGGTCAAGCCTCAAAACTCTCAACATGAATAAAATATGTATTTAGGGTATGATCCTTGATAAAGAGATCATGAAACCCTAATTGAGAAGATTGATGAGCCCTAACCCTAATTTAGGGCAATGCTAAATATAACCCTAATCTAGGGTAATGATGTAACCCTAATCTAGGGTGATGATATGAGAAATCTCAATTCTGGGTAATATAATGAAAAACCCTAATTTAAGAGAATGCTTCATGAAACCCTAATTTCGGGTAAAGTTACATGAAACCCTAATTTGGGAAAAGTTATAAGGAACATTAATTCAAGATAATGATGTAATATGAAAACCCTAATCTAGGGTGATGTCATGTGAAACCCAAATCTATGGTGATGTCATGTGAAACCCTAATGTAGGGTGATGTTATGTAAACCCTAATTGATAAGATGGGAAACCCTATTCCTGAAAATGGAATAGTGACTAATATATTGGTAAGTGAAACAATTAAAGTGGTTGATAATGGATAACCTTATATCAATAATGCCTTAACCCGAGATGATTCCATATCATTGATAATGGTTGAATAATTTCAATGAGTGACTTATGACCAATACATTACATGATAAATGTGATGAACTGGTGCATAAAGTATTAGGATAGGAAATACCCTAATACAACATAAGATGATGAACTCAAGATAAAGGTGATGAGGAAAGTGATACATCAAGACATGATAGATATCACATCCAACACCTCAAGGTTGATATACCTTAATGTACCTTGAATCCAATATACTTGGATGAGTAACACATGAAGTGTGTCATGTTAATTGTTACATTGAGATGAAATGCACTTTGATTAGTGTAGGCTAACATACCTTATGAAAAGGTTAAGCCAAATTAATAAAGTATGATGCAATCATATTTTGGTAAAGTTGAGAGAGGAACTCATATCTTGTGATGATAATTCATTTAATGATAAATGATGAGAATAAATAAGCGTGATTGAATACTTATGTTATCAATGTTAGCTCCTAGCTGTATGGAGCAATGAATTAGGGCTTGATCATTAATAATATGATCTTAAGAACCTAAATGGTAAATAATGGGAAAACCCTAAACCCTAATGAAGGTTGATGATATGTAAGAGAAACCCTAACCGATAAGGAAGGGAAACCCTAACCCTAATGATGGGAAGGTTGTAATTCTTTTGTTGTATAAACCTTGTAAGGAAGGTTAAATACTTGAATAACAGTATAATGTGCAATGGCCTTGTGATCCATGTGAATAGGTTGTTGCCTAGTGAGAGGTGTCAAGATGTACAATGGCCTTGTGAGCCATGTGAATAAGTTATTACCTAGTGAGAGGTGACAAGATGTAAAGGCCTTGTGAGCCATGTGATAACTTGTTGCCTAGTGGGAGGTGACAAGATATTTAATGGGCCTTATGAGCCATGTGAGATGCTTGTGTAACAAGTATCCTGAATACCTTAGTCAGATGACCTGGAGGTAATAGTTACCTGATAAGTGGTAAATGTGTTCAGTGATGAACTAAGAGTTTGAATACCTAGATCCAGTAAACATGATGATGATGTTGAGGGATGTGAATTTTAGAAATGAGATAAGGAATTGAGATTCCAATGTTTTATAAAGTTATGAAAAGTACTTGATAGATGTATTATACTTTTCTGTGTAGCATTTGTCATAATAAGTCTTGTTTGAAACTTGACTAATGCTAAAAGAATACGGTAATGTACTTAATTAACCAAGTGAAATCTCATCATGTAGTGCCCTCGCCATAGATCCATCGGCGTCAGAATTTGCTGAATGGTGAAACGGGTTGCTCCGCGGCATAACCCGAAAACCAAATATTTTTGAATGTGGGGGTAATGGGTGAATATATCCTTACACCTCATAGGAATGACTGTGGGCCATATCCTATGGACAAGAATGGTTACAGACCATATCCCAATAAGAGTATGGCTATGGGCCATAACTCCACAATACAAGGCATTGGCTACGGGCCATGTCCTGAAAAGAGTATATGCTACAGGCTATAACTCTATAGCGAAGTTACTAATATACCTTGGAAAGCTATTTAGCAGTGACACTAGATGTCCTACATATAGTCTCGTACTGACCGAGACAGATGAGGTCATGCAAATATGGCTCTTCCATTGACCTTGTATGGCACCGATTTTGACTTCACAATGGTCAGTTGGAGTATGAGTGGTATACCTCATCTCCTCTGGGCATAAGTGTGATTGTAAAATGTAATCAGCCGTATGGCATATTTGCTTAAGGATTAAATATGAAAATCATTGGTTGATGTTACATTTCTTTTATGCATCCTTAGTTGATAGATGATATATTTATGTTTCCTTACATTCCTTGCAAAGAAGATAGATGATTTATAATCTACCATGGGTAGATGCAATGTTCTTCTAAAGAAAGAAAATTATCTTATTCTATTCATACAGTGATTAATACTATTGTTAATATAAAAGAACTCCTGCTCAGTTTATTACTGTTTATCTGCAATAATAATGTTTCTGACGGAGAGTTATATCTCTCGCTGGGACAATTTTCAATTGTCTCACCCCCGTGGGATCCAATGTTTTTAAGTAAACACAGAAGAAGATGCAGAAACCCTTTAGTAAGGGAAGAGCAGCAGCAGGAGCAACAGGGACAACAGTGATATCTCAGGTGGAGGCACTGGCTGTCATATTTTATATAGAAAGTCCTATGTGTCGTCTCTATACTCTTAGGTCCTCGGCGTTAGTAGTCAGTACTTTTAATGAATCGATATGAGATTTTGGCTTGATGCCTCGAGGTTCTTATACTACCTGTGTATAGTTTTAATAGAGTAGTTGATACTTGTAATCCTCGAGAAGGGATGATATAGGATATGTACTTATGAACCAGGATGTAAATAAAGTAGATTGGTTCTTGATAAACGAGTTTTCCTATGTTTGGATCTCTTTGTAAATGGTTTTAGTTTTTAGTGATTTTCAGTAATCCGCTGTTAATGATCGCTTCTGCTTAGTCAATGACGTAGGATTCATTATTATCCGATGTTTGGGATTTGTCGTCACATTTACCATGAAGAACAACTGACCATTTATCATTTGCAGGATCATCGATATAAAATACTTATTTCTCCTGTGATGCCAATATGAATGGTTCACCCTTCTCACCAATCTTTTTAAAGTTCACTAATGTGAAACCCAATTAATACACTATAACTCCTTTGGTGTTATCAACCCAATTACAATTAAAAGAGAAGAATTCTAAAATCTACGTAGTCAAACTCCCATATGTCTTCAATGACACCGTAATATGACATTTTAGCTTCACGTGGAGTCTTATCCTTTGCATTTGCAAAAAACAATGAAGACACTTGAAGGGTGACCCCACTGTTTTGGACGACACTCTTATCATTTTGACGCTTTGTGTAATACGAGAATCCATTTATGTCAAACCCTTCATAAGACATAACATTCAATTTTGGTTTAAAGGTGAGGCATTTGATAGTTTCATTAAGATTATCTAGTGTTTGAGATAGTTGATGTAAGACTTTATCTTCAAACCACTTAATAAATGTCTTGTTATGCTCTCTAGCAAGCCATATTGAATTGACTCGAGGATATTGTCTATTGATGAAATTGGTATATTCCTCTATATAAACACTCACTTCATCGATGTTGTGTAAAATATACAAGTGACCTTGTTCCAACTGCTCATGACTGATTACTTTCATCCGTGATCCCAAAATTCCTTTGCCAAAATGCTCCTCAATATTCTTGTCATTAACATGAGCGTCATTAGCACTCAGAAAGTCATTGCAAAAATCCATAACCTCTCTCGCCACATAACCCTCAATAATACTCCCTTCAGGCCGATAATAGTTTTGAACATCACCTTTAAAAATGCTCATGTATTGTTCAAAGGGATACATCCAATGCAAGAAAATTGGTCCCAACATTTTCACTTCCCTAGTCAAGTGGACAACAAGATGTACCATGATATCAAAGAACGAAGGAGGAAAATACATCTCAAGCTGACATAGGGTAACAACCACTTCTCTTTGCAATTTATCGAGAGTATCAGGGTCAATAACTTTGCTGCACAGACTGTTGAAAAAGAAACAAAGTCTGGTGATTGCAAACCGTATATGTTTTTGGCAATACAGATCAAATTGCCATGGGAAATATTTGTTGCATTAGAGTGTGACAATCATGAGATTTAAGACCTATCAACTTCAGATCTTTCATTGATACCAATCTATAGATGTTGGATGAGTAACCCTATAGCACCTTAACATTTACCAAGCATTCACAAAAAAACTTTCTTCTCCTTTCTAGACAATGTGTAACAAGCGGGAGGTAAGTATGTTCTCCGATTGCTACTAACTACTTCTGTTAATTCTGTCCTTATTCCTATTTCACATAGGTCCATTCTGGATTTTATTCCATCTTTAGTCTTACCTGCTATATTCAACAGAGTATCAATGACACTATCACAAACATTTTTCTCAACATGCATGAAATTGATACATGACTGCCAAAGAACTCCAATAAGGAAGATCCCAAAATATTGACTTCTTCTTGAATAAAGATTTGTCACTCCGTGCGGCCATCGTACATTGTGATCTCTTACCAAATTCATTGGCAATGTCTTTTACTCTTTCATAAACATCCTCCCCTAGTATAGGTTTAGGTGCACTCTGTTCCTCATTACGTCCATTGAATGCTTTGCACAACCTACGATACAGATGGAATTTTGGAAGAAACCTTCGATGACCAAGATATACAGTCTTGCCACCGTGTTTTAGTCATATTGAATCAGTGTTCTCTTCACATATAGGACATGCTTTAGATCCTTTGACACTATATCCAGACAAATTCCCATATGCTGGAAAGTCATTCACAGTGCAAAACAACATAGCGTGCAAACGAAATGTCTCTCTTCATGAAGCATCATAGGTCATCACACCTTCACCCCAGAGTTTCTTCAAGTCATCAATAAGAGGTTTAAGATAAACGTCAATTTCATTTCTAGATTGTTTAGGGCCCGATATCAACAACGTCAACATATCGTACTTATTTTTCATACACAACCAGGGAGGAAGATTGTATATAACAAGCATAACTGGTCAAGTGCTATGTTAGCTGCTCAATGTCATGTACAGATTCATCCCATCTATACAAAGCCTAAGTCTTAGATTCCTGACTTCTTCACCAAATTCAGGGTATAATAAATCAATCTTCTTCCACTATGGGGAATCAGACGCATGTCATAGGATCCCATCATTATTTTTCTTAACATCTGCATACCACCTCAAATTCTTTGCATCTATTAGATTGGCAAACAAGCACTGAAACTGTGGTATTATAGGTAGATACCACATCACCTTGGCAGGAGAACTAGTTTTGGACACCCTCAAAGTCGTCAATTTATACCTTGACGCACCACATTTGGGACAATCTTTCAAATCCACATAGGCCTTTTGAAATAATACACAATCATTCGGGCATGCGTGTATCTTCTTGGCCTCCATTCCCATTGGGCACAACAATTTCTTTAACCGGTATGTTGAGATTGGCAGCTCGTTTCCTTCAAGAAGAATTTCTTTCAACACAACTATGTTTCTAAAAATGTGTATAACAGTATCTCAGCATCATGCACAATGTTTTTAAACATGGGAGGTGGATCGGTGTGCTCTACCCCACAACTATGCAGCATCGCATCAACGACGTCTACTGGAACTAGTTTGTTCACATCTACGTCATCGGAGGCAATTTCTTCTTCCACACAAGCACTGCTATCGACATCCACTGATTTCAGGTTTGAAATCTCTCCATGCTAGTGCCATTCTATATAGACTTGTACAATCTCGTTGCACATAACATGACTTTTGATTTCATCACCAGTGCTGACTTTCAAGTTGTTACCGCAATGCCTACATGGATAGTAGAACATATCCCCAAGTTGTTTCCTATGTTCCTCGGCAAATCTAATAAACTGATCAAGACCAGAAATAAACTCTGGGGTGAAGTGATTTGGAATGGGCATCCATGATCTATCAATTCTATGATCAAAGAGAAAACAAGTATATATTAGAACAATATTAGGGTCTAGGGTTAACGTATTAGAGTTTATGGTTAAAACTTTAGGGTTTAAGGTCTTATATATAATTAATGGTTAAAACATCCTAAGTGAGATTTGGTGTTCAAGAACAGTCCCAAACCAGGGACTATCCAAGATTTACTCCTAATGAGTAAATCTTGGATGGGTTTCTAGGCCAACAAATACATGTGTTGTCATTCTTATATATAATAAATGTGTACCACCTATACCATTCTTAAACACCTAATCTCACTAGTAAGTGTATAATGTGTATTGGGTTTTCAAGAAAATTTTGGCAGCATTTCCCTGCTATTCTCCAAGTACATATGTACTTAGAGAACAAACGGGGAAATGCTACCAAAATTTTCTTGAAAACCCAATACACATTATACACTTACATCCTAAGTGAGATTAGGTGTTCAAGAATAGTCCCAAACTGGGGACTATCCAAGATTTACTCCTAATGAGTAAATCTTGGACGGGTTTCTAGGCCAAAAAATACATGTGTTGTCATTCTTATATATAATAAATGTGTACCACCTATCCCATTCTTGAACACCTAATCTCACTAGTAAGTGTATAAGGTGTATTGAGTTTTTAAGAAAATTTCGGCAACATTTACCCGTTGTTCTCCAAGTACATATGTACTTAGAGAACAAACGGGGAAATGCTACTGAAACTTTCTTAAAAACCCAACACACACTATACACTTACATCCTAAGTGAGATTAGGTGTTCAAGAATAGTCCCAAACCGGGGACTATCCAAGATTTACTCCTAATGAGTAAATCTTGGATGGATTTATAGGCCAACAAAATATAACACCAGTCCCTTGTTCACAACCCTATTCAACACTGGACAACCATAACAACATATCAATGCTTCCTAAATTAATCAATGTAGTATTTTATATATAACACAAATCTGGTGGGTATAACATAGCAGAAAACTCAACATGTCATAACAGAAATATGTCCTTAACCTAATATATAGATATTTGTAACATAACTCATTAGGAAGACAGACCATGAAACACCATGCATTGATTTGAAGTTTTGTTTCCCATATAAGGTTATTTGCAATTTCATGCTTGTTTCATTATCTTTCTTTCTAGTATTTCTACTTGAATTGCATATATGATCAATTTCATATAGATAACCACCACATTATGTTACTAATCATTACTTCATATTGTGTCCTATGTAATTTTTACTTAAATAGGAATATGTCCATTTCTCTCCAAGTGACACATTAATAGCTTATGAATGTTTAGATGCATTTATACTATCAATTCCTAGGGTTTACTTTTTTACAGTAGCAAAATATAATAGGGGTTATGTTGATCATTTTGTTACTAAAAATTGCATGTCTCTATGTAACTTTCATAAATAAACTATTATATATTAATATGATACTTTGATTGGCTATGTTCATAGAGTCCACTTTAGGGTCTGGACAAAGGTCGACAGTTCTACCAAATAGATCTTCTATTTTAGAGGCAATACATATAGTATAAAGGTGAAAAAAAGCAGATTGAAGATATAATTTTGGAACAATTTCAGAACATGAAAATTTAGAACTATGAGACAATACATCGCTAGGGCACAACTAAACAGAAACAATAATATATTTTATGGACATGGATGTGTATCCAGTTGTTATTTTTAATCATATAGAATAGTAAAAATGTCCTCTTGGAACGTATAAATAGAAACTGGGTTTGGAAGTGACATCACTTTTGTTTCATACATAAAATTGAGTTTAACACTGACTTCATCTTATTTTGAGCTATCAATCTAAGAACCCTAGCCGTGGTGATTTTGAACTGTCAATCTAAGAACCTGTCGTGTGATTAGTTGCGCTTAGGAACAAGCATCTACTGAAGGATGTAAGTAGTGATTGGCCTTCTCAATGGAGGAAATAGAGGAGGACGAGGGTACCTGTGTCGAGCGGCGGCAACGGTGGGAAGTGAGAAGGTGAGTAGGTTTCAAGCGGCGGCATCGAGAAGTGAGCAGGCGAGTAGGTGTCGAGCGACAATGTTGAGCAGCAGGTGTCGAGCGGCGGCGGCGGCGAGTAGTGAGCAGGCAAGCGGCGGCCTGAGCGGTAGTGGCAGCGGCAGGTGGCAGACCAAAGCTCTCAATCGGCGGTAGCAGAGAAAGGAATCGCCAGAACAAAGCTCTCAATCGGGAATGAAATAGAGAAGTGGGAAGAATATGGATGACACGGAAGCTATTAAGTTAACAATAGGCGTCGGTTATTCAAAACAGCCAACACATAAAACAATAGGCATCGGTTATTCAAAACAGCCGACACCTATGTTCAATGATAGTCATCAGTTTCAACTAGAAAAACCGACGTCTATCTACATATGCCGACAGAATAAAAAGTTCTCAAATTATGATCATAGTTGTCGGTTTCCATAGAAAACCGATGCCAAAGGGGGGTGAAAATTTTCATGGGGATAGCGTGCGAAAGCACTTCGGTGTCGGTTATCGCAAGAAAACCGACGATAAAAATGGGCCCAATTTCTGTCTTGCAAAAAACCTTTAGTCGTCGGTTGGTTTGTTAACAACCGATGACGTATGTTAAATTTTGGAGGTAATTGTTTTTCATTGGGAAATTTGGATTTGGCTGTCGATTTTGTGCGTCGGTTGCTTATTGAGGAACCGACGCTAAATAAAAAGTGATAACTATGTCTGGCCACTCCCCACAGATTTATGTCAGTTTTTGTATTCAACCAACGATGTAGGTTTTAGGCGTCAGTTTTGTTAACAACCGATGCATGTAAATGTGACTTTATAAGCCAATTCTGTAGTAGTGACTCAAGTCATTCTTACTTCCATGATTGTCGTAAGAAATTCCAAATCTCAAAGGATACCCTAAATATCTTTTTCTCTGGTATTGAGGTGACTGACATGTAGAGGAAGGATTATCCTCAGTACTTTGATCTCCTAGACCCTGAGGCATTTTATAAGCCATATGATATCACTCTCCCTGACATACATAAATTCTTGTAGAAGCTGCAGTTCCCCTATAGGAATAAGTCCACTCTTCCCTCCTCTGCCTCCTGAAAAACTGCATTCTTGCCTTGGTAGTCAACTATATTATTCATCCAAACAAAAGTCAAACTCAAATTGTAGAGAGTACTGCAATGATTATGTTTTGTATCCTGAACAACATTAGAGTCAAGTGGTCTCGATATATTCTCCATCACATGACCTTCTTCAACTCTGGTGAGAACACCCAAGGTACCCACCCACCCCACCCAACCTTGATATGTGGTCTTTTTCAATCTTCCACTGGGAAGTCTCTTTTTCATGACCTTCATTACAAACCTTCTAGAAAATGAGTTTGTATCAGTGAGACCATGATTCAAAAAAGCGTGCCTACCCCTTATTATACCACTCCTTGAGCCTCCACCTCCTCCCAGACATCTCCACCTCCTCATCCATCCTGACCTGCTTGCGCCTCTTTCAATGTATCAAATGAAACCCTCATGGGTTCATGATGCATCACCAGTCGTATAACCTTCAGGTTTAGGAGCATATGCATCGGGATCTCTGTTCTATCATGTCTACCATGAACCTATCATGTACCCATCCTTACCCTACCTACCAGCCCTATCGAGGTGGTGATTATGCATCCTATGCATATAATCACTTTTACCTAGCCCCTCCACCTGCTGCTTCTACTGCTACTCCCTCTACTATTGGTGGATCTACCCCTAGAGTGCTACCTCTCTGTTCTAATCCTATAGCTACCTTTCTTGCATGACTTGACACCTCTACTCCTACTTTTCCTCAAGCCCAAGAGTTACATGACCTTGGTATGTCTAGGGCTGAGCAGAATGCCATGTGGACCAGTAGTGGTTTTGGTGCTTCTATCGATGAGGAGATACCAGACCAGATTGATGAGGAAGTTGTTGCTGCTGATGAGGAGGCATTTGAGGATGATGGTGATGATGGTTCAAATGGTTCTGATGATGGCTTTTCTAGTGAATCTGGTGATGAAGGTGAAACCGCTATCTCTACTACGCGTTCATATGGAGATGATGACTACGAGCCTGAAGCTTCTGATGATGATGTTGAAGATGATGATGATGATGTTGTGGACATAGATAGTTGATAACACCCAAATCTACGCATATTCTCTATGCATTTCATCTATAGTTTCATGTCAATTTAGTCTTAATATGCCCAATAATGCTCATGTTTTATGCATTCTTTCTCTCATTAGATATTGTAGTTAGAATAGCCAATAATGTAGCCAATTTTGGGACTTGCAGGCACCAAACCAGACAAAACATCTATTCTCCAAAGATTTCTCCCTGACACATGGTTTTTGCGGCAGCCATGAACCCACCACAATCTTGGCAATCCACCCTGACCACGACCGTGGCAATCAGACACGACCGTGGTGCCCATCGTGACCGCAACCTTTAAAACTGTGACTGTGGTCCTTGCCATGATTGTGGCCACCTACTACGACCGTGGTCGGCCACCTTCGCCATGACTGTAGCCGTTTTCTAAGACCGTGGCCAATAACCATGAGCGCGGTCTTCAACACTGCTACCGCGATCCCTCACCACAACCGTGGCCAATAACCGCGACCACCGGCTTCAACACCACAACCGCGGTATTCATCTCCATTAACCGCGACCGTGATTATTCACCACGACCGTGGCCAATAACAACGACCACAATTTTTCCTTCCACAATCGCGACTGCAATTCCTCACCACGGCTGTGTCCTTTAGCCATGACCGTGGCCGACTCCCTCCACCACGATCATGGTCTCCCGCCATGACCGTGGCCAATAACCATGACTGCGGTTCCCAATAACCGTGACCGCGATTTTTCCTTCCACAATCGCGACCGCAATTCCTCACCACGGTCGTGTCCTTTAGCCACGACTGTGGATGACTCCCTCCACCATGACCATAGGCATAGGCCACGACCGTGGCTGACCCCGCGACCTGCTGGCCGCGGTCTACAGTCTGCCTCTATAAATAGGTGTCCCCTCACTCATTTGAGAGGGCACCTCGATCAAGGACATTGAGAGGTTGCTGCTCTGAGATCTGAAGGTCCCCAGAGCCCCGTGGGAGCATCCCAAGGTCCAAGAGGACCAAGGCATTCACTCTACGCTGCCCTCTACAGTCAGCTTCTGTCCTTTCTCCACCCATCCGCCCATTTCCACCTAGATATGTGGTGGAAACTCAGATCTAGACCAACCACTGTCGTCCTCCACCTCCGTTCACCCACCAAGCTACTGTTTGGGGCGGATCTAGGGAGAAAGAGGACCAAGGAGTCTAGATCTGATCAAGGAGGTGGACCAAAAGATGAGATGCAGCCTATACAGAGGCAAAGGAGTGAGAGCCACCTCTCCTCCATGGGCTAAATCTCTTCTTCTTCCCCTTTCTTCTACTGTGTTTCTTGGTTTCTTGTCCAATGATGTCCTTCCATTTTTGTTCGGTGCCAACTATGCTTGTCCATGGCTAGTTGAGCTCCTTCTTGGCTATGTAGCCCGTTTTGGGCATGTTTATGTACTTTTACCTTAAGCAAGTAGATTTATTTCAGATCTAGTATGCAGCATGTTCTATTTTCTCTTTCTAAGTTATGATTGCTAGTTTGGTTGATCTTTTACTTGCTTGAACTGCTATTTCTGCCTGTATCAAGAGATCCGTTGTAGAGATAGCTAAGAGATGATAGTTTGGATATGAACCCAAGAGGAGGACGATCCTAGGTAGACTATTCCTAACATCCCAGAATATCCTAAGACCCAAAAGGGAACTTAGTACATTCTGAGGTGTTGATATGTCATTCCTTGAGAGAGGCTCGATGACATATCGTTGATGGTTTTAGTCACGCTGTGCGAGAGCAAGTGGGATGACCCCACAAGAACAGACACAACAGTACGTACTATGTTTGGATATAGATCGCTTGCTCAGGTGTTTGAGGGTTATCTATGCCCGAGAATGGGTGCATAGACTGCCCAACTTGTGGTTACATAGCTAAGAACTCCTTCTCTTTGATTAGTAGAATCCTGCGGACTCTGTTTTGTTTTGTTTTCTTTTCTTTGCTTTGTTTTATTTCGTGAAAACCCGCTAGACTAGTTCTAGGACATAATTTTGTGGACTATCGCTTTTGTCTTATCTGACTTGAAAATGAGATCTGTGGCGTCCTGGACGTCACCCCGTCCCTGTATTCAACCCTGTATATCTACTTCGACCCCGTAATAAAAGTTGCAGGGGCCTAGAAGGTTTCGGGTTATAAATTTAAAAGCTTGATTCCTTCCTTTATCCCACGTTCGTCTCCGGACGCAAGAAAAAGGCCGATCAACTTTTTGGCACCATTGTCGGGGATGTGGTTTTTCCACATTTACACGCCTAAATGATTTTTGTTCTGTCACTTTAAGCCCGTATATATATGCATAGTTATTCTTTTGTTTTAAACATACTTGTTCATATATACAGAATACCTTTTCTTTTTCTTATAACTTTTTCAACCATGGATCTCGCTTCAGTGAGACAAGTCATCTTGTCCACCTGTCCTGCCGAGTTTTTCTGCAGTTTCAACTGCTGCCAAATAATTAAAGGTCGTGCTCTACAACTAGTCGAGTTATACTCGCCTCCACCGTCATCGTATGATGAAATTCCAACAAAGGAGACTGCCAGTCAACCCTCGACTCCCGTGCTATCATGGGATCAAGAATTGATTAAGGCAGTGGAGTTGGCTGGGGAAAGTATTCACGTACTCACCTCCTTAGCCCCTCATCTCCAAGAAGATGTCGATCCAATGCAACAACTACTTGAAGAGCAGGATCGTCATCTCAAAGTAGCCACTGAGGCTGCAGACCGCAGTAGTAGTTTTCTTCGAACTGTTAAACAAGAATTCATCCTAAAGCATCAGTTTGATACATTGGATTCCCCTTATATGTGCATGGCAAAATCGACGTGTCTTGAAAGCATTGATGCTCAAGTACAACAACTTCATGATAAATATGTTGAACAAGGCAGGAGGCTCCAAGAGCTCATCGATTTGGTTACAATTCGGTTACAACTGCCATCACAAAACAATGAAGAAGTTAGTCATCAAGACCATTCCATTGGATCTGAAGTGGAGTATATCTCACCATCCTATTTAGACCATCAACTGGATTCACCAGGATTTTTCTGTGAAGACCAACCCACTTCGGGAAGCCCTTCATTCTATCCAGATGACCCACCTGATGAACCGATGGAAGATATGAGTCGTAGACATGAATGGGTCTATGATGATGATGATGAAGACTCTAAAAGCCAAGTTTCCTCACAGACAGAAGGTTGGTCAAAGGAACCAGAGTCAGATATTAAACCAAACCAGAGTGACATCTCTCACATTGAGACTTCTCACTTTGCTTTGAGCAGCACGCCAACCATAGTTTGGAACAATTTGTTCGATGACAACGATGACAACTGCTCATCATAGAGCAGTGAGTATACTAATGACGATGAGTTGGAGTAGCACGAGCCGCCATTTGCACCCATACCTTTACAAGGTAGGGTGGACTTCAAGGGGGCAGGATGGACGGTTAACTACAACAGTGGAAGAAACCCTAGACCCCACAGAAGAAACCCTAGACCCCACAGAAGGAGACAAGCTTGGGGTGGAAGAACATCAATCATACTCTTCTGGGGACACTTCATGTTCATAATATGATTGGATGACTCAGACTATATATAGTAGTTTATCTGAGCATCCAACCTCAAGTTCTGAGATGGAGGATGGAGAAATGGATCCTACTAAAGTCATTCAACATATCCCCTCCATCTCATCCTGTGTTGACATCCCAAGACCTTCATATCCAGATTCATATAATGAAAGGTACCCTGAGGATGATATGCTGAAGAATTCATCCCAGTGCAGTTCAAGCCACTTCCAGCACAAAGATGACTTCACCGACTCGCCGGATTTCACTTTGCTTCTTCGGACTCGGTAGGACCAGCATCTCTGCCTATTCTACTCATATTATGTGGCGAAACCTGTTGGCAAGACACATGTGACACTGGTCCCAAAACTTAGGATTTGGGATCCCAGTGTCAGTATCGTGGGGCAGACACCCCCTTTTCTCTTACCCACTATCCCACCCTTTTATTACAATAAATTTTTCTCTTCATTGTTCTTGTTAGTTAGTTTATTTCCTTTAACTATTTTTATATCCTTGCATCCATGCATCATCTTTAAAAGTTCAATAACTGCCATTAAAATCATGCATTGTTGCCTCACTATTTCAAGTTTAAGTCTTGCTCGAGGATGAGAAAACTTTTAAGCTTGGGGTGGTAGGTTTCACCCTTCTTTCTCTTCACCCTTCTTGCATGCATGTTTATTTCTTGCATTTAGCATAAGCCTGTAGCTTTGCGATTATGACCATATGGTGAAAATCTAATAGATAAATGCTTGACTTTATGCCTAAATGCACAATTTTTATCTTAAAAATTGCTTGACCTTTTGCTTGACTTGCTCTTTGACTCTTTCCTTGAGTTTGGTAATAAATCTAAGGTTATGTCCCTTTTTCATAGATTAAAGATTTATTCCCTTGATTCATGTTGTGAATGGAAAATCCATGGTAAAGGACCGTTGGAATGAGCTAAAACATGATCAAAGAATCCTACCTGCGGATTCACAAGCTTGCCTCTATTCTAAGGATTCTTGAATCATAATTGTAACTTTTCACATATGTGTCAAGCAGATCATGATGAGTTTTGAGCTATAATCAAGATGAAGTGTTTTCCTTGATGGACTACGTGCCTTCTCACCTTATATTGAGTCAAAAAGATGAAAAAAATAAAAATTTGTAAAAGAGGCTTGGCCGCCCACAAAATCCCAAAATATCTATATAGTTCTCACCCAAGCCTACAAATAGAATGCAGATGATAAAAGCCTGAGTGTGAACAATAAATGAGTGTTGTTTTCTCTTTTAGGAGAGTTGAGGATGGTGCCCAGCCAGTGTATGACTGCACTCATGAACGCGGGTATGTCGTGCCTGGTAGTATCACTCCAAATGCTCATTAGAGAGTCACTTGGAACCCCTAGGAGACCTATGAGATCATCCCAGTAGCAGGGTTGGTTTGGGCACAGTACGAGGAGTTCATCTCACTGCTTTGGACCAACTGGTTCAGACTGCAGGGACTGTTGCTCGCTACATGGACCAATCTGACGCACATCGGGATCCTCAAAAGTCATTAGAGTCTTTTTGCTTTGTTTCTTAGGACTTGAATAAGTGAGAGGCGTGGTATTCCTGATCGGTATGCATGGATTCATGGTGATGGCTCATTGCTCATCACCCGCATGATCACCAATGTGACAATTCTTTCATGTTTAATAATTATGATTCTAACCCTCATGAGTATCGGCAGGCTGTAGTGAATTTGCTTAATCTTGTCGGGACACTCTTTGATCTTGCTTTGGCAGGATTGTACATTATTGGTGGGGGTTTGTTCTAAAACGACATGGTTTAGGAGAATAGATGCTTTAAACTATTTTTTCTTAGCCTTAGCATTTATTGCCAAGCTTAATTTGGATGTTATCTTTTTGTTCTTTGAGCACAGTCTTGCTTGAGGACAAGCAAGTTTTAATCTTGGGGTAGTTGATAACACCCAAATCTACGCATATTCTCTATGCATTTCATCTATGGTTTCATGTCACTTTAGTCTTAATATACCCAATAATGCTCATGTTTTATGCTTTCTTTCTCTCATTAGATAATGTAGTTAGAATAGCCAATAATGTAGCCAATTTTGGGACTTGTAGGCACCGAACCAGACAAAGCATCTATTCTCCAAAGATTTCTCCCCGACACATGGTTTTTGCGGCAGCTATGAACCCACCACGACCGTGGCAACCAGCCACGACTGTGGCAATCCACCCTGACCATGAATGTGGTAATCAGGCATGACTGTGGTGCCCATCACGACTGCGGCCTTTAAAACTGTGACCGTGATCCTCACCACGACCGTGTCCATCTGCCACGACTGTGGCCATCCACCTTCGCCACGACCATAGCCATCTGCCACGACCATGGCCAATAACTATGACAGCGGTCTTCAACACCGCGACCGCGATCCCTCGCCATGACCATGGCCAATAACCATGACCACGGGCTTCAACACCATGACCGCGGTCTTCATCTCCAACAACTGCGACTGTGATTATTTGCCATGACCGTGGCCAATAACTGCGACCGCGGTTCCCAATAACCACAACCGCAATTTTTCCTTCCACAATCACGACCGTGATTCCTTGCCACGACCGTTTCCTTTATCCACGAACATGGCCAACTCCCTCCACCATGACCATGGTCTCCCGCCATGACTGTGGCCAATAATCGTGACAACGGTTCCCAATAACTGCGACCGCAATTTTTCCTTCCACAATCGCGACCGTGATTCCTTGCCACGGCCGTGTCCTTTAGCCACGACTGTGGTCGACTCCCTCCACCATGACCGTGGCCGACCCCGTGACCTGCTGGCTGCGGGCTGCTGCTCCGAGATCTGAAGGTCCCTAGAGCCCCATGGGAGCATCCAAAGATCCGAGAGGACCAAGGCATTCACTCTATGCTTCCCTCTACAACAACTTCTGTCCTTTCTCCACCCATCCGCCCATTTCCACCCAGATCTGTGGTGGAAACTCAGATCTAGACCAACCACTATCATCCTCCACCTCTGTTCACCCACCAAGATGTTGTTCGGGGTGGATCTAGGGAGAAAGAGGACCAAAGAGTCTAGATCTGATCAAGGAGGAGGACCTAAAGATGAGATACAGCCTATATAGAGACAAAGGAGTTAGAGAGCCACCTCTCCTCCACGGGCTAAATCTCTTCTTCTTCCCCTTTCTTCTATTTGTTTCTTGGTTTCTTGTACAATGATGTCCTTCCATCTTTGTTCGGTGCCAACTATGCTTGCCCATGGCTAGTTGAGCTCCTTCTTGGCTATGTAGCCCGTTTTGGGCATGTTTATGTACTTTTGCCTTAAGAAAGTAGATATATTTCAGATCTAGTATGTTGCATGTTCTATTTTCTCTTTCTAATTTATGATTGCTAGTTTGGTTGATCTCTTACTCGCTTGAACTGCTATTTCTGCCTGTATCGAGAGATCCATTATAGAGATAGCTAAGAGACGATAGTTTGGATCCGAACCCGAGAGGAGGATGATCCGAGGTAGACTATTCCTAACATCCCAGAATATCCTAAGGCCTAAAAGGGAACTTAGCATATTTCGAGGTGTTGATATGTCATTCCTTGAGAGAGGCTCGATGACATATCGTTGATGGTTTTAGTCACGCTGCGCGAGAGCGAGTGGGATGACCCCACAGAAACAGACACGACAATACGTACTATGTTTGGATATAGATCGCTTGCTTAGGTGTTCGAGGGTTGTCTATGCCCGAGAACGGGTCCATAGGCTGCCCAACTTGTGGTTACATAGCCAAAAACTCCTTCTCTCTAATTAGTATAATCCTACAGACTCTATTTTATTTTGTTTTCTTTTCTTTGCTTTGTTTTATTTTGTGACAACATGCTAGACTAGTTCTAGCACATACTTTTATCGACTATCGCTTTTGGCTTATCTGACTCGAAAATGAGTTTGTTGGCGTCCTAAACGTCACCACGTCCCTGTGTTCGACCCCGTATATCTACTTCAACCCCATAATAAAAGTTGTGGGGGCCTAGAGGGTTTCAGGTTATAAATTTAAAAGCTTGATTCCTTCCTTTGTCCTGCGTTCATTTCCAGATGCGAGAAAAAGGCTGATCAATAGCATATACGTTTAGATGTTTTAGTTTTTAGTATGTATATGTTGATCATAAACATCTTTCTAGACTATTTTGTACTAAAAACATCATGGCACATTATCTAAGATGTATTGTATTATCATCATATTGTTTTCATCATTTTGGCTTGTAGTTGTTTTGAGGACATGCCTTTAGTGTTGTAATCTTAATCATATATACTCTTACTCCCTGGTTGACTATATCTCATGAGTTGGTGATATGTTACCCATATTTTTATTATGACTTAGATTGCTTGTTTCTCTCTCATCTCTGTTTGATGTGTGCTATGAGATTACATGTTTTATATTATAGTTGTATGTTATGGTTGTGTTGGGAAAAGACCTATTTTTATGCTCTTCTACCCCCTTAATTTTTGAAAATGCCAAAAGGGGGAGAGAATTTCAATGTTTTGAAGCTCAACCATATTCCTTTTATTTCCTATGTGATCCTTTCTTGTACAATATATGCTTTATCATGTGACTTGCTAAAGAACCATATAGTATATACATGCTATATTGCTTTGTGTGGAAAGACTAATGCAGGTAAGAGTGAGCATAGATTTAGGGGGAGCAATTCACATTGTTAAAATCATGAATCCCCCTACAATTCACAAGGCCAAGGTATAACTTTACATATCATTTTCAATATGATTGAGGAGTAGTTTGTCATTGTCAAAAGGGGGAGAATGTTGACTTGAGAGTTATACATTGTCCATATTTTGATAATGACTTAACCATTCCATTTGTATGTATCTAATATGTTTGTTTAAGATTGATTTCAGGCTTTAGGTACATAAAAAGGATAAAATTACACAAGCCCTAGCTTATCCAAGTTTAAGTCAAAAGCAATACAAGTGTACTTTTTGGGAAATCACTCCAAACCACCTTAGAATATTTTTGTAATCACTTGTATTGATGATATGACTTGTAACTAAGATGAGAAAAAATTAGGGACCCTTAATTCCAACATTTGGTCACTCATAAACAATTTTAAAAAAATTGTCACAGTAACTCTTTCGGTCGAGTTTGCATCTCGACCGACCAATGATGGATTTTTAGAAATGGATCAATCGGTCGAGTTGTACACTCATAAAACTTGACCGATCGACTCACTGACCAAAACTGATTTTGAATCATCGGTCGAGTTTCCCAGGACAAACTTGGCCGATAGTTTGAAAATTATTTGTGTTGGTTAGTAGATCGGTCGAGTTATCTTAATTGAAACTCGACCGAATTGCTATTTGAAAAATGTGGAAAAAATGATTCCAACCATTGGAGAGTTGTTAGAAATGAAAATAGATCCATTGCAAGTTGTAAAACAGTTATTTTTCATTCTTAAGTGATACCACACTCAAAGGAACACCCCCTTCTATAAATAGGGCCTCTTGGAGTTCATTCCAAGGTTGCACATTCATGCTATCCTTGGTCCTTGCTATACTTGAGTGTGTTGCAACCCTTTGATCCCCTTTCTCTCTCTCTCATTTACAAATCATTTTGTGATTATGAGTGAGTTAGGTATGTTTTGAGGGATCTACCTCGATGTTATCTTGTAAATCTCTCATTCCTTCCATCTTCCCAATCCCCTTTCTCAAACAACAAAGGTTGAAGTGATCTTCTCTGAGTGTAGGAGGAGTTGATGTTCTTCTTTAAGTTTGAAGAAGGCGTGATGATCTTCTCCAGGTGAAGGAGAAGGACAAGGCAGAAGAATCAAGAAGAGTGGGTAATTCCTTCAAGGCTAAAGACTTGATGCAAGTGTGGGTAAGTCCTTGGTGAAGGTTAAAGACATTTTGATCAAGTGGGTAAGTCCTTGTGTAGGTGAAAGAATCTTGTCTTGAATAGTGAGCCCTTGGATGTATGGTGGTGTCCTTATATCTCTTATGATGGAATATAAGTATACATGGGTTGCAAAGTCCTAGAGGTTGACCTCTCTAGGTAGTGGATTGACAATCTCCTAGTTTGGAGATTGGAACCACTCTAGCCAACTTGTCCAAGTGTATGTTTCAATCTCTCTCATCCTTGCTATGCTTGCTTAGATAGGACTTCAAATTGTTCTTAAGATTTTGGTTTCAATTGATATAATTAGAAGGTCTAACTATTCTTGTGAGAATTTTCAAGCTCTATTCACCTCCTCCTCTTGAGCCCTAGATCCAACAATATGCACCACAGACCAATAAATGCATCTATTTGAAGCAAGGTTATTGAGTCAAGCACAATGAAAAGAAGTAGAGGCAGACCTAATTAAATTCATTTTCTCACCTGGTATATTTGAATTCATCATCATTTGGGAGAAAAGTCTTCCCTATTCCCATCAAGGAATAGACAAGGATAGTTTGTCTACCCCTTATTTAAGCCTTTGAATTGTTTACCATGGCTTGAAACATATTTTCTTCACTTCATCTAGGCTTCTCACCTTGAAGGCACCTCGTACATAATTGGAGCCATATTTTTTTATTGTCATGGCTTCCCATGCACATCATCTCCTTGTTGGTTCGATAAGAATTTGGGGTGATTTTTTAGATCTAGCATGTATGATTGGAACATGTGGTAATTGGAGTTTCTATTTCCAAAACATTATAATTCTTTCATCTCTTCACAAAAAGTGTCTACGACTTCAAAAAAATCACTAGATGAACTTCCACCTTGATTCTTCATCATTTACATTATGCCATTGAAAACTTCATGAGTTGTGGGTTGGTATCATTGGTAGGAGAAGAGGTAGTATCAGAAAGAATTGTTCTAATGTTCCTATTATAATCACCTATAGAATACGATGCATGATGTACAAAGTTTCCTTCCAAGTTCTCGAATAGAGCCCAACCTTCTTTAGGAGACTTGGCCATGAAAGTGCCACCGCATAAAAAGTACATTTTGGTTGAGCTAATACAAATTGAAGTGAAATTATTGTACCAACTTTCATTGAGGACTTCATGGTGAGAACAATCTCTTAGCAAATTTAAGAACCTATCCCAACTGTCATAAAAATATTCATTACTCGTTTGTCCAAAAGAAGTGACAGAACAATGCATTCAGGTCAAATTTAGCATTAGGATAGAATTTCTTTAGGAACTCAATGTTCATTATCTCCCAAATCATGATCTCAGTCCTGGAAGAATACCACTCCCTAGACTAGTCCTACAAAGATAAGGAAAACAAGGTTAGGAAAATGACATCATTAATGGCAGTTGGAGTTTAAAAGGTGGATCACACTTCCAAGAAGGATTGATGTGCTTGTAGATGTTTTTTGGCTCCATTATGTAGAAGGCTAGCAGGACTTTCACCAAGGTGTATGAAATGAAGAATGATTGTCCCAAAAGATGTCCAATGGGAGTGGAAATGGTAAAATCATAGTTTCCCAAAGTGAAGAGTTCTTGAGAGGCCTTGGAATAGGTAGTGGTGGTTCTAGGTCAAAAGGACTTGATCTTCTACTTCACAATGCTCAAGGTCATTACCAATAGGTGGGGTACCACCATGTGGGTATTCCATTTCTACCTCTTTCTATTTGCAGTTATGATGATTTCTCCTTCTACCACACTATATCTTTGCATTCTCCAACATAGTATCTAGAGTCAAAGAGAGACATCCACTCATGTAGTCTCACCCTACATTATCACAACCAAACAAAAGAGATATTTAGCAAATAGATAATGCAAAATGAATATAAATAATATGAAATGGTAATGGAAACTAGAAAAAGTAAAAAAGAAATAATTAGTTAGGTCTAACACAACCTTCCCCAAAAATGACATTAGAAAGCTTGATTCATGAACACACTTGGGCTTAGAATATGTTACCAACACACTCTGTTACAATGATCCTCAAGCACACCACATCAAGGTGTAGTAGAATAGTCAAGTCGGTGATTAATACACAAGGACAATTATGGACACTAGAACTAAGGAGTTCTCTTGGCTCCAACATGTGGATCTAGTGTTTTCAGGGTTTGAACTTGGTTTGGTTTGATTAAGTTGTAGGTCATCCAATAAGGGAAAGGCAATATTGAAACTAAGTTAAAGCTAGAAATTAGGGTTTACTAGATAATGAGAGATTCAATTGACAACTAAACAAGCAAGTTTAATTGACTGTTATCGGCTAATAACTGTAAAAAAGAACTCACTAAGTAACTAACTTGACATGAAAGAACTAGACTAAGAATATAAGTAAAGGAACCAAACACAATCAACCATAAAAGTGACTAATTTAATGTAGCAAGAGATAGCCACTGTTAGGTTATTACACTCATGAGTTTCAATCATATAAATGATCTTTTACTGAACCAGCCAATTCCCCCAAGTATATGAGAGTAGTTGTAGTCGAGATCGAACACAAGGAGCTTTAGCAATCAATTAAATGTAAGAGTGCTAAGTTTCAACAATCTATATCTTTTTCAAAGAAATATTTGGTTGATTAAACTAAAATTTTAGAATTACATTAAACAGTAAAAGAATTATTTAAAAGGCTTTGATTTAAGATTTAAGATAGTCTTGGACTTAGGATTTCACCATCACATCATAACATGAAGTAGAAACACAAAATTTAAACATACTAAATACTTGCTAAAGGAGAGTTGTATGTTATACTTCACCTCTCGGTGCAAAAACAACGATCCTAACTCAATACAACACTCTTGTGTATGTATTTAATTTGGGATCACAAACCTACTCCTCAACTCTATTAATTTCCACTATCGTGGCAAAGGAGGAGTTGCCTAGAGAGTACATCCTTACTATCCTACTTATCATCTCAGATCAAGCAAGAAAGCATAAAACATGCATACATAGTGGCCAGTAATACATGCATGAAGCAAGAAACTGATACTCAAGGGTAGAATTCCATGTTCCATACATGTTATGACATGGGAGTTACTCTCCCATGCCCAAGAAAAAGAGACTACTCGTCTATGATGATGTACAATAGAAATGATACAGAACTTCTAGAGTTTAACATGGTTTAGAGAAGGAAAAGCTAAGAGAGCTAAATGTGTAACCCAAGAAGAGTAGAATTATGGCTTGGGGAAAAAAGTCCACTCCTAAAGCTGCTCCAAACTGGAAAAACTTCCCTCCCGAGAAGCTTGATGGAGAGAAGAAGTTCTGATGCACCTTCAAAGAAGAAAAGAAGAAGAATGGAGGTTCTTTAGCAAGATACCGCCTTCTTCCACCCAAAATCACCCTCCTTTTCTCTAGACCTCCTCTTGGACGAAAGGCATTTGAAATATGACCAGTGATAACTGCTCCCTTAGTTGGTTCTCTCTTTAAAAACGAGAGACGTCAGTTTTTCAGATTTTGCTGAAACTGACAGAGGCACGACGTGTCACATGTCTTCTTCCAGACATGTCATGTTCCGGTCTCTGATAGTTGATCCAGTCAACTTTGACATCCTAGATACACGCCGTGTCTGTGGTGAACACGCCGTGTTTTCCTCTTCTTTGACACTTTCTGGGATCGCACACATCGTGTTCTAAAAGGAGATACGACGTGCCTTTTTCCCTTTCGGCAGGATGCATGGCTAACTGGGATCGCGCACGCTGTGTCTTAATTTAGACACACCGTGTGCGATATTGTTTCAGTAGAAATAAGATTCCGAGTTTTCTGCAAAGCGTGGAGAGACTCCAATGATGTCGGAGTTGAGTTGGTCTATCTCTTTTTTTGGGAAAACTCTAGAGATTAGATGTTATTCATCCTGTTCTCTAGTATGGGCCAAATGCGGTGAATTTGAATGTTTACATCCATAGATAGCCAGACTAGCCAAACAGAAGTAAAAGAAAAATTAGAAGATAGGTACATGGATCTTTTTGCAAGAGCGTCGGCCACTTGATTGTGTGACCTGCTGATGAAGATGAGATGAAGGTTGGGCAGGTGGTTCCTTGCTTGGGCGTATTCTCTTCTCAGTGGATCAAGCTTGCACGTGGCCAGATCCGCCATGTGGAGAAAGCTAATGGCCATGGATGAGTCAGTAAGGAACATAGGAAACTGCCAGTTGTTGTTGATGCATAAGTGCATTGCATGAAGGATCCCTCTGATTTCAGCTTCTAGCACGGAAGTGGCCAAACCGTGCTTGCCACTGCCAAGGAGGCATCTTCCAGAGCTATTGATAGCATGGACTCTGATACCCATCCTATGGGAGTGATATTGGAAGGCAGCATCAATGAACACTAACTGATGGTGCTGCTCTGGTCTGGGCGGAGGCCGGGGAGTTCCAAGCTTGGTGGGCGTGGAGTTCCTGTTGGTCGCCATGATAGTTGCAGTTTTTTCTCAGATGAAGGAGACTGTCACAGAGGTAGGTTGTTGCTTACCTTCGTGGAGGAGTGCATTACGTGCTCGCCAAATAGACCAGCAGCCGATACAACGCAGCGTGACTGCCTCAACCGTGTCTTTTCCCTGGATGATGTGGGTGATCCATTCCTCGCCATAGGTGGTGTAGAAGGATGGGACCATGTGCAGAGACTACCACACAACTTTGCTTGATGGCAGTCTCTGAGACAATGTGTGATGGTATCTTGATCCGCTTGGCAAACCGGGCAGAGAGGGGATCGTTATTGATAATTTGACCCTTTTTAAGCATATCTGTAATACACATCATGCGATAAGCAAAATAACAAAAAGTGGCAATAAGAATATGAATAGAGGCTAAATGGAAACAAAATGAACTGAATTTGTGTGTAGAAATGTGTAAGAAATTGATGTAAAATGCACACAACAAATCCCCCTAAGCTTGAATTGTTTCTTGCCCTCAAGCAAAAAGAACATATAAATGACATGAAAGAATTTTCAAGCTCATGTATAGATAAGTTGAAAGAAAGATATGCAATGATCAACCAACAATGATCAACAGTTTATACTCATGGCTATCAACTCAACTTAAATATCAATGAAAAAGATTCTTAAGTTCAACAAGGGTGGTTTCAAATTAATGAATCAATCAACTCAACAACAATAAACAAAATTTTGATAACCAAGCCAAACAATTAGTGGATGTACAACATTATTTCTCAGTTATGAAGGATACAAATGATGAAGTCTTAGCTAATCATTAGCATAATTAGTTGTACTCTCCTTTAGAAATGATATGGAAAATGGATTATGGGTTCCGGCACTCGGTTGCTAATGTAGACTTATGCTCACGTGGAGTGTCGGTTGGGGTATTTTACCCTCTTTCTAAGACATACCATCTAACCATCATGGCCAGATCGAACTTACACCAAGCTAGCATGATATGTGGTCAGTTTAGCCATCTTTCATGGGTATGAGGGTGAAATGAGATAAAAGAGATTTTAATTATTTTCTACAACATGGGAGAGTCAACTAAATAGAAACATTAGCGATATTTCATCCATTTGTTTTGAAAAAAAAATTCACGAAAAGAAAGGTTAAAAAATGCACTAAGAGTTTGGCAAAGGTATCCTGTATTCCAAATGATGTTGTGATGTTAATTTACTCACCAAAAAGAAATCATTACATGTTTTCGGAAATCAATGATGAAAAAGTTGACTGTTCAAGCTACAAGTTTAAACCAGAAATAAACATGTGTTGGAGGCCAAAGAATTTCAACCAATCTATGCATGTTCTTTATGATTCTTTCCATGACAAATTAAGGTGCAAAAGGACAAGATGGTTCAAACTTGGTAGAAAAATCAATTCACTACATCAAGATAGCCTCACATCATACATGATTTTTTCCATGAAAGAAAAACAAAGAACAACATGAAAATAGAAAAGACGACAACATGAAAAACAATAAAAGTAAACTACATTACCGGTCGGTTGCATCCCCCTAAGCTTGAAATTTTCCCTGTCCTCACTTCATCAATCAAACTTATGAAGGAAACAACTGGGTACTTGTCATGGGGTGGGGCATCAGTGGGATGGGCTAGGACCCATGTGATCAAATGGGAAGAACTGACTGACGAGATCATTGTCATATGGAATATCAACCCACATGGGGTGCGGGACAAACTCAAGCTGCGACGAAAGAGTAGGCTGGTGTTGTTGTGGCATGGAGTAGTGGCCTTAAGAAAGGTGCCAACTATCCATTCGGTAAACCATATCATTCATAGAAGAAAATTGTTGACTCATCAGGTCCATGTGGTTGTATGTAGTCAAACCACAACTACACATAGCCATATAGATGTCTGACATCAGGCATGGCCCAGGAGTACTATGTTTGTGTGCTGGTGGAGGGAGGTGGTGGAGCAGTATGGGGTGCCTCACTGTCATCAGTATCTCTAGCTACATCAACTTCTTGTTCAGTGTTCAGGATGACTTTCCAGTTATCATTGTTCTCCAATGTGATATGCTCAGGATCTGGAATATCAATGTATTGATCGTCATCAAAGAATTGTCAAAATTTGGTATCACTGTTGGCAACCCTTGAGATCAACCCTGCAGAAAGAAGGTACTGAATGTCTACCAGGTTTCTACCTGGTGCAGCCTCAAGACATGTCTGATCTGATAGTCACACATCATTCCCCACAAAAAGAAAAGATTCTATTTTCCAACAACCCCTTGAGTTTCTTTCTTAGCAAACACTCCGGTACTAAGAAGGTGGTGCATGTATCAAAAAGTAGGGTTGTGAATAGCGGACGTCTTAGCTTGCTTAGCTTCGTGGTGTTCCTCATTTAATATCTCAAACCAGAATTCGTCACTGTGAAAAGTAGGCACATAACTAATTGCCCCGTCGTAGTGGCAATCCAAAATCTTGCAGAAACACCTGAAGGTAAGCTTAAAACTACGACCCTAAAGCTGAAAATGGATAATACCATAAGGTTCCAACTTATTTTGTGGGTATTGCTCTGTAGTGAGCGTCATCAAAAACTCATAAACTAAACAGTGGTAAGTGTTTGATACCATGTTGCATGTGTAGCTTAGCCTCAAATCTTACAAACACATGAAAACCTCATCCTTGAAGCCGAGGGTTGTGAGAGTTTGCTCGCAAGCAAATCGCTTAGGAAGCACCCTCCTTGCTATGAGAAATTGGTACATTGGGTCTTCCTCAGGAGTGACCCAGAATTGGGTTGTGGAGATGTATGCGGTGCGGAGGAGGATCTAGCATCATGCTTGCAATTTGAGGTTTGCTTAACAGGAGCCATTGCTGCTGACAGGATAAGACACAACGTGTTCAGAAAGGGTCACGACGTGTTCAGAAAAGGACACAACATGTGCAGTTGCAGAAACTCTAACCGAATCATTGAAGCACACGATGTGTGCTTTGCTAGACACGTCGTGTGGAGAAATTCCGCAGGCTGAAGTTGGGGACGGTGGCTTTTGGAGAAGATGAAGATGGAGTTTGAGCTACACGGTGTGGCTCGGTGTAGACAACGAAGATGCGACTGCAACTTGTAAGAGATGACTTGGTGGCGTCTTGAATGGTGGAGAACGACGACGTAGCTTGGAGATGCACCTCGCGTGGTGGTGGCGTGAGCAAGGTGTCTGTTGTGCTGAGCTTGGAGAAGAACACAGCGGCGGCGCTGCAAGGAGGACGTCAGCTAGCTGCTACTCGAAGAAGACACACCCGAAGAACACGACGGCACTGCAAGGTGTGCTAAGGCACACGACGGCTGCGTGAGCAAGGGGACAAGGGCACTAGGGTACACGGAGGTTGCTCGAATCTCACACGGCTCAAAAGAGAGGCGTGAGAAAGAGAGGCGGCTCAGGTTTAGGTTAAAAACTCGTATTCTTGTCAAAAGACACGACGTGTCTTTCAAAAGACACGACATGTTTCCTGACAGGTCATCATCATCATCATCATCATCAGCATCATCATCATCATCATCATCATCATCATCATCATCTTCTTCTTCTTCTTCTTCTTCTTCTTCTTCTTGATTGCGTCCAATTTGGACTTGAATGTGCCCAGTATGGACATGATTGCGCCTAATTAATGTTGTAATGTGCCTACTTGTGAGTGCATCCTCCTCCTCCTCCTCCTCCTCCTCCTCCTCATCATCTTCTTCTTCTTCTTCTTCTTATTGATTGCGCCTACTTTGTCAATGCACCCAGTTCGGACTTGATTGCGTCCAATTTGGATTTGATTGAGCCCAATTTTGACTTCATTGCACCCTATTTGGACTTGAATGCCATGTTCAGACTTGATTGCGCCTAGTTTGGACCTGAATGCGTCCAGTATCGACTTAAATGCGCAACTTGGGACATGATTACACCCTGTTTGGACATGAATGCCCAGTTTAAACTTGATTGGTCCAGATTTTGACTTGAATGCGCCCAATTTGGACATGATTGCACCATGTTTGGGTATGATTGCTCCCAATTTGTATTATAACCTTTTTTATAATGCACCTGATTTATAATACGCAAAAATATAATATGTACCTTATTATTTTTCTCAAAATATATTAACATTAGTCTTGTTGGATTTTATATTTTGTAACAAATCTAATAAATTTATTTTATCAAAAATACATTACATATTGAAAATTATACGTGATATAAATTTTCTCTCTCTTTCCCTTCATTCTCTCTCCACATACCCACCCAGGCCACCTCACTCCCCAAAATCACCCGCCCTTACCTAAAACCTCCCCACCCGGATCCGTGCTTGCAAAACCAGCCCTAAGGGGCGCTTGATCCCATGGGCGCGTGAAGGTCTCATTTCTGTTAAAAAAAAGGTTGACAAATTTGAATGTGGAAGTCTTTAAACCCACTTTGACTATTTAAATGGTCATATAACAAGGGCAGTATAAAGTTCAACGAAAAGGCGCCATAGCAGGCCCTGGTAGCTTTTCGCCGATGAGAATGAATGTGTATCGCCTCGTAAGTTCCAAGGCGCAAATGGCGTCGAGAAGGCTGGTTACGCGCCACTTTCGCGTTGCCTCCGCCTCCCCCTCGAAGTCATTTTCGTCGGCTCCACTACAACTTGAACAGGCCACACTCCAATTATCAAGGTAAAACAATTTGAAAAAAAAAATCAATTTAACAAACTTTTACAAAATATTTATCAACATAGCACACTTCACAAAATATTTCTCAAAGTAGCATATTTTAACTTCAAAACGTCACTTTGTGTGGAGCTTTTGTAATCAGAACTGAAAAGGTCACAATAATTGGCGTGTCTATTTTTAAATAAAAAATTTTGAAAAAAAAAATAAAAAAATTTGAAAAACGCCACATGAAGTGGACATTTCCATTTGTACTCAATTTTGAGTGCAAATGGAAAGCTGAGTGCAAATGGAAAACGTCACTTCTATGTGGTGTTTTTAAAAAAAAATTCAAAATTTTTTATTTAAAAGTAGACACGTTAATTATTGTGGCGCTTTTCAATCTCACATATAAAAACTCCATTAAAAGTGGTGGGTTCCACCCAAAGTGTGTTATTTTGGAAAATATTTTACAAAATGTGCTATGTTGATAAATATTTTTATAAAAGTGTGCTAAATTGGTTTTTTTTCCAAACAGTTTCTCCCTGTCCCGCAGTCTCATCCTCGCCAGCATTGATCCCTTGCCTCTTCTTTGCGACGCTTATTTGGAGTTTCTCTTCAGCTCTTTCTCCACATCCGCGGCGGAAGGAGCAACTACAGGCAGTGGCAAGCGGCCAGTGGCGCCGAGGGTCATGCAAATCGCACTTATAAGTCTTACTGGTGGGGTAGCCCTTAGCGCCGTCACTGACCTTGCCATCTTTCATGGATGCAGCAGGTAGCGGGGTAATTCTGTTTTGTTCCTCATTCTTACGTTCAGGGTCGAATCTACTTTTTCTCTTAGTTTAGGGTAGGCTGTTGGCGGCGTATACAATGATTGTTGAAACTCATACTCAGACTCAGATTGAACGGAAATAGATGATTGTCCATTAACCACGTTGGTGGCATTTAATAGATGTCACGAGCCAAGCAATAAGTACCAAATGAAGTCGTCTGCTGGGGTTAATAAATAAGACTGACTCAAATTACAAAGAACTTCAAATTACAAAGAACTTCACGTGTTTGAAGAATGTGCCTGTTAGACGATGATGATTGTAACACGATTAGTAATGTGGATCGTATATGCTAGCTGTAGGTGAAGTGTGGGGTGAAGCATGCTTTCAGGAAGTTCCATTGAAGGCAAAAAAATGCTTCTGGGAACCAGACATCCCCCCCAAACAACTGCAATAGAATCCAAATCTTGTTTTAGCATTCCTGACTCAGTTGCACTTGTTTTGTAGTACATGAAGGAACCGGATTCACAATTTGCAGTAGAAGATATGTATGGCAATGAGATGACATAAGCTGACTTCCAAATCTCTGTCAAGTGCACTCAGCTGAGGTGCATGTCCTATGTTCTCCATGGTGCTATAGGGTGTTGCTTCTATGTGAACCAAATGGATAGTGCTGATTCTAACTTTTCATAGTGTTAAATATGTCCACTGTCCTAAAGGTTGCTTGAGCTTTTAGGCTCCGCCGTGGTATGATTTATTTTGCATACATATACTGACACTCAAGTGAGAAATATCTATCTCGGGGTCCCTTATACGGCCACAAAGTTTTGACAACCCAATTTTGATGCCTTTTCTCCACTATTGGAAATTGTAATTATGGAAATTCGGGATAACCAGTATATCGAGGGAAATTTTGATGGGAATTTTAACATTATTGAAACCAGAGAAACACAATGGAAGTTATGCAAATTCAATGTGAAATTTTAGGTTAGTGTTGTCTACACAAAAAACACATATCCAATTGATAATGCCCGACTGAAGCTTAAATCATCTAGTGGCATGCAATGGCAATTGAATGCTAATACAATATTGGACAATATTTTTTTGAGGGCATATAATATTAGACAATAAAAAAGGGAATTATAACCTAAAATGACTGTCTTAGTAGTAGAAATTGTGCCAATTTCTATGAAGTTTGTTTTGGCTTTGCTAATTTGTCGACCATCATGTTGACATTCCATGTAAATCTCATCATGTCGATAAACCTACCATTTCTCATGTCGCGCATTCTTGTGGAAACGGAAAATTTCGTGGAAATCCTGACAACTTTGTGGAAAGTTAAATCCTTGTATGGGCAACAAGGTATTTAGATTGATATTGACATCCTTGGCAGAGAGAGGTTGGTCCAAGATATGTCCATCTGACCCCTGTTGTAGTCAAATTGGTACCAAGGCTATTAACATGAACTTCCTTTGTGTGTTACAAGACACGTCGTGTTCTAGTAAGTACACGGTGTGTCCGAATCTAGAAATTCAAATTGAGCCCCTTTCACTGATAACTACACGACATGTTCAAAAAAAGACACGTCATGTTATTTTCCAGATAACTTACGCTTTTCGTTGCTGCTGAAATACACGACGTGTCTAAATGAGGACACAACATGTTCTTTTCCGGATCGAGTAATACCTTAAATCTGCTGGATAGTGACACGTGTTCTTTTTTGACACGTCGTGTACCTGGAAATATGGCTCGACTGTTGTGTTTCTTGGGGCAGTGACATGCCATGTCAAATGAAGACACGTCGTGTCTTCTGTAGTTTCTGTAGAAAAATAGCTTCTCGTCAGCACAGTAATAGTGATAGATATTGTCTAAGTTATTACATTCATCCATGACAAGCTTATTTATAAAATTAAAAAGTATTCTTGATTCAAATAACAAAAGGAAATATGTCCTAATGTGAGTTCAACTCCCACGGGGTCCTCCATTTAGAGTCCGGAGTGAGACTCTTTAATCTTTTCATCAAGCATCTTGGAGGGAGCAAGAGGCTCCCTTTCCAACTTCGTCTCCAGATGTATATAGCTTGCAACGTTGTCCATTGACTTTAAAAACACTATCTTCACTTTGTAGTTCAACATCTCCATATGGGAATATCTTCATTACAAGAAATGGACCGGACCACTTGGATCTTAATTTTTTAGGAAATAACTTGAGCTTGGAGTTGAATAGGAGCACTTTGTCTCCTTCGTTGAAATCTATCCTGCAGATTCTCTTGTCATGCCAAGCCTTTGTTCTTTCCTTGTAGAGCTTTGCATTCTCATATGCATCTAGCCGAAGTTCCTCTAACTCTTGCAGCTGCAATAGATGTTTCTCACTAGCCTTCTTCATGTCAAAGTTTAGGAATTCAATAGCCCATAAAGCACATTGTTCTAGCTCTAGTGGAAGATGACAAGATTTACCATATACTAGCTTGAATGGAGTTGTGCCTATGATAGTTTTGTAAGCTATTTGATATGCCAACAATGCATCATCTATATTCAAAGCTCAATCCTTCCTTGAGCTAGACACAGTCTTTTCTAGAATGCTTTTCAGCTGCCGGTTGGAGACTTCTACTTTCCCAGAAGTTTGAGGATGGTAGGGCGTAGAGACTTTATGGGTGAATCCATACTTGGATAGAAGATTTTTGAACTATTTCTCAACAAAATGTGTGCCTCCATCAGAAATCACAGCTCTAGGAACTCCAAACTGGGGGAAAATATTTTTTTGGAATAGCTTGATTACAAATTTTGCATCCAGTGCTTGTGTTGGGATGACCTCAACCCATTTAGAAATGTAATTGCAAGAAACTAAGATATATTGATATCCACAAGAAGATGGGAAAGGTCCCATGTAATCAACTCCCCACACATCGAATACCTAAATCTCCAGGATGGAGTTAAGAGGCCTATCATCACGCCTTGATATTCCTCCAACCCTTTGGCATTTATCACATGCCTTGACGAAATGGTTGACATCTTTGAATAAGGTTGGCCAATAGAAACCGGCTTGGAAAATCTTTTGTTGCAATCTTCTCTCCTCCAAAGTGACCTCCGTAAGGGGAAGCATGACATTCATAAATGATTTTGGCAATTTCCTCTTCAACAACACACCTCCGGATGAGGCCATCACTCCCATGTTTGAATAACAAGGGATCCTCCCAATAGTAGAACTTTACATCATGGAAAAACTTCTTCTTTTATTGATATGTCAAGTCTGGGGGCAGCTGTCCAGTGGTAAGAAAATTAGCAATGTATGCAAACCATGGTGCTTGTGTGGTTGATAAGGCATAGAGTTTCTCAATCGGCAATTGGTCCTCAATAGGCAATAAATCTCTTGTTTTTGTAGTCAATCTAGATAGATGATCAAAAACATTGTTCTCTGTCCCCTTCTTATCCCGGATCTCAAGATCAAACTCTTGAAGAAGCGATATCCATTGGATGAGATGACGTTTGACATCTTTCTTATTAAGCAAATACTTAATGGCAGCATGATCTGTATACACAATTACTTTGGATACTACCTAATACTATCTGAATTTGTCAAAGGCGTACACTATAGCAAGCATCTCCTTCTCAGTGGTTGTATAATTGATTTGTGCCTCATCTAAGGTTTTGCTTGCATAGTATATAGCATGATGCATCTTATCATTCTGTTGTCCAAGAACTTCCCCTATTGCATAGTCACTCACATCACACATTAATTCGAAAGGGGCACTCCAGTCCAGTGGTTGGATGATTGGGGCTGAAACAAGGGCTTCTTTGAGCTTTTTGAAAGTTGTGTGGTAGTCATTATTAAATATGAATTCAGCATCTTTTACAAGCAAAGAACATAATGGTTTTACAATCTTGGATAAATCTTTAATGACTCTCCTATAGAACCATGCATGTCCAAGGAAACTACAGATGTCCTTGACTGAAGAAGGAGTAGACATCTTTTCAATAGCTTCCACTTTAGCCCTATCAACTTCAATACTCTTATTAGATATAATATGGCCTAGTACTACACCAGATTGTACCATGAAATGACGCTTCTCCCAGTTTAGTACTAGGTTAACCTTTTTGCAATGGGCTAAGACTAGTGATGAATTGCATAAACATTGATCAAAGGAATCTCCTTAAATGCTAAAATCATTCATGAATATTTCCATTATGTTTTCAATAAAATCGAAGAAAATAGCCATCATGCAGTACTGAAACATCGTTGGGGCATTACAAAGACCAAAAGGCATGCGATGATAAGCATTGGTTCCATAGGTGCATGTAAAAGTGGTTTTCTCTTGGTTGGGAGGGTAGATATGAATCTGGAAAAACCCAGAATACCCGTCCACGTAGAAAAAGTAAGAATGTTTTGCAAGTCGTTCAAGCATCAAATCAATAAATGGTAAAGGAAAATGATCTTTGTGAGTTGCTTTATTCAAGCGTCAGTAGTCAATGCACATGCGCCAACCTGTGACTACACGTGTTTGTGTTGACTCATCATTATCTCCCTTAATGATAGTTGCACCCCCCTTCTTAGACACCACATGAATGGAACTAACCCAGAGGATGTCACTTATAGGATAAATGATATCATCGTCTATCAACTTAAAAATTTCCTTTTAATCACTTCAAGCATGTTTTGATTTACATGTCTAGGTGGTTCAAGAGTAGGTTTAGCATCATCCTCCATGTTTATTCTATTCATGCAAATGGAATGTTGGATGCCCTTTAAATCATCAATATAGTAACCAATGAAATCTTTATACAAACGCAATTCAGTAAGCAATTTATTTTCTTGTTCATTAGTTAACTCATCATTGATTATGACAGGAGAAGTAGAATCAAAATCAAGAAATGCATACCTTAGCCCTGGTGGAAGGGCTTTGAGCTCTACCTTTCTCCCAGTTGAATTTTCTTTGGCTTCATCATCAACAAGTGAAGTGTCTTCATTAATAACATCTGATTGAGCGATAGAAAGTACTCCTGAATTTTCAGATTCTTTGTTTGTAACTTCATCATCATCATAGTAATTTAATATCAAATTATCAACATCATGATTTTCCTCCACAATAGAATCAATAGAGTCTATAAAACAGATCTCTTCTACTCGTGAAGGTGCCTTCATGGCATCATACACAGAAAAATTCATGGCTTTGTTTGCCTTCTCAGACATCAACAAGGCATCCATTAGTTCTCAAGAAGGTCTCCCAAAGATAATGGGATTGGAAGGAGCTTCTACCATGTCTAACACAACAAAATCACAAGGAATGTAGAATTTACCAATTTGCACTAACACATCCTCCACAATACCTTTGGGATATTTGATGGAATGATCGGCTAGTTCAATGGTCATCTTTATAGGTTTCAAATCTCCAAGATCTAGCTCCTACCATAGGTAGACGGAATGAGACTAATGCTAGCTCCAAGGTCTACAAAACCTTTGTCAAATGTGGTGTTGCTAATCTTGCAAGGTAGAGTGAAATCTCCCAAGCCACCTAGCTTCTCAAGAAGTCTGTTTTGAATAATTGAACTTGTTCTTTCAAAAAGCATGACGGTTTCAACCTGGTCCACCTTCCTCCTCTTGGTGAGGATGTCTTTCAAAAACTTGGCCTACGATGGCATCTCAGCTATAACTTCATCCAGTGGAAGGTTGACATGAAGTTTGTTTAGGATATCCATGAATTTCCTGAACTTTGAGTCCTCCTTGTTATTTGCAAGTCTTTGTGGGAATGGTGCATTTGCTTTGTAAGAAGGTGGTACCTCACCTATACCTTTTCCTTTGTCACCAATAGGGATGTCAAACTTATCTTCATCAGCGACCTAAACACTCTTCTCCTTGGGTGGAGAAGGTCTTTGGATTTTAGCTCCACTCCTCAAGGTGATAGCATTCACATGTTGTCTTGGATTCACCTCCGGTTGTCTTGGAAGAGAATCAGATTGAGTGTTCTTTTGTTGCACCAAGGCCTACTGGGTAATTTGGTTCTCCAACATCATTGTATGAGTGGAAATGTCATCCACATTTTCAAAGAGTTGGGCAATTGCATCCTTCAACAACTTATCATTGCCCCTGAACTCTTTATTTTGTTGTGCTTGAGTGGAAATAAATTTCTCCATCATAGTCTCCAAGGAAGAACTTTGAGATTGTTGTTGATGTTGGTAACCCCTGCTGTTGTTGAAGCTTGGCAGATTCCCATTTGTTTGTCAGTTGAAATATTGTTGCTATTGTGGTTTCTTCTGTCCTTGTTGAAAGTTTTGGGAATTGCTTGTGTTTCGATAAGAGAAATTAGGATGCTCTCTCCATCCCGGATTGTAGGTGTTGGAATAGGGATTATATTGCTTGTTCCCCTGTATCCCAATGACATTCACTTGCTCTTGGTTGTCTTGATTCATATTAGGAGCAAAACAAGTAGAAGAAGTATATCCAGAAAATCAACAAGCTCCACAAATTACCTCAGCTGCTTGGATCTGCGTGGTAGTCATCTTCTCAAACTTTTATGTAAGGGCATCAAGCTTGGCTGAAATCAAATCAACTGCATCAACAGTGTGTTTTCCTCCTTGCTTTCCGATTGAAGAACCCTGTGTAGAAGATGATTGTGATTTTCTATATGACCCCCATTGGTAGTGGTTGAGTGTTATATCTTCAATGACATCATAAGCCTCCCTGTAAGACTTATTCATTAAAGCTCCATTAGCTGCGACATCCAATGTCATACGGGTGTTGTAGAACAGTCCATTATAAAATGTTTAAAGTAGCAACTAATTTGTCAATCTATGGTGAGGGCAAAGGCATTGCAGGTCCTTGAACTGCTCCCATGTGTCATACAAAGTCTTTCCATCTGATTGAGAAAAGTTTGTGAGCTGGTTCCTTAGTTGGGTTGTTTTACTCTGTGGAAAATACTTTGCAAGGAAAGCAATCTAAAGTTGATCCCATCTTTTGATGGACTTCTTAGGGAGATATAAAAACCACACCTTGGCTCTATCTCTCAAGGTGAAAGGGAACATCAGTAGCCTTATTCCATCAGCAGATACACCATTGATTTTAAAAGTGTTCATGTACTCCAAGAATTCAGCTACATCAAGATTTAGTTCTTCATTAACGGTACCCCCAAAATAGTTTTGCTGGATCATCTGCATCATTGAAGGATCAATAGAGAAATTTTTTACTTCCATTGCAGGTAGATCAATGGCTCCACAAATGTTTGTGGCAACCGGCATGGCGAAGTCTTTCAAAGGACGATCGTCCTCCATGGCTGGATCTTCTTGTGTGGCTTCTTCAAAGGATGAAGAAGATGGTGATGGTGATGATGGAACACCCACTAGCAGTGGTTGCTCTTTTCTTGTTGCTCTCCTTAAGCTTGAAAGAGTGCGTACAATTTTAGGATCTAGAAATGCTTATGGTTGAAGAATCCTATATGAGCGACGCATACAACCTGAAAAAGAAGCAAGAGATATTAAGAACACAACTAAAAGGTATATGAAAATTCAAAAATGGAAGTGGTGATCTAGTTTCGAATACTAGTTAGGACTTTTTACTCTAATTAGATTAATTGTAGCCCCCAGTAACGGCGCCAAAAACTTGTTCGGTTATTACACTAACGAGTTTCAAGCATATAAATGATCTTTTACTCAACCAGCCAATTCCTGCAAGTATACAGGAGTAGTTGTAATCGAGATCGAATACAAGGAGCTTTAGCAATCAATTAAACCCAAGAGTGCTAAGTTTCAACAATCTAGATCTTTTTCAAAGAAAGATTTGCTTGATTAAACTAAAATTTCAAAATTAGACTAAATAATAAAAGAATTACTTAAAAGAGTTTGATTTCAGATTTAAGACAGTCTTGGACTTAGGATTTCACCAGCACATCATAACATGAAGTAGAAACATGAATTTAACATACTAAACACTTGCTAAAGGAGAGTTGTATGTTATACTTCACCTCTCAGTGCGAATACAACGATCCTAACTCAATACAACACTCTCGTGTATGTATTTTGTTTGGGATCACAAGCCTACTCCTCAACTCCATTAATTTCCACTCTCATGGCAAAGGAGGAGTTGCCTAGAGAGTACCTCCTTACTGTGATGATCCGACAACAAATCAGACCGTCACTGTGTAATTAATTGTGGAAGTAACCATAATCAACAGAATAATAAAAATCACTAAAAATTTAAACCTTTTGCAAAGAGATCTAATTCTAGGAAATTCTAAAGAAGAGAACCAAAGTACTGCATACATTATGGTTCACATTATACATACCCTATACCATCTCTTCTTGAGGAATATTTACAACAGTTGCTTTGCCAAAACTATACATAAGTAACATAAAACCTCGAGGCATTCAAGCCAAAATCTCAGATCGATCATGAAAACACTAAGTATTGACTCCAAGGACCTGAGAGTACAGAGAAGACACATAGGACTCATATCTATAAGACACGACAATCAATATCTCCACATGAGATGTTACTATGGTCCCTGATGTTGCTATCCTTCCCCTTATGTATGGTCTCTACCTACTCATCCACATCCACCTAAAAATGTTGGTGACCAACGGGGTGAGACCCATGTCCCAGCGAGAGATATAACTCTCCGCCAATAACATTATCATTGCAGATAAACGGTAATAAATTGATCATAGGATTCTTTATTATTAATAAGCAGGATAAATCATTGTTTAAGCAAAATAGAGCAATATCATCTTTTAAAGCATTACAACTATATATGATGAAGCAGTAAATCATCTATTTAATAAGGAATATGAATAACATGTATAACATTTATCCATTTTAGGATACATTAAGTAATGTAACATCAACTAATGATTTCCGTATTTCATCCTTAAGCAAATACATATTTTACAATCACACTTATACCCTGAGGAGATGAGGTATACCGCTCATACTCCAACCGACCACAGTGGCGTAAAGCATCAGTTCCATACCTAGGTCAATGGAAGAGCTGGACTCCATGACCTCATTCGTCTTGGTCAGTGCGAGACCACATGTAGGACATCTAGTGTCACTGCTAAATAGCTTTCCAGGGTATATTAGCAACTTCGCTATAGAGCTACAACGGCGGTTGCACTCTCTTTGCAATCGAGAGATTTCATGTTTATCTCACATCGATCTAGCATTAATCATCATCGGGAGATTTGTGATACATCCATCCCGGCACATATACTGAAGGATTGAGAGATCTCATGTTTATCTCACGTCAATCCCACACATTACCCCCACATATTCAAAAATATGCCCTCTAAGAGATCCCATGGGAAAACCTATTTCACCATCACCAGCTACTGACGATGATAGATCTATGGCCAAGTCTCTACATGATAAGATTTCACTTGATTAATTAAGTACCTTACCATATTCTTTTAGCATCATCCAAGTTTTCAAACATGTATTATTATGACAAATTCTACAAAGAAAAGTGTAATACATCTAACATGTACTTTTCAAAACTTTATAAAACATTGGGATCTCAATCCCTTATCTCATTACCGAGAATTCTCATCCCTCAACAATATTATCATCATATTTACTGGATCTGGGTATTAAAACACTTAGTTCATCACTGAACATTGTTATCGCTTATCAGGTAACTATTACCTCCAGGTCATCTGACCAAGGTATACTTGATACTTGTTACACAAGCATCTCACATAGCTCACAAGGCACATTAAACATCATAGCTCATACTTGGCTATGATCATCAACTTATGATACCTATATGGTTAGTATACTTGATAACAACCATATAAATTACATATTAACACTATGTAATACAAGGGTAACACCACTATTCCCTCATTAGGGTTAGGGTTTCCCATTCTTTATCAATTAGAGTTTCTCATACCATTACCCAAAATTAGGGTTAGGGTTTCCCATTCTTTATCAATTAGAGTTTCTCATACCATTACCCAAAATTAGGGTTAGGGTTTCCCATTCTTTATCAATTAGGGTTTCATGATGACATTATCAATGATCAAACCCTTAGTCATACTCTACACTTATTAAAAGTATCAATGTATGCACATTACATGTTTATTACACAAATATGAGTTTCTCTCTCATCCTCTCTAGGATGTTGATTACTCCATACTTTATTAAGTTGGCTCAACCTTTCACTAAAGTACATGCACCTATGCTTATCATAATGTATTGAGTTTATTACTTTCATAGGCATCAAATGACAATCACTCTAAGTATACTATTCACCTAAGTACTTTAGAGGTATTTCCATTGTAATCAACCTTGAGATACTTTACAAACACTCATAGAGTTGTTTGACCTTACATGGTTTTGAGACTATTTGGTCTCTAAATGGTTTGAGAATTATTTAATCTTCAAACGATCTTGAAAACCCCTTTAACCATCAAATAGTCTTGAGACCCCTTTGACCTTCAAATAGTCTTGACACCCCTTTGACCTTCAAATGGTCTTGAGACCACTTTGACCTTCAAATAGTCTTGAGACCCCTTTGACCTTTAAACGGTCTTGAGACACCTTGACCTTCAAATGGTCTTGAGACCCCTTGACCTTCAAACAGTCTTGAGACCCCTTGACCTTCAAACAGTTTGGACCTCTTTGATCTCCAAATGGTTTGGAACCTCTAAATGGTTTGGGGTCTTTTTGACCTCTAAACGGTTTGAAACCATTTGGACTAAATTAGGTTGAAACCGTTTGCACTCTAAGTGGTTTGAAACCGTTTTCACTCTAAATGGTTTGAAATTGTTTGGCATATCCAAAGTTGAAACCGTTTGAACTCTAAACGGTTTGAAACCATTTGGCCTATCCAAATTTGAAACCATTTGAACTCTAAACAGTTTGAAACTGTTTGGCCATACATAGTTGAAACTGTTTGATATTGTTGATCTAGAGGTGTGTTCTAAGAAGATGTCATCATCATCAAGCTTCAGACCTCCGTTTCTACTATCCATACAACTGATGGATTCATTGATTCATCAATTACTCAAGAAAAATTCGAGAAGAAGGAAAGATCAACATATATTGCAAGATTGAAATCAAATAATAATATCAATGGGTTCAAGTTATATAACCCGCCTTCAAAGAAACTTCAAAGCTCCAAGCTTTTCATATTTAATGGTGAAGATAGCTCCTCCAATTATCCAAGGCACGTTCTCAACCCTTTTGATGTAAAAGATTGCCAAAGTTGAGCATTGGATGGAAGAGAAAAGAAAAGAAGAGTTATAAATTGATTTTAGCCTTCAACCCAAGGTTGAAGATGACCATGGATCTTAACTCAAGCTTGGGGAATGCTCTTCTCCTTCTCCTTTGCTTCCTTGGTCATCGGCCTAAGTGAGGAGTGAGTGTGTATTGCGAAAATAACCTTTCTAGTAGGTGAATGGTTGAGTATATATAATTGAATTCGTAAGAGAGAGAGAGGGTAGGAGGGAAGTCATCAACCTTCCTTACTAGGCGCCACATGGCCCCTCCACTTTTTTATCTCCAAATCTATCTTTATTTTCCTTTAATTCCTTTGAATTATCCCTAAATTATAGTCAACCGTTTAAGCTCCTTAATGAATAAAATATTATTATCCATAAGCACCTTTACTTTAGTGGTCATTATTTTTCAATTAAAAATATAGGTACATATTTTCACCTACTTGAGATTATCTTGGCGCCTCTAAGGTGTTTTGGCCACCATTTCATTATGGGATTTCACCCAAAGCTTTTTAGTTGATGGGATTTTCATTTAATATATATATATTTGCTACAAAGTAACTTCGGGTTTCAACTATGCTTATTTCTTGATTATTTTATTATCAAGAGTATCACTTCTCAAATATGGTTCAAACAAGACGCCCCTTTCTTTTTATTTTCTCTAAATGATACCAAGAGACATTAGGGACACTCATGAGATGGTATTTTACATATTCAACCCTAAGTTTTGGGTAAATTACAAATCACACCAAAACTAGTATTCAATGCACAAGTATTATTCAAACAAGCTCCTTCTTGGAATTTAGGCTTCCACAAACCATCCCTTAGCATCCTTCTCATTCTAATGATGCTATAGTACTTGAGGAACATTTATCATGTAACATTTTTCAAGGTAACCCCTTATATTGGGTAAATTGCACTTTAGTCCAAAACAATCAAATATTGCTTCAACATTATTCAAATAGGACCAAAATTGAAACATAAACTCTCCTTTAGTCTTAATTACTTTTCAAAAGATAAATACAAGAATATAAATGACTTACTTAAGCAAAAATCCTAGGGTTAAGGTGTAACCCAGGTCAGGGATGTTACACTTACTCTCCTACTTATCTTCTCAGATCAAGCAAGAAAGCATAAAACATGCATACATAGTGGCGAGCCATACATGCAAGAAGCAATAAACCGATACTCAAGGGTATAAAAGCAAGCATTTAGCATTTAGTAAAAAATTACCATGTTCCATACATGTTATTACATAAGAGTTACTCTCCCATGCCCAAGAAAAAGAGACTATTCGTCTATGATGATGTACAGCAGAAATGATACATAATTTTCAGAGTTTAACATGGTTTAGAGAAGGAAAAGCTAAGAGAACTAAAGGTTTAACCCAAGAAGAGTAGAATTCCAGCTTGAGGACGAAATTCCACTACTAAAGATGCTCCAAACTAGACAAACTTCCCTTTTGAGAAGCTTAGTTGAGAGAATAAATTATGTTGCACCTTTGGGGAAGAAAATGGAGAAGAAAAGAAGAAGAATGGAGGTTCTTTAGCAAGAAACCACCTTCTTCCACCCAAAATCACCCTCCTTTGCTTTAGACCTCCTCTTGAATGAAAGGAGTTTGAAATATGACCAGTAATAACTGCTCCCTTAGTTGGTTCTCTCTTTAAAAATGAGAGACGTCATTTTTCAGATTTGATGAAACTGATAGAGACACGACATGTCTTCTTTCGGACACGTCATGTTTCAGTCTCTGATAGTTGATCCAGTCGACTTTGACATCCCAGATACACACTGTGTCTATGGTGAACACACTGTGTTTTCCTCTTCTTTGGCACTTTCTGGGATCGCACACGTCGTGTTCCAAATGGAGATATGACGTGTCTTTTTCCCTTTCAGCTGGATGCATGGCTATCTGGGATCGCACATTATGTGTCTTAATTCAGACACACCATGTGCAATGTTTTTTCAGTATAAATAAGATTCTAAGTTGTCTGCAAAGCTTGGAGAGACTCCAATGATGTCAGAGTTGAGTTGGGATATCTCTAATTTGACCCTTTTAAGCATATCTGCAGTACACATCATGTGATAAGAAAAATAACAAAAAGTGGCCAGAATAATATGAATAGATGCTAAATGGAAACAAAATGAACTGAATTTGTGCGTGGAAATGTGTAAGAAATTGATTTGAAATGCACACAACAACCACCATTCACAAGAAAGTAGACTAGGAAAGAAGAAAACAAGACCTAGCAAGAAAATAGAAAACTTGTGGTTTTCTCAATTAAGGGTTGTAGTGGGTTATTTGGGGTAATAGGAAAATCCAAATATGCAATTTTGTATCATTAATCAACATAGTCTATAGTTATTGCTACTAAACCAAAAATAACATTAGGTTTTAACCAGAATCCTTATCCTACTAGTTGATAGTAGGTAGTATGAGTAATGTTTAGAGAACTAGTCTCTAAACCACAACCTATCCAACCTTACTAGGCTCATTTGAATAGGGTATGGGTGAATCTATTTGGGATTGATCCCTAGTCTAGGTGACTCTTCAACCTCAGTGGTGGAAAAGGTTGGTATAGGGTATAGGAAGAGGGTTTCACCTCCTTTACCTCTAATAAAACTTGTATAATTTCTTTTTTCCAAGTACGACTGGATAGTCACACTTGGCTACTTACATCTCTCACCTAGGGTAGTGAAATATAGGTATAATAGGGTGGAAAGGGAAGCTAACCAAGGTTCACAAAGGATTTGGGTATTTTCCTTCTCCAGCTCTTCTTCCCCTCTTTTCAAGTAAGAGTGGATAGGAACACTTAGCTCTTACACATCCCACAAAGGGTAGTGGAATAGAGGTATAATAGGACAGAAGGGAAGCTAACCAAGGCCCATGAAGGATCTGAGTATTTTCCTTCTCCAACTCTTCTATCCCTATTTTCACTATACCTTAGGTAGTTCCATGGCTCAAACAAAAAGAGATATGAATGGAGATGGAATAAGAAAGAAAATAGAACTAGTCACCCAAATATAATGTTTACATTAATATTTCCAATTCACATGCTATCATGGTCCCATAATAGATCCCAAAAATCCCATAAGTGGGGCTTCTCTACACATGATCAATTGAAAATAAAAAAGAGATAATAATAATAATAATGTAAAGGAAGTAATCATGGATGTAAATTCAAGATACTCCTTCTTGACCTCTAGTTGTAGGATGGATGAGATCCTTCCCGCAAGGCAAAGTGGCATGGAAGGTATTAGGTATACATGGTGAGCATGGAAGGAAGTTAGGGTTTTTTGGTGGAAGGGATGTGGAATGGTAGGCGGAGTGGTAGGTGGCATAAAAATGGAGTAAATGATCCTAGTAGTAGTGAGCCAACCTAGAGTAGACATAGTAAAAGCATAGAGGGTTTTTAGGAGCTTAAGGGTTAGGTTAGAGATAAATTCTCAAATCATTAGAAATGTGTACTAGGGTTTTGGGGAAGAATGGACAATCTGTCTAACCATGCTCATGGTGTGGATAATATGAAATGGTCATTCTGGTGGGAATGGGTGTGGTGAAAAAGGGTGTTGTTATGTATGCCTAGAGAGCCAATCATATGTTGATTGTAATGGCATAACTTGTAAATGATTTGGTTAATAATAAAGACAATCTTACTATTTATTCTATTTTATTCAATTATGAGATAACTATGTAACATAATAATGTTTATAGAATGATATTACTCAATTACATATGTCTTTGGGTTGATGACCTGAACAATGAGATCATACGGACATCAAGAGCATATACATTCTTGTTATGTCCCTAGTCAGATGTTATTGTGGAAGGCTGATAGACAACAATAAAACATAAGACTAGAGTGTGTGTTGGTTGGTGATAGAATCTCATTAGTCATGAAATATAATATCAAACCAAACACATAGATACATATTAGAGAATAGCGTATCAAATAGACCTACCTTGAGAGTGATGCATGAAACCATTGGTCATCCCTCATAGTGTTGGTGGTAATTATGGTTCTTAGACCTTAAATCACTGCACTCATCACATGTAGTTCGGGGTACTTTGACATCATCCATCGTGACCTTGAATAAGGGTTGCCATAAAGTTGATGCTCGGGTGCACTGTGACACATGGGGATTAGAGTGAGTGATGTAGATGAGATTAGTCCCTCCTGTAGGAGTTTGATATCTTGGCCACATGATAAGAAAGACTGAGAAATGCATGGCCATGCTCATGTGATTTGATATGTGATATTGAGATTACAAATATCTCAGATAGTCTGCTTTGGTTTAAGGAACATAGATTGAACATTAAAGAGGATGATGATTCCATGTCTCGAGTTCAATCTAGATATTAGAGACAAACGAACTATACAATCACTGTAACACCAATTACAAATTGTAGATTGAAGTTGTTCTCCAAATTTTTAATTACTTGGGTAACATGATTTCTTGCTAGATACCACTCATTTCTTGTGATGTCATAAATCAGTTATGGACATTCACTATCAATGTAACCTATAGGGTCACACACCTAGGATACAATTGGAATATGAGTTTTTTCATGAATATAGTTTAAACTTCATTATAAAGAGTTAGGTATTCAATTTAAATAATAATAGTTGAAAGTTGACTGATTGGACTTTCAATCGACTGGTTCAGGTGTTGAACCGATCAATTCAAGTGTCACATCAATTGAATCAAGTTTGGCAATCAGAACCATGAGACGACCGGTTCAACAAGTGAACCAATTGGCTCAGGTCTATGAGTTGATTGATTTAGGTTGTGAATTGACCAGTTGGCTGTTCAATTCGATTTGATCAAGGATTGGTGTTGACTTCATGTTCTATATTAATCAAATATTAACTTCCAATACAATTGCAATTGGAAAAAATGTTGAAACGACTGGTTCAACGATTGAATTGATCAGGTCACATGCCAACCGATCGGTTCAACTCAAAAACAATTTTTTGTCATTCACATGTTGTAGACATTTGTGATATTATGTCTCTTCAACTCCCACTCAGACTGGTAACCCTAACCCTAACCCTCCTATAAGTACAGGGGTATAGAGGGCTTCTCATACACAACAACAAGCTTTAACAATTGTTGTCCTCTCTGGCTGTGGTAACTACAAGAGCCCGAGCAAGTACTACCCATCAAAGAGAGGGATAGTAAGGGAGAGACAATTGGGAGAGAAAGTTGGTTCTAGCACATTGACTAGGAGAAAGAACTCCTTCCTTTATGTTCATCTAGAATGATAGGAGTTCTCAGTGGTCTGTGTGGACTACTATAGAAGCAAGGAGGGTGTTTCCTACCGCTTAGAGGATGAAGTCAACTGTTGTTTGTGGTGATCAACCAAGAGGCCAACATAGACATTGACCAGGTGCAGCTTGAAGAAAGTTGCACGCTATAGAGAGGGAATTGTCGTTGGACTTGCTCCAGGACAGGTACCACCTCGCAACCATCCTTCACATTACATAGTTGTTGATGCAATCTACTGTTCAAATGGGAATATGGCAGTTAATTTTTTGTTTCAACTACCTGCCCTGATGCCATATTTTCCTATAGTGGTATCAGAGCAATGTCAATTTACTATGCTTCAGGATTTAATCAATATAATTGGATTTTGGTTTTCATCATTTATTTATTGCACATGATGCAAATATTTAAAATGATTAATGTGCACATCCTATTAAATACCACATATAATTCCAACTAATATATATATATATATATATATGTGTGTGTGTGTGTATGTGTGTGTGTGTGTCTATATATATATATATATACATATATATATATATGCAATTTACCCGCATCACCCTAAAAGTTGATTTTGGTGGTGGATGTATTTTATGGTTATGGACAATAACCCAGATGTATGTGCATAGTTGTGTGGATTTTTTATTCCTGTTTATATCTTGGTTTGCATACCAAGCCTCTATCTTCTCTTTCATATGTAAATGTATTATTCTCTCCTTCCTATGCTCCCCTCTAATGTAACTCAAGGTTTTCCTATTACCGTGTAATATACTAAACATCATTAGGATAGTTTTAATTCTTGTTATGATGAAGAAGACGTTCAATACTAGGGGATCTTCCTGTTTCAGAAGGATCAGAGCAATTGGGGGACCAAGGAGGATAGATGACATGAGGGACTAATACGACTGACTCGTGGCTCAACCAAGTGGCTGGAGGTGTCTAGACGTCGTTGGCTCTAGAGGCCAAACAATCGATTGACAGACCAACTTACCGACCTGGAGGTGACTAAATTGGTTCAAGGTTTGAATCGATTAACCTAGATTGGTTCAAGCACAGATCTTCATCAACAATAGGTTTCGACATGTGATGTAGACCTTAGGTGGTGGTAACTTGTGGTTCCAAGGAATTATAATAGTATGGCAATAACCATAGCTTATATATTATTGGATGTTTTTTTGTTTATGGGATATAACATGCATATGATACACATCATATGTATGTTGTGATTGGATATGTAAATGTATTATAAATACAACTCCCTCAATAACATATTAAGTCTTATATGTTTTCTATTAAAAACATGGTTGAACATTTTGATCAACTAAGCATGGGCACGCCAAGCGTGGTGTGATGTACATATCGTGGAAGTGTGATGGTAGTTATGTGGGTCTGCCAAGCAGGGTGCATTACTATCATATTGGCTATTAGGTCAGGCTGAACTCTGTGATCTTAATGAGATTAAGCACCTAGAAGCATGCAGATGACTATGGAAAAGAGTTGTGCATACTATCTATCCCAAAATTGCATAAGATGCCATTGGAAGAGTTACCTACCTTAATAATTGATTATGGACGCTAGTGATGGTGAGGTAACAACTCAATTATTTTAAATCTTGGCTCACTAGAATGTTGTATGATGTAATCTTCTGATTTGATATGTGAGGGCTATTAACTTGAACAAAATAGTGGGAGCCAAAATTAATTAAAGGCCTAATTAAATATCATCAATTTTATTCAAATCAAATAAAAAATAAAAAATGTTTTGACAAATGCAAATTTACTCTTGTAGAAACAAATGCCAAACAAATCATTATTGTGATTAGCCCTTAGGAAGGATAAACATAATGAGACAAATTTCTATGACTAGTTTAGGACTTTGATTAGGGTTCTCAATGATGAGCATAAGCTATATGTCCTAGATACACCAGTACTAGAAATGTCTGCTCCTGATGCACCTAGGGTTGAGGTGGATGCATACTGGAAGCATTCCAACAATGCCTTAAGACATAAAACACCTTTTGTTGAGCTGCATGAACAATGAGTTGCATGAGTAGTGTGAAGACATGGGGATTCTTTAGATGGTAAAACAACTTAAGAATGTGAACCACAATCATACAAAGAAAGAAAGGTATTATGTCTCAAAGGCATTCTTTGAGTGGAAGATGACATAGGGAGATCCAATAGAGACCCACATGCTCAATATGAGTGGACATGTGGAACATCTAGAAGAATTGGGATTCTCTTTTAGCCAAGAGCTGGCCACATATATGATTCTAAAATCATTGCCTGAATTATATAGCCATTTTATCGAGTGTTACCACTTGAATAACATGGCAAAACCACCGTCAGATTTGCTTGGCATGTTGATAAATGTCGAAGTAAGAATGAAGAAGGACAAATCTATGATGGTGATCAGTGGAATGGAGCCCAAGGATGAAAGCAAATCTAAAAAGAGTTATGAGGCCAAGCATAGATCTAGAGCTTCTACACTCAAGATAAGGAGAAAGAAAAGTACAAGAGGAATATATCCCTATACTTGGAGGGATTTAGGAAGATGAAGATGGGGATAGAGATCCCCACTTTAGGTACGTACATCCATCATCATCATCATCTAAGCCTCCATCCCAACTATGTTGGGGTTGGCTACATGGATCCTTTGTTTCCATTCAACTCTATCATGGGTCATATTTTGGTCAAGGTGTAGAGATTCAAATCTCTCTTTATAATCTCTTCCCGTGTTAATTTAGGCCTTCCTCTTCTTATATAATTGTGCTTGACTCAATAGCATTGCTTTATATAGGATCATTAGTCAATTTGCATTGCACATGTGCATACCATCTGAGTCGGCCCATGCACAACTTGTCCTCAATGCTCACCACCCCACTTTATTCCACATATAGTCATTTCTCAAGCGATCTTTTCTAGTCTTCCCACACATCAATCTCAGCATACACATTTCAGCCACGTTCATCTTATTGAGACCTTGTTTCTTCACCACCCAACATTCACTCCCATAGAGCACGGTTGGCCATATAGTTGTTCTATAAAACTTGTTTTTAATATGAGAGGGATCTTCCCATTACATAACACTCTAGTTTCACTCCTCCATTTCAACCATCCTATAGTGATCCTATGACAAACGCCACTTTGGACATCCCCATCTATTTGAATAATAGAACCCAAATAACGAAATTTATCATGTTTTGGTATATCTACTCCATCTAACTTGGCTCCACCATTCACACTGTGAGGCTGGCTGAAATTGCAATGCATATAATCAATTTTACTCCTCATCATCATCAATCCATTTGATTCCTATGCCTTTCTCCAAAGTTTAACTTTATCATTCAATTGATTTTTAGTTTCATCAATCACTGCAATATCATAAGCAAATAACATACACCATGGAATATCATCTTGAACATTCTTTGTCAACTCATCAATAATAAGAACAAATAGATATGGGTTGAGTGTGGATGCTTAGTGTACCCCAACTATGATAGGAAAATTTGGTGTCTCTCCTCTAGGAGTCTTCACACTTGCAGTAGAGATATCATACATGTCATTAATCAAGTCAATGTATTGGATTGGCACACCCTTTTCTTCAAAACCATCCACAACACTTCCTTGGGTACTTAACCATAAGCATTTTCCAAATCAATAAAAACCATATGAAGGTCTCTTGATTTCTTTATACTTTTTCACAAGCTTCCTTATTAGAAAAATAACATATGTTGTTGATATTCTAGGCATGAAACCAAATTGGTTCTTTGATATATGTGTTATAGGTCTTAGCCTCTGCTCAATAATCATCTCCCAAAGCTTCATTGTGTGACTCATCAACTTGATACCTCTATAGTTTGTGTGGATCTGAACAACACCTTTGTTCTTGTATATGGGTACTATAGTACTATTTCTCCATCATCTGACATATTCTTGGTCTCCGTGGTCTTGTTAAAGAAATGTGTTAACCACATAAATCCTTCATCCCCCATACACATACATCAATGGGAATACCTTTTTGGTCTGCATGCCTTTCTCATTTTCATCTTTTTCAAAGCATTCTTGACCTCAAATAGTGAAACTTATCATGTGTAAATGATATATCATATATTCATGTCACATGAGTCTCAACATTATTTATGACATCTCCATTGAAAAGCTTATGGACGTTATTTCTCCATTGGTTCTTGATATCATCGTCCTTCACCAACATTCTACCATCTTCATTCTTGATGCATTTTACTTGATTCAAGTCTCTTCCTTTCCTTTCTTTTTTACTAACCATTTTACATATATTTTTCCCCTTCTCTTGTGTCCAACTTCTTATAAATATCATCAAAGTATCTAGACCCTTTCTCTTGAACAACCTTTTTAGCTTCTTTATTTTCTTACTTGTATCTGTAGAAGGTTGCATCATCTTGAGATTTGATCAAGCTCCTATATATCTCTATTTTTAGTTTAATAGCCTTATATACTTCATCATTCCACCACCAAGTCTCTTTTTGTGGAGACCCACAACCTTTGGACTCCCCCAAAACCTCTTTGGCAATTTTTGCTATGCAGGAACTCATGTTATGCCATATAGTGTTAACATCAGACTCCAAGTTCCAAGTTTCCTCCTTGATGAGTTTATCATGAAAACTCAATTTTTGTTCTCCTTTAAGATTACACCACTTGATCTTGCTATCTTAGTTTCTATTATGCTTGCCTTTATTGATCTTCATGTCAAAATCCAAAACCAACAACCTATATTGAGTCATATGTTCTTCGCCAAGAATCACTTTACAATCCTTGCATAGTTTATGACCACCCTCCTCATAAGGAGGTAATCAATTTGGTTATAATTGTGCCCACTCTTGAAAGTAATCCTATGATATTCTCTTTTCTTAAAGTGGGTGTTTGCCAAAATCATATCATATGCAACTACAAATCCTAATATCCTCCCTCCTTCTGCATTATATCATCCTTGAACATTTAATCAACAACAATACCTATGCCATTTCTATGTTTATCAATAAATGTATACCAAAGTTTGTATCATGTGTCCCCAATCTCTCTACAACATTCCACTGTCCACTTAGTTTCCTACAAGCAAGCAATATTGACTTTTCTTCTCATCATGGTATCTACTATCTCCAAACATTTCCCTACCAAAGAGCCAATATCTCAAGATCCAACTCTAATTCTTTTTTGTTGAGCTTGCTTCTTTACTTGCCTTTATCGGAAAAAAATTCCATTGCAATTTTTTCACTACATCTGAGCAATGATTGGACTGGACTAGCTTCTTTACCCACACCCATCCAAGTTGTTGTAACCCTTGCAAATTTTTCACTACATTTGGGTAATGATGTAGCGAGACTAGCTTCTTTACCCACACCCGCCCAAGATGTGGAAACCCTTATTTGTCCTTCAATACAACTGGGCGTCGATGTGTCAAAACCCCTTGCATATTTATCACTACACCCGTGTGCTGATATAGCACGTTGCTAGATAAGGACGCTCCAACAAAAATTTTATAAGGATCCATGTCATAGAAAGAATGACAAAGCTTTTATGGTTGGCTGTCAGCCTACCACCAACCCTACTCCTTTACCTAGGCTTGGTACTGGATACATTTGCACAAAAAGTACAAAATATAGGTGGAGTTAACATTATTATCAGCTACATTTTAGGTATATACATTATTGAGATAAATTTGTCTACTTTTTCATCATGGGTACTAGATATGGGTTTTGAATCTCACATATGTTCATGAATGCAGGATCTAAGAAGAAGTAAGCCTTTGAGAAAGGGCAAGGTTGAACTACGAGTCACAAATGGGGCAAGAGTTGTTTCCATTGTAGTTGGAACCTATAATTTATATCTTCCCACAGAGTTAATGAACTACTATTATGTACCTACCATAAATAGAAACACCATCTATGTATCTTGTATGGACAAGGATGAATATGAATTTCATATTAAGAATGATTGGTATTCTATTTCAAAATATGAGATCTTTTATGGTAGTGCCCCAATGTCTTATGGTTTTTATATGCTAGATCTGAAGACAAATGTTTATAACATATATATCAAAAGATTAAAACTCGATAAATCAAACAAGACATATCTTTCACATTTTCATCTAGGGAAAATAAATGAGAATCATATATCTAGACTCCATAAAGTTGGTTATCTAGACTCTTTTGATTTTGAATCAATACAGACATGTGAATTTTGTTTTTTGGGTAAGATGACAAAGACCCCTTTCATTGGAAACAACGAGAGGGATAATGACCTATTAGGACTCATACATACTGATGTATGGCACCCTTTTAAAACAAATGATAGAGGTTGGTATCAGTACTTCATTACCTTTACTGATGACTTCAGTAGGTATGGTTATCTTTACTTGATGGAACATAATTCAAAAACCCTTGAAAATTTCAAGGATTTCATGAATGAAGTACAGATTCAACTTGGCAAAAGTATTAAGGCACTTCATTCTGATTGAGGTGGAGAATACTTAAGATAAGAGTTTGAGGACCTTCCGAGAGACTATGGTATTGTATCACAATGGATTCCTAGAACACATGGACATAATGATGTATCAAATAGTAGGAATCACACATTGTTATATATGGTGCAATCAATGATGAGTTTAGTTGAACTTCCCACTACGTTTTGGGGTATGATCTAAAAACCTTCATGTTTACACTAAATTGTGTACCATCTAAATCAGTTCAGAAGACACCATATGAGACATGGTATGGGAAACGTCCCAATGTGTCTTTTATGAATAATTGGGGTTGTGAAGAATATGTGAGAAAGCAGTTTTGAAAAGTTGGACCGAAATCACATAAATGTTATTTTGTTTGATATCCTATGGAAACTAAAGGATATTACTTTTATTCCATGTTTTACAAAAAAGTGTTTGTTTCCAGGGATGTTGTATTCCCAGAAAAGGAATTTATTTCCAAAGGAATCAGTTGGAGGAAAGTAGAACTCGAAGAGGTTCAAGATCAGCAAGAAAACATTGAACCAATAGAGGTACAAGAGGAACAACGAGAATAAAAAATTGTTGTGGAATCTCAAATTCCTCAAGTAACACAGGAACCTCATAGATATAGTAGGACATGCCTTGAGCCTGAAAGATTTTCTTATCTTGTGACTCAAGAAGGAAGTGAGTTGGTCATAGATGATGAGCCAACAACCTACCTAGAAGCTACTAAGGGACCAGAGTCTGGGAACTGGCTTGAGGCCCGAGATCTGAGATGGAATCCATGTACACTAACAAGGTATGGACCTTGGTGGATCCACCTGAAGGGGTAAAACCCATAGGGTGCAAATGGGTCTTCAAGAAGAAGACTAACATGGATGGTAATGTACAAACTTATAAGGGCAGATTGGTTGCAAAGGGTTTCAAACAAGTTCAAGGTATTGACTATGACGAAACCTTTTCTCCATTTTCTATGGTTAAGTCCAATAGGATCATGCTTGCCATTATATCTTATCATGACTATGAGCTTTGGCATATGGATGTTAAAACCACATTCCTGAATGGGAATATTCTTGAGGATGTATACATGACACAACCTGAGGGTTTTATAAATCCAATGCATGCAAATAAAATTTGTAAGATACAAAGATCAATCTATGACTTGAAGAAAGCATCTCGGAGCTAGAATCTTCATTTTGACAAAACAATCAATGAGTTTGGCTTTAGTCAAAATGAAGATGAACCATGTGTTTACAAGAAGGTTCGTCATATCATAATACTATTCCTCATATTGAATGTTGATGACATACATTTGATGGGGAATGACATCCCTACTTTAAATATGGTAAAGACTTGGTTGGGAAGTACTTCCTCTATGAAGGACTCAGGAGAAGCACCCTATATCTTAGGAATAAAGATCTATAGAGATAGATCTAGAAGGCTTCTTGAACTAAGTCAGAGCACATACATTGACAAAGTGTTGGAGAGGTTCAAAATGAAGAAATCAAAGAGAGGAAACATGCACATGTTTCATGGTGTCAGCTTCTCTAGAGCTCAATGTCCTAATTCTTGTGAAAAAGGGAGCGTGTGAGTAGGATTCCATATGCATCTGTAATTGGATCTATCATGTACAGAATGTTATGTACTTGTCCTGATGTCTTATATGCCTTGAGAATGAAGAGTAGATATTAGTAAGATCCAGGTGATGCTCACTAGACACTCATGAAGGATATCCTTAAGTACTTGAGAAGAACTAAGGATCACTTCCTTGTCTATGACATATAGGAGTGTTGGTGGTAATAGGTTATACCGATGCAAGCTTCCAATCTGACAAAGATAATTGTCGATCACAATCAAGACTCGTGTTTTTCCACAACAACGAAGCTGTGAGCTAGAACAGTTCCAAGTAAGAGATAGTTGTAGATTTTACAATAGAAGTCTAGTATATTGTTGCATCCAATGTAGCAAAGGAGGTTGTTTGGATCAAGAAGTTCATATTTGAACATAGGGTGGTTCCAAGCATCAGTGATGTAATTGAGCTATATTGTGACAACAATGGAACTATTGCACAAGCTAAGGACCAAGATTAGATCAGCGTTCCAATAATATACAAAGGTAGTTTTGTCTCATATGAGAGATCGTACAGCGAGGAGATGTGAATATTTTCATAGTACCAACCGAGGGCAATGTTGTTGACCCCTTGAAAATAGAAGCTTTGCAGCATAAGCATGATGGTCATGTTAGATTAGGCGGGATTAAATTCATGTGTAATTGTCTCTAAGTGCAAGTGGGAGTCTATTGGTATGTACGCCTAGAGATCCAACCATACAATGATTGTAATGGCACAACTTGTAAATGATTTTGATTAATAATAAAGGAAATCTTCCAATTTATTCTATTTTATTATGTTATGAGACAATGTTGTAACATAATAAATGTATGGAGAATGATATTACTCAATGATGTATGTCTTCGGGTTGATGACCTAAACAAATGACATCATGCATATGTCAATAGTAGATAAATTCTTGTTATGTCCCTGGTCAAATGTTATTGTGAAAGGTTGATAGACATCAATAACAATAAGACTAGCGTGTGTGTTGGCTGATGATATAATCTCATCAGTCATGATATATATTATCAAACCAAAACATAGATACATGTTAGAGAATAGTGTATCAGGCAAACCCACCTTGAGAATGATCCATGGATGAAATTCATACATTTTTTCATCTATGACGTACCTAATAATTATTTGTGAATTGCTTAAGTGATAAATATATTGATTAATGAAGAAACTATTATTGGATAAATTGGACATTAGCTTATCCTCTATTTTGATGATGACACAAATTTCATTCTTTTGGATCCAACTTGCTACTTAAGTGTTTTAGGGTTCAAGGAGATCACACCAAATGGATAGATGATGTTAGCATGCTTAAATGCTTATATTTACATGTTCGTACAACTTGTAATAGCTTGTAGAAGTGTATAATGTACAAGTACCTAGAAGTCATGTAAAATCAAGTGGTAGATTTTCCCTATCCATCTAGAACCCTTAGTTAAGATCCCCTTTAGAGTCTAGAGTCATTATCCTTTACTAGAAAAATCAATTGATAAGTTTTGCACAATTTTACACACCCATTTATAGGGATTTTTTGGTCGAGAAAATTTTCAATCAAAAATATCTCGATCGATGAAATTGTTGACCGAGAATCACCTCAGTCGAGGAGTCAGTGCATTGGTCGAAATCTAACACATTTGTTCTCTAAATAACTTTTGATTGAAATCATTGTCGACTGACACATCTTCGGTCCAAATCATATGACTGTTAGACTGAGTAGTTGATAGTTGAGGCTATCTGTTGGAATAGATGTGCATTCAACTCAGGCTCGGTAGAAGAAATTCTCAACCGAGACATGGTCGGTCGAAAAACTTGTCGACCGAATCATGTTCTGGATTGTTCTTTATACATTCGACTAAGTTAGTTGTTGCACCAAATTTTATCCAACCCTAATGGATATATCTCATCCTAGAACCCTCTATACACTTCCCCAAAGTACCCTAGTCACCTACAACACATTCCTATAAATAAAGGTGACCTTAGAACACCAAAACATACAAGCTTCACTTGAGAAATCATTCTAGAAAGCAAAACAAGCTAAATTACATCTTCCATCTTCTCCCTTAAGCTCTAAGTTAGTGTCCTATAGATACAATCTCCTATCTACCACCTAGCAATGTCCATCCTATGTGGTTAGGAGGTCTAGTGCTTGATATAGGATTGAAGTGTTGTACTACATTGGTGTAATCTTACTTCTCCCAATCTACTTCTCCAAGTTGATGTAATCTTGTCCTTGAATGCTCTAAGTGTGGGAGCATGTTCGAGCGAGCTTGCTCAGAGCTACTTCAAAGCATGAAGTCTGCTCCTAGGTGATTTGAGCCACTTCAAGGTGTGAAGGCTGCTCTAAGGTGATTGACGCTACCTCAAGAAGGTGAAGGTTGCATCAAGGTGATGGAGGTAGATTGTCATCCTCTCTTTTGGTTCTCTTTTGCATCCTGGTAAAGAAGAGGTTGAGGTGAAGTGATTGTATTTTATTGTAAGTCCTTGAGAGGTAATAAAATTTATCACTTGCAAAATCCCAATTGGAGACAATTGGTTAGTGGTCTAACATCCTTCAATTCAAAGGGTGGAACCACTCTAAATTGTGAGTATCTTCCTTGTATCCCTCTCCTTCTTGCAATTTAAGTTTTAAATTAATTTTAAAATTATCAAAAGCTTTATTCACCCCCCTCTATATCTTTCAGTTGGTATCAGAGAAGGTATTCAAGGAGCTTCCATGAGTCTTGAAGCATGGCGGAAACTTGCTTAGCAACCTCAACCTTGAAGGGACGTAGATGAGCATGCCACAATCGTTTGATGGCTCCAAATACACTTATTGGAAAAGGTGGATGCAATTCTACTTCCAAGGAATAATCTTGGAGCTATGGAGAATGGTGACACATCCATATGAGATTCCAACTATAGAGTATGATAAATTTGATGCGGAGACGGTAAAGAAAGTTCAATTCAATGCCAAGGTTGTAAACATTTTATATCGTTCAATATCTGTTGGTGAATTTAATTGCATATCTTCGTGTGAAATTTCTTATGAGATTTGGCATAAACTTTTAGTTGCATGAAGGCACTGTTCAAGTTAAGAACACTAAAATTAATATGCTTAAGCAAAAGTTTGAACAATTTTGTATGATGTACAATGAATCTATAAGTGAGATGTATGCTAGGTTTTCTTCTATCATCAAGGGATTAAATGCTTTGGGTAAGTACATTAGTGAAGTGGATAAAGTATCCAAGATCCTAAGATCATCGACTCTGAAGTACAAGCCAAAGGTGACATCCATTGAAGAAGTAAATGACCTCACCAAATTGGTGATGGAGCAGCTCATTGGCAACCTTGAGACACATGAGGTCACTCTTGAAGAAGAAGAAGAAAGAGTGGAAGCTGGACTCCAAAAGGGGATAAGGAAGGACATCACATTGAAGGCTACAACGAAAGCTCAATCAAAAGTCATCACTCAAGAAAGTGATGAGAGAAGCGAAGGAGATGAGGAGGAGGATGCACTCATTGTAAATGGCAACAAATATAGAAGGTATAAATCTAACAAAAATTCTAGTGCTTCTTCCTCTTATTCCCTTAGGTGCTTTGAATGCAGCAAGAAGAGACATGTGAAGAATGACTGACCTAAATTAAGAAGGGAAAGAAACCCTCTTTCAAGAAGAAGGATAAGGGAGACAAAGCCTACAAAGTTGCTTGGGATGAATCAAGTGATGACAGAGAAAGTGGAGAGGAATAAGTGGAGTGTCTCATGGCTAAGGAAACTAAAGATGAAAACTCAAATGAGGTAGATATTTTAATTATCTAAAACTGATCTAGTTAATAGTCTTGAAGAAACTCATACTAAATATGTTGATTGCAAATATTGAAAAAGCTTTCTAAAATAAATGACGAGTTGCATGCTAAACTATATGATCTTACTTTTGAAAATGAGAATCTCAGTTCTAAAATGATACTTTGAAAGCTTCCATTGATGACTATAGTTCTAAGTTTCTTGTCTTATAAAATAATAATGATCTTCTTTCTCAAGAAAATGTTGAATTGTTTTCTAAGATAATTGACTACCAAACTCAATCTATTCTATACACTCATTTGCGATTATGATATCATTGTTAGAGAAAGAGATACCTTACATTTAGATTTACCTCAAGCCAAAATAGATATTACAAAGAAACTTGCTAAAATTGCTGAATTACAAAGTTATGTTGATAGTTTAAAGCATGATGATATTCTTTATAGAGTCTTGGAAAGCACTTTTGGACATGTTGGGAGAAGGGGCTTAGGCTATGTAACGACCCCGCCTTCCGGTAACCCCCAATTAAGGGAGACCAAGAGGTCAAATTCGTTACCCCAATTTCCGGATCTAAGGTTCGACAAATAATCAATAATAATTATCAAATTCTACCAGACTATATTGAAAAGTTGTACGAAAATAAAATTTTGCATACTTTTTTTTAAAATTGGATATCTAATTTCTATCCACATCTGGACTCTATTCTAACAATCCTCTTTGCACTTTATTTCTTAATTTCACAATATGCCACTTTACTATTTGTCCTTTTCAATTTGTACCTAAAACGCCGACAAACAAAACGTCGGTCAGCATAAAATGAATATGTCGGTATGTGGGGGAAACAAAAATTGTGTAAATAGGGTAACAACATAATCAAGCAATTATCATTTAACATCCAAGATTACATCTTAAGCAATACTACTCAATCCTTACCTATCCCCTATCTCTATGTTGTCCCTACAGCGGACTTGGATACTACCTCTCTCATATGGTAGATCCTTACCCCCATGGCCCTACCTCACAGGTAGCTAATACTTAGGGTTGTGGAGTTGCATGGCCCTACCCAAAGGTAGTTTAATCCCTGACTCATGGTGACTTGATGGACCTACCCCATTGGTAGCCATGTACTAAGTCACCCAACGACCTAATGGACCTACCCCATAGGTATCCATATACTAGGTCAATCTATCAAGCTACAGAGGGGACTAGGATCTGAGCTAGTAGGCATGTATCTTAGGTGATAGTCATATCCACATTATAGTTTGCATGAATTAAATTCATCCAATAGTTTAATTCAACACACCTATGAAAACTTCATAAATCCTCAGAAAACTAATTCAGGATATTCATAAGTGTAACCACATACCTGTTAGGCTGACTTGAGTGCAGAAATAATCCAACTAAGTAAGAAATCCAGTAAACAATCAAGCACACAAGATGATCCTGAAATATGCATCCAATTTTCCTATCATTGATTAGGCCATCAAGGTCTATTAAACATAGCTCGCTTCCTAGGGTTTCTAGTCCACTTTTAGGGTTTCCATTGCAATTAGGGTTTCACTTCATTTTTACTATTTTAAACCCTAATTTTATACAATTACTCACAAACCCTACTTATCTCATCTACTCCTCATGAAAGATATTAAGGTTACCTTTTAACAACATATAACCCTAATTTTGGATTACAGTCACCATTAAATTTCCATTAAGTCTATTATGCCTCTTGTACATTAAAAATACCATTTTTATCCTTTTAATTCATGACACGATCATTAAGGCCAATTGTTATTTTTTGGCTTCTTTCAAATCAGCAACTTATCTTTTGTATAGTCTAATTCACATATGAACTCTATCTATCACTAATTCCACATTTATCCACTAGAAAACCCTAATTATCATATTAAAGGTATTTATCCACAATTAAGAACTTTTATACTCGAAATATCTTAGAACTATCATATCTCATCTTTATTCATGAATTTCAACAATTAAAGCCATTAAGAGTCATAATTACTAACATTAGGGTTTCAAGGCCCATTAAAGCTCATACATGTATATGGAACTCCAATTAACGTGTAAAGTTCATCCTTTTAGATCTTGATGTGTCTTTTTATAATAAACAGGTTAATATCAACTTTAATCATCCACATAACCCTTCTCAATACATTAATCATCTCAAATTAGGGTTTCTTAATCATTAATGCATTAAAGTTGATAACTTCCACTACTTTTCGAATTTCAATAGGAATTAGGTTCTAAAACTATTTTTAATGGATTACTCACATTTTTTTGAACAATATTCATATTTTATATGCATCCATCCGAGCTACCAATAAAAAGATACGAATTTTGCAATATAAACTTACCTAGACCAATAGTAGGTTGCCACGTCATCTCTTTCCCATGCAACGCAGCCGCTTATAAATATAATGCAATTACGAGTTTACCCTTGTGTAAGTGGTTGGCTCTTCACACTCCAGAGGGGTAAAACCGTCCAATGACTCCTAGGTTGTCTTCAACCTTCAGTGCCCGACCTGGTCGTCGACTGCTACCTTCCCGCGGTCTGCCCCTCCTTCCTGGGACCTCAAGGACCGCCACTAGCTGCACCCTGGCGCATGTGGGGCACCTCCAGGTTGTGGCCAAGTTGGTCGTTCCCAAGCGAGACCAGCCCGCAACTGCTTCTGCTCTCACAGTTGGTTTGCAGACCTCCGGTAGGATCTGCTTGAAGAGGAGAGTGTGGGTATGGTAGCCGATCCGTCTAGGGTTGTCGTGGAAGCTTCATGCCTCCAACAAGACCACATACAACCCATCATTTCTCCAGGGATAGAATTATATGCTCTTGGTTAGGGATTGCATGAAAACAGAGAAGAATAAAGTATGAGATCCTCTTAGGCTCGAGGCTAAGGGTCCAACCCTTATATAGGAGAGGGCATCAATGCCCTGAGACGTTCATCCACGAGGAAACAAGTCCATCTCCCAAAAGGAAACTTATTCCTTCATTGAGAAGTAGTCTTCTCTCTCCTAATTATCTTCTTAATAAACTATATTCTTTGGATATTTAGTAATTCGAAAATCCTCTCTCTTATTTTCTTTATGCTTGACTTTAATCCATTGGCATGAAATTATACTTTCTTTTAGTAGAAAATATCTTTTTTTAACAATACCACAAAATTCATTAATTATGTATTACATTATCCTCTTATTTTGTAATATTTTTATTTTCTCTTTATTTTTCTCCATTGGGGCTCCTTGGACCCCAAGAAACTCTAATATTTCGAAATTCCTTTTTAAGGATACTTATTATCCTTCTAGATGCATATACATTCTTCATTTTCATTATCTTACTTATTTCTTTATTAAGATATTATTTTGTAAGGATTTCTCATTATCTTTCATCTCCTTTTTCCTCTTTTCATATTTCTTTTATTAGAAATCATATGCAAATGAATTTTACTCAATTGTGGCCATTAATGCCACTTTCTAGATATTTACAAGTATTTCTCATAAATACTTTGCTTAATATCCATTATCATGTATCTTTTTCCATTACTTGAACTTTTCTTCTTTTCTTATCTTTTATATCCATTATTGGATAAATAGAATAATAGGAACCACGAAATTCCTAATGTAAGGGAGATTTGCAAAGAAATCCCTTCTTTGAAGCAAAGCGTACAACCTTTTCAATTAACCCCAAATTCACAAAATCATTATATTTTAATTATGAAAACACATGCAAAATTGGGGTTGTAACAGGCTATGTACCCAAAAAGCCTAGTGCTAGAAAAACAGAAGCCCAAGGACCAAGACCATATATGTACCCAAGAACAATGTAGCTCATACCCAAAATGTTAAGAAGAGAAACCAAATTGACTTAGTTTCTTGTTTCTACTGCCAACGTCTTGGACATTATTCACTCTCTTGTGATTACAAGAAGAAGAAGGACATTGTTTGGGTTCCAAGGCCCCAAACTTAAGAGTTTTTGGGATACTTTGTTGAGATTTGACATAAACTTCATTGAGAAACTCATATGTGTCTTTATATCAACTGAAATAAGCTTTAAAATGTATATCTTTATGCATTTTATTATTTACTTGTGTCATTCATGATTAAATAATTTGAAAATTATAAGCTTTTTCACACTATAAATGATGCATATTATGCAAATATGCAAAACTGTCTCTCGATCGACTAAGATCTCGACCGAGGGGCCTCCGGGTCTAAGTCAAGGTCAACTGAAAATAAGCAAAAGAACTATTTTCATGCAAATCAAATCATTTGCTTGCAGTTAACATTAATATGTTATCTGTAAAATGCTCAACATTTTGATTTACTCAAATACTAACAATGATATAATCTCTAAGGCGCATATATTGATGTTATTAACCAAAAAGGACCACCACATGGGTACCAAAACCTTCATATATTGCAGGATTGGGTGGTTGATAGCAGTTTCTCCAAGCATATGACCAGAAACAAATATGTCTTTCACACACATGTAGAAAAGAAGAGAGGAATAGTCACATTTGGAGATAATTCCAAAGGTAAGATCATTGGGATAGGTAATGTTGGTACAAACCTTCAAATAAAAAATGTGCTACTTGTGGATGGATTTCATCACAGCATAATTAGTGTTAGTCAATTGTGTGACAATGGCTATGATGTTCTTTTTAACAAATCTTGCTGCAAGTTTCTTATAGAAAACACTAATGGTGTTGTTTATGAAAGAAAAAGAGTAGGAAATCTTTACATACTTAGACCTAATTCTATGCAATCTATTATTGGAAAATGTCTTCTTGCAAATGATGAATCTTTACAATTATGGCATAGAAATCTAGGTCATGCAAGCTCACATTTTATTAAAAAGTTGCTTAAATATGATCTTGTTCGTGGTTTACCTAAACTTTCTTTTGATAACCCTGAAAATTGTGAACCATTTACTCTAGGTAAGAAAATTAAAACTTCTTTCAAATCTAAAGCCTTGCTTAATAGTATTAGATCATTATAACTTATTCACATAGACTTATTTAGTCCCATGAGAACTCAATCTATTGGTGGTAAAAAGTGTTGTTTTGTCATTGTTGATGATTATAGTAGATATACTTGGGTGCATTTTCTTTCAACAAAAGATGATACCATTATACTATTCATTCATTTTTCTCTAAGATTGAAAATCAACTACAAAACAAAATATGCACCATTAGGAGTGATCATGGGGGAGAGTTTGAAAACCATATCTTTGAAGAATTTTGTACATATCAAGGGTATACACATAATATTTCACCTCCATGCACCCCACAACAAAATGGGATAGTTGAGAGGAAAAATCAATCCTTACAAGAAATGGCCAGAACAATAATACTTGAACATAACAAACCTAAAATCTTTTGGGCCAAAGCAGTAAACACAACATGCTATGTGTTAAAACATGTTTCAATTCACTCTCGTCTTAAGAAAACTCCTTATGAACTCATTTCTAACAAGAAACCTAGAGTTGAATACTTTCATGCTTATGGTACACCTTGCTATATCTTGAACGCAAAAGATGATAGAGGTAAATTTGAACCTAAGTCACAAAAAGGATTTTTCTTGGGATATTCAACATCTGGTAAGGCATTTAGGATGTACAACTCTATTTATAAGAAATTTGAGGAATCAATTCATATAACATTTCACAAAATCACACCACAAAGTGTTGAAAATTAAATTGAAAATGAAAACTTGAATGACATTACACACAAATTGAGACTTAACCATATCAACAAAAGATGATAAAATTCTAAAATTCAACAAAATATGGATAAAAATAATGAGTCACATCAGCCTACTCCTAGAATAATTAAAGATCATCCTTAAGACTTAATCATAGGAAATCCTTTTGATAAAGTAAAAACCCGTTCATCATTTGGATATGTTGCAAACATGGCCTTTGTATCAATTATTGAGCCTAAAAAGATAAATGAAGCTCTAAAAGATGACTATTGGATAATTGTCATGCAAGAAGAGCTAAATGAATTCACTAACAATGATGCATGCCATTTAGTTCTGAGATTCAAGGCAAACCCACTATTAGAACTAAGTGGGTTTTTTTAAATAAACTTAATCAAGACGGGGAAGTGGTTAGAAAAAAGGCTAGATTGGTTGCTCAAAGGTACAATCAACAAGAAGGGATAGACTTTGATGATACTTATTCTCCCATAGATACACTTGAGGCCATTCGTATGTTATTAGTTGTAGCTGCCCATAAAGACGTTCAACTTTTTCAAATGGATGTAAAAAGTGTTTCCTTAAATGGAATTATAGAAGAAGAAGTTTATGTTGCTCAACCACCTGGTTTTGAAATTTCTAACAAGCTTGATCATGTCTATAAATTTAAGAAGGCTTTTTATGGTCTAAAACAAGCACCCCAAAATTGGTAAGAAAGACTTAAGAACTATCATTTTGATAATGGCTTCTCTATTGAAAAGTCAGATTACACACTATTTTTCAAATCATATGAATCAGATTTTCTAGTTGTTTGAATATATGTTGATGACATTATATTTAGTGCTTCAAATGATTCCTTATGTACTCAATTCAGTGATATCATGCAAAAGGAATTTGAAATGAGTCTTATGGGTGAGTTGACATTATTCCATGGTTTTCAAATAAAACAAACGCCCACTAGAACTTTTCCAATCCAAGAGAAGTATACTAAGGAACTCTTAAAATGGTCTAATATGGAAAATTGCAAACATGCTACCACTCCAATGGCTACATCTACTAAGATGGACAAGGATGAAGATGGTGAACCCATTGATGATTCCTTATATAGAGCCATGATTGGTAGCTTGCTATACCTGACTGCATCTAGACTGGAAATTATGTTTTCCATTGGACTTTGCGCTAGATTTCAATCAAAACCTATGCATTCTCATTTTCAAGCGTTCAAAAGAATTTTGAGATATCTTGCTGGCACAAAAAAATTTGGACCATGCTATCCAAAGGGTCAATCATTGAATTTAAAATATTATACCGATGTTGACTATGTTGGTTGTTATCTTAATCAAAAGAGCACAAGTGGTGGTTGTTTCTTGATAGGAAGAGCCTTGATTTCTTGGTTTAGTAAGAAACAAAATACAATTTCTTTATCTACCACCGAAGCTGAATACATGGCTGTAGGATCATGTTGTGCTCAAGTGCTTTTTATGCAAGAAGTCTTGAATGATTATGGTTTTGTATTTTCTTCTATGTCGATTTTTTGTGATAATACTAGTGTAATAAACTTGGCTCATAATCCCATTCTACATAGTCGTGCCAAGTACATTGAGATTAGACATCACTTTTTGAGAAATCATATTGCCAACAATAACATCTCTCTTCATCATGTTGATACAGAGGAACAACTAGCTGACATTTTTACCAAATTGCTTCCTTTGGATCAATTTTGATATATTAGAAGGAAGTTTCTCATTACTCTTCTAGAAGATGTTTACTTCGACATATTTTCTCAAGATTCTTGATTATACCTGGTTTATAGTGTGCATCATGAGATTTTGTTTTCATTGGACATTTTTTACTTACTTTGGTTTATACACTTTAAAACATGGGTATTCTATTGGGGGGTATTCCATTCAGGGGGGTCATCTTAATTCACATATTTGAGTATATGTTTTAGATGTCAAAGGGGGAGCAATAATATAAAGAAAAATATTTTTCCTTGATCTTCACGATAGTTCTATGACTTTACTCTCTTGGAAAAAAAATTGATGCTAGATTTCTTTACTAGATGGATATAATGTTCCATCTCTCTCTAAGCATACTGGTATGCCACTCAAGGATTTGTCCTTCTCAAGTATGAAATTTGTCTTTATAATATTTTGCTTATATTTTAGAAATGTTGGTCATCTTCAAAAAGGGGGAGATTTTTGGCTAAATTGGACATTAGTTTATCCTCTATTTTTATGATGACACACATTTCATTCTTTTGGATCCAACTTGCTACTTAAGTGTTTCAAGGTTCAAGGAGATCACACCAAATGGAAAGATGAAGTTAACATTCTTAAATGCTTGTATTTACATGAACGCACAACTTGTAATAGCTTGTACAAGTGTATAATGTACAAGTACCTAGAAGTCATGTAAATCAAGTGTTAGATTTTCCATATCCATCCAGAACCCTTAGTTAGGATCCCTCGTAGAGTCTAGAGTCATTATCCTTTATTATAAAAATCAACTGATAAGTTTTTCACAATTTTACACACCCATTTACATGGATTTTTTAGTCGAGAAAATTATCAACTAAAAATCTCTTGGTCGAGAAAATTGTCGACGAGAATCACCTCATTCGAGGAGTCAGAGCATTGGTCAAAATCTTACATATTTGTACTATAAATCACTTTCGGTCAAAAATATTGTCGACCGACACATCTTCGGTCCAAATTATATGATTGTTGTACTGAGTAGTTGGTAGTTGAGACTAATCATTGGAATAGATGTGCATTCAACTTAAGCCCGATCAAAGAAATTCTCGATCAAGACATGGTCGGTCGAAAAACTTGTCAACCAAATAGGGTTCTAGATTGTTCTTTCTACATTTGACTAAGTTAGTCGTTACACCTAATTTTATCCAACCCTAATGGGTATATCTCGTCCTAGAACCCTTTAGATACTTCCCCAAAGAACCCTTTAGAGGTGACCTTAGGACACCAAAACACACAAGCTACACTTGAAATATCATTCTAAAGAGCACAACAAGCTGAGTTATACTTGCCATCTTCTTCCTTAAGCTCTAAGTTAGTGTCCTATAAATACAATATCCTATCCACCACTCATCAACGTCCATCATAAGTGGTTAGGAGGTCTAACACTTGATATAGGATCAAAGCATTGTACTACATTGGTGTAATCTTCCTTCTTCCATTCTACTTATCCAAGTTCATGCAATCTTATCCTTGACTACTCCAAGTGTGGGAGGTTGTTCAAGGGAGCTTGCTTGGAGCTACTTCAAGGCGTGAAGTCTGCTCCTAGGTGATTCGAGCTACTTAAAGATGTGAAGTCTGCTCTGAGTTGATTGATGCTACTTTAAGAAGGTGAAGGTTGCGTCAAGGTGATGGAGGTGGATTGTCATCCTCTCCTTGGGTTCTTTTTCGCATCCCAGAAAGACAAGGTTGAGGTGAAGTGATTGTATTTTATTGTAATTCCTTGAGAGGTAATAAAATTGATCACTTGAAAAATCACAATTGGAGACAATTGGGTAGTGGTCTGACATCCTTCGATTTGAAGGGTGGAACCACTCTAAATTGCGAGTCTCTTCCTTGTGTCCCTCTCCTTCTTGCAATTTAAGTTTTAAATTAATTTTAAAAAATAAAATCTCTATCCACTTCCCTCTAGATCTTTAAACTATGAATATATATGATGCATCCTTTGAGGCCCTATATGACTTTGGTTCCACTAATACCTACATATCATGAAGTTGGCTTCTATTCTACAATCAAATATCAATAATTTAATCTATATTTTTATGTGACCCCGCGATGTGGTAAAATATACACTACCTTCCATAAAATAGATGGCATCCCTTTAAAGAGCTCCCTATTGAACTTATCATCTTGACTATGAATTATTTTCATATCATATTAGGGATGGAATGGTTATTTCAAGAGTATGTTCAAATTTGTTGTAGAGAAACAAAAGCTAAGATTGTGTCCACATAGTCTATTCCCTCTTATCACCCATGGTAGGAAAAAAACTTTTAGTTCCATTATATTTTCTTACATTAAGACATACAAACTTTTATCAAATGGATGTCAAGTTTTTATAACACTTGATCAAAGGCCAACCTAGATTTTTGACAAGGAATGGCAAATCTATATAACAAGTTATTCCTAGAGGTTCTCAATCAAGCACCTTCGGAACAAAAAGTTCAAATTATGCATGCTTAAAAAACCATACATGTTCCTCCACATCTAGAGAAAACCCAAATAGCAAGTTTGGAGGTGGTACTTGATTATAAATTTTTATTTCTACAAAAGTTTTCAAGACTTCAATAGTATAGGGATATTCTTTTCCATTGACCTTGTTCATGGTACTTTTCCAATCCTTAGGGTGCCTTATCAGATGAATCTAATCGAGTTATTGGAACCAAAAAATAGTTTCAAGAACTCCTAGATAAGTTGTTCATTAGACCCAATGTGTCTCACTAGGGTGCACATGTCCTCTTTGTCAATAAGGATGGATCATTATGTATGTGTATCGTTTATCAATTTTATACTAATTTGGGATCAAGAATAAGCATTCTCTTTCTCATATTGACGACCTCCTTGACCAACTTCATTTTGTCTGGTTCTTTTCCAAATTAGATCTTTGATCTAAGTATCACCATCTTAATTCCAAGGATTATGATATCCAAAATACTATATTCCAGACTAGATATGGTCATTATGAGTTCTAATTATTCCTTTAATACTGTCTAATGATTCAGAGATATTCAGTAACTTAATCAATAATGTCCTTCAACCTTTCTTGGATTTTTTTGGCATCATAGATGACATCCTCACTTTCTTTGACAATGTGGAACAACATCATCAATATTTTGATAAGGTCCTAGATGTACTAAGTAAACAAAAATTTCATCAGAGACTGTCTAAATGTGAGTTTTGGATCGGTAATGTTTGGGTCATATTATCCCTGGTAGAAGTATCTTTGTTGACCCTACTAAAGTGAATGTTTTTATGTATGTTCAATCATCACATGATGCATTAGAGATGTGAAGTTTACTAAGGAATGTCATCTACTATATATGGTTCATACATATATTGTCTAAGGTTGTCTTTCCTCTAACTAAAATCACCCAGTTAAATGATAAGCTTTTCTAGTCCAATTCTTATGAAGCTATCTTTCAAGAGCTTAAATAGAATCCTACCTCCGTACATGTTTTAACATTACCTTCTGGTAATGACAACCTTGGATATTCATTTATGCATCAAAAGTGGGAATAGTGAGTGTTCTAGAATAGCATAAGAAGGTAGTGTTGTGTGTGTCTGGACAACTAAAGCCCAATGAGTTGAACTATCTGACTCATGAATTGAAGTTAGCTACATCATATATGGCCTCAAGATATGCATGACCCATTACTTGGAGTTAAACACATGATCTATGCCCTCAAGATACAGATGAATTATCTTTGTGGTGATACTTTTGATATCCTTACTAACCACATAAGCCTTAAGTAGCTTTTGACTCCAAAGGACCTCAATATATGCCAAAGGAGATGATGGAACATTTAAAGGACTAAAATTTTATCATAGTCAATCATCTTGGCAAAGCCAATTTTGGTATTTATGCACTTTGCAAAAAGTGTTGTGTTTGTGCCTCAACTCTAGTTGAAGGCTTATTCGGTTGGACGTTGGCCACTACCCATGATAGGGTCAAGTCAGTTACTATCAACATCATCCCAACATGCTCTCTAAGTATCTTAAAACTAAAAAGAAGATGCTTAGTCTGGAAGAATTTAAGACTCTTTTGTGAAAGCTATAGAGTCATCTACCAATGGTTTTTATGGATTAGTCAGATATAAACACTACATGTAGGTCCTAAAATAGTCATAGGTGAAGCAAAAATTCCTACAATACACACATGGATCTAGATACACAATTCAAATAGGCACCACCAAAATTAAAAAATGTGTGCAATACATTTTCTAGTAATGTGGGATGAATCCCACCATTTTCAAATTCATTTTCTTGTGTCATACATATAGAAAGGTCATAGCCAAACACCAAAGGCCAAGTGGACTTCTACTGTCTGGAAATGGGAACAAATCACCATGAATTTTTTAATGGATTTTTCGATGACCATTAAGCAATTTGATGTTGTATGGGTTGTGGTCGACCATCAGATCAAATAGGCTCGCTTTCTTCCCATGAAGACCACATATCAAGTCTTTGACGTCGCAGAAGTCTACATCTGAGAGATGGTAAATCTGTGTGGATTTATGAGGTCTATGATCTCATACCATGACCAAAATTCACCGCCAACGTGTGGAAGAACGTCCAAGAGGATATAAATACAAGGTTGAATTTTAGTATTTCCTATCAGCCAATAATGAGGGGAAATCTGAATGGAAAGTATAGACTCTCTAAGATCTTCTTCGAGCATTCTTCTTGACTGGGAAGGATTGTAGGACAGATGCTTCATTGTTAGTAGTTTTCTAACAACAACAACCATTAGGCAAGCATTAGTATGCCTCCATGTAAATCATTGTATAGAAAACCATGTTGATCACCTCTTTACTACGGTAATGTGATGAACGGTCTCTACTTTGAGTTGGGGAATTGCAAGTCTACATTGATAAGGTTGTTCTTATTAAGCAAAGATTTTAAAGACCCCAGGACCACCATAAATTATTTTCTAAATCTATATGTACATATCTCCACTTCATGTCTAGAGATCACATCTTCCTCAAGAATCACCCCCTGCAAATGATAGCAAAGAATAAAGGCCGGTTGAGCCCAATGTTTATAGGACCCTTTGAGATCCTTAAGAAGATTGGTTAATGTGCATCTTCAATATCCATGTCACCTCATTATATTAAAATGCATGGTGATTTCCAAATCTCTGACCTCAAGTGTTATGTTTGTGACCCCATTCATGTGGTAAATTTTGAGTCAATCAAGCATGGAAATGGCCTAGCCTATCTTAAAGCACCAGTGAAGATTGTAGACATGAAACTGAGAATTTAGGAATAGTTAGACTAATATGGCTTAGTTTATTTGGAGCCATCGCTAAAGGTGTACATCAAACTCTGAAATCCTCATTTTTTCTCTAAGTAGTAGGATTTTGGGGGCAAAATCCTTTTTAAGGAGTGTATGAAGTAATATCACACGTTTTTCTATGCCACAAAGACCTTATGTATCATATTATTTCTAACTTTAGAATAGTTTTTACAATCAAATCGTAGGTCATGCCATTTTGGTACTATTTGATTCATTTCAACTTCATATGGAGTAAAGTTCTCAGAAAATGGCAATCGTGATTGTTAGAAGTAAATCATCAGATATACACACCCATGTTAGAATATTAGTGGATTATACATATATTTTTCAATTAACAATAGGTATAAATGGATATGAGAGTAATATCATGGTGTGATATTTCAATATCAGTTAAGTAATGAGTAAAACTTGGTGTGATATTTCAATATAAGCTAAGGAATGCATTAGGAAGCTACATCTTAAGTTTAGATAAGTTTGGATTAGTTATTTGACCCTAGAGGTGCTTTGTGTATAGGGTTCCAGAATACAATCTATCCTAGGTTTTAGGGTGAGTTTTTGGGATCATTAAAAGTAGAAACCAAACACGGACTAAGTGGAGACATGGATATAGACTCGATCCATTTTACACAGATGCTATTGGGGACTGGAACATAGTCCTTCTCCTCATACATTTCTATCCCAACAAAATAGAATTATCCATGCTAACGTATTTTCATTCCTATTGTGTAAGGAGTGGAACCCAAGAGGGGATCTACTCCCTATTAAATTTGAGTAATAAATTCATCTATTTCAAACATACTAACCAGCATGCTGGAATAGGTGTAAATTTGTCAATTCTCAAATAATGGTATTCAAAAAGACCAAAGTATAGTAGTAGAATAATAAATCATGACAACATTCAATTGATCAAGGTTACAAAAGAATCTCACATTAAGAGTATAACTTCATCAAGATCTAAGTAGAGGGCTATTGAAACTATCTCAAGTCCAACTCCCTAAGAGTCAGCTGCAAAATCTAGGTCCATGTTTGCATGTCATGTCCACCTTGTCCTACACCTGGGGTTGGAAGCAGACCCCACAAGAGAAGACAAAAAGTATTCAACATAAAAGTTGGTATGTGCATATTAATAGGGAATTGAGAAACATTAGGAAAAAGGACATAATTATAACAAGGTTTTCCATTGAAGAGAAAAGTACTATCCAAGTGAATATCAAAAGAAAGACATTTAATGAAGATAAACTATAAGAGATTTCTTTCCTTAAAACAATGTCAAAAATATAAGTAATGCACGTAAACAACATAGACTAAGGTTATTTCAAGTAGGGTTCTGACATCATAGAATCCCAACCAAAAAGTATTGGGTGGAAGACACACACCTTGGGAAGAATACATGCGCCCTTAATTATATATTAGTGCAATAGGCACATTCAGGACGAAATATGCACGTCAAAAATATGGTTGTACAAATGTACCACTACTAGAAATAAACTAGTCCAAGACATGCAAAATTTAGAGGCAAGAACAAGTTCGGTCAAATGAGTAGAATTAATGAGATTTCCATTAGGTAAATGGACAGTAAGAAATATACACCACATAAGTGGGAAAAATAGTTCATACCCACAATTTTAGTTTTCACATGGAATAAAATGAACAAGTTATATAAGAGTCTAATAAGAATATTCAACAAAGTAAGATGATCACAAGATCAAAATCAATATAGAATCTTTCACATGAAACAAATTCTCAGAAGAGAGAAAAATAGTTTAGGATACTTTGTCCATAGGACCAAGAGAATGGTAATTATGGGTGTTTGATCAATGTAGAATAATAAGGAATGAAACATACCTAAAAGATGTTTATCAAATTTAAAAAGTCCATACCTCTGATCCAAGTCAAGGTTCCAAGATTTAAAACACTAATGGTTGAGAAAATATCACCATAAGAATTGGTTTATGAGATTTCAAGACTTTAAAGGATTTCCTAAGGAACTTGAATAGGATGATAGAGAGAAGGTTAGGAGTCAATTCCTATTGGTCAAGTGATCTCTATGTGTGTAAAGGTCATGGAGAGGGGTCTGTATATTTAACTATTTGGCTTGAGTAGCATGAAACTTATCAATTTTTGTTTACTAGGGAAAATATGTAATGTATATCATTAAAGGAGAAAAGTTAAGAATTTATTACACATACTAGGAAAGAATAAATATCAAAAAATGTCATTTCCCTTCCATTTCTTTATTTTTATGTTTAATAATATTTTCCATTTTTTATTCAATAACCTGGTCACAAAAATATTGACTACTACATTTACAACAAATAGACTTCTAAATTTCTCTTTATTCAATTATTTACTCAATGCAAACATGTACAATAATTTAATGTACAATTGTATAGGATATACTTATTGAGTTTCTTTTCTATGATTTCATTTATCAACCTCTTATATACACTTATTCATCCCATTACAAAATAACTTCCCTAAATGAAAACATGTCTAAATTTTATTTCAGTAAAATGCATAAATTTAATTTATTTAATTAGATCCAAATTTCTAAATTTTAGGCAACCATATATATTGCTATTATATTCTAAAATAATTATTTATCTAGGAGATAGGTTCCAAGAAATGTTTATATCCATAACTTATTATTATAGAAACATGAATTTCGAATCAAAAGGGTGAAAACATTATCTATCGAACCATTTTCCTTTTCTTTTGTGTTGTTGACAATTTTAGGAGGTAGTACATAGGTTTTCTAAGGAAATAATTTAGTCAATATTATTATTATTTCTTATTTGGGTTAAGTAATTGATAATATAAATTGAGGATGTATATTTGTTTCCAAACAAATATATAGTCGTGTTAAAATATTTGTTTCCTTGATGATATGCTAACATGATTGTTTTATTTATTTATTACTTTCAAACATTAAGTCGAGAGAAATAGTTCTTTAAATATTGTTCTAATTTAGTGAAATATCTTGTGTATTACACATTTTTACAATTACCTCGGTCGCATTGTAATTGGAAAGTAAATACAGTTTATGATTTTCCACAATGATAAATTTTCTATAGATTTAACATCCACGTACACATTGTTTCCCTTTATGTTAAACACAATTTTATAAGTTACAACCTCACTTATATTATATACAAGCCATAGAAGTTGGTTTATACTATTTATTTAATATATTATATTTTTTGATAATTAATTTAAATTTTTTGGCATTATCTTACATATTCTTTCCATAATGATATTAAAATAGTTATGACTGTTCAAATAAGGTGAAACTTAGCACCCAATGTAATTGGGAACGAGGAACATGTTTTACCAATATATTTGCATTTTGAAGATTCCTTCTATGAGTTTTAGTACAATTGGAGTTTTGGTCTCATCACCATTATGTTGTTATAACATTACATCATTATCATCATTATTCATAATTTAGATTCATATTATCTTCACACTACTACCAAAAGAGTTACCTTTGGTTATTGTGCATGAAATTCTATATTTTACTTATTTAACATATTTAGTCCATTAATTCCTCTTTTACTTAGATTATGGCACATGAAATTACAATTATTGTTCTAATACATGTTTTAATTGCATTACACCTCTTATTTAGTCAGGAACATTAGTTAGCAAAGGAATAATATGTGACATATTTCATGAACTTACTCACATGTTAGCACATATACATGTTATAATATGGAACTTAATATGTTATATTTACTTTCATGCCTATATATGTTATAGGTTACCATGAAGTTATTCATATTATATGCATTAACAATGTATGTTAAGGTATAACTTCATTCTTGTTTGGTCAAATCCAAAGAATCAAACATTATAATCTTATAATCATGGGAGTAGGGTTTTTAAAGTCAATATGCTAGGTTTGGGTATGTTACAAATGGACTAGTGATAATTTGAGAAGATCTACAGTAGAAGTATTATTGCAATGCCTCAAAATTATCCCCACAAGGATGACAATGTAGGATCTCTCATCTTATCCACAATTAATTAGTTGTTGAATACCAACCTATATGAACCACATGGCACTCATAGGCTCTCGCAACCACTCAATGCCAGTGGAGAAACACACCCAAATCCCTTGACAAACAATGACCTCCAATACATCAAACTCAAGTACCCAGTTCTCACCTCATAGAATGAGGACCTAATTCCTCATTCTCACACTTTTGAGGGGGCATGGTGAAGACCCCTAGAGTAGTGGCTTGTCTTGAGATTGGCCAGAGTTGTTCCTCAGATTTTAAGATCAACGGCCAGAAGATCAGACCTAGAAGACTTCTGGGAGGGACCCCATGACATCTTGAGTATCATTGGGGTTTCATAAGGACTTCATGAATGACACCATGACTTTAGATCACTTGATTAGAGGTACCATCCTAAACCCATTTCATTGTAGTTGCTTTGCTTTTTCATGGATTTTTTAAATGCAACACTATGCACTTAGTGAACATGTTGGATTGGTTGAACTCATTGAAACATTACAGACTTTCTCCTTGAAATTTTGTGAACTAAGTAAACATTATGGACTCCTTAATAAGTTCAAGTCCTCCCAATGTATTAAGGATAGATAAAAATGATATAAAATGGTTTTTATAATCAATAAATCTATTTTTGAACCACACATGCAACATTACTTCTACCACATTTTATTCATATTATCTTGCTATTTTGGTGCCCACATGCTCAGCTCATTCATTCTACTGATGTTTTTATATTTTTATAATTTTAGGAAAATGCAGCCAATTGAGATCGAAATACATTAATCTACTTAAGTTGTGGTTATTGGAGGATACAATTGGAGATAGTAGGCAATTCAATAATTTGTTGCTCCATGCTGCAAGGATGTAATAAGAGATATATGGATGACTCTTCTTTTTCTGTAGCAAACTTATGGTCCTTTTTTATTAATGGAATCATTAAATCTTTATTAGTGCAAATGATTATTCTGTTATGTCTATCTTCATTTATGTTGATTTTGGTTTTCCTTTATTCATATGTGATCACTTCCTTACCTACACTCATGTGACTTGTTTCACTATAAGGGCCTTAATGCAAGGTTGAGTTCACCTTAGTAGAGATCGTGGGAGTGGGGATCATCACAACTAGGCTCATGCTTAGGTTGACACTAAAGATAAAAAAAATTGTGCCCACTTCATTAGACATTAACTCCTTAAGTATTACCATCACATTTCATTTAGAATATATTATTATAGACATCAGCAATGTAACTATGTAACTATGATGGGGGGAAAGACTTGGTGATTACATATAAAAATACGCTTCAATTTATGTATCAAATTACTAATTCTTTTTGCAAACAATAATTGTGTTGCAACACCATGAACCGGACAATTTTTTGAAATTTTGAATTCATATGAAAACTAAGATACTTTGTGAGTTTCCTCTCATAAAATAAATAAATTATATAAAGAACCCAAATCTTCAACAAAGTTTTTCATAGGTTTTATTGCACTTACCTAAGATAAACTCCTAATAACAACCCCCCATTTCATTCTAGTACCTAATGGTGGGGGCTTTCCTTTGGTGGACCAATCACCCCCATATAATTTTCCTCAATTGTTGTGTGAATCACCTCAGATGTCTCCACCTTGGAATGACTAGTGCACTCTGCCAACTCCAAGTTTGAGAACTAGTAGAATATAAAAATGAAAACAAAGATAAAAAATTCTTATTATCATCTTTGTTTTGTTTTTTATGCACCATACTAAGAGCTTCTCCTTCTTGATCCAAAATTATGTAAAATTTCATTTTTGTAATATTTTTATGTTAAAAATGACATGTTTTAGAAAGAAATTTTTTATTCCACTAAATATTTGGTTGTGGTAGTACACCATGGATTTGATCATTGAGCGGCTTAAAAAGACCCAACAACTAATAAAGACCTCATGTGGAAAGTAATGATAGATGGACTCTATTACTTCTTTATCACCTTTGTACCAAGTTAACTATAGAGATATCTCTCGTTCAACCCCATACACCAAACTCTTTTCATATGTTACTATTTTCTTAGACACATTTACCTATTTATTGGTTTATGAGATGAGTTATGCAGTTAAAGCATGGATGCTAAGAAACTTCAATTGAGAGTTAAGGTTTTTGTTGTAGTGGTGGGGTGATTCCATTACACTGTTACACATGCACTTATTTTATATTTCTAGAAAGGAACATAGGTGGCTTTGATGCTCAATCATAACAATATCTTTTATGGGATACGAGTATTTTTTATCACTTTTCAAGGGAGTTTTCTAGATCTCTTTTTTGTTTCTCTATAATTATGGTACAATTGGAGTGTGTCATCTTTGCACACTTGTGAATTCATGTTGCAACACCTTGTACATATATTTTTGTAATTGACGTTAGTAGACTGATGAGTTATATCTTTTTTACCGATGTCCTATCGTTGTTAATATTTAAAATTTTATATGCATTCTAACTCATGCATTCAAATTCCATACTTCAAAAGGAGTCAAAAGTATCCATTCCTCTAGGGTTTGGGAGAGGTTTTTTCTTATGTTGAAATGGACCTAATCTTTGAGATTTCTTCCTCCCATGCTTGCCGCCACACGACCCACATCCATGCTGAGGGGACATGGCAACATGGGGCTTTAGGGCTCTCAATGGATGCAAGATGAAGATATAAGCTAGAGAGTTATTGAATATATCCTAAGGGAAAACAAAAACACCCCGAGTAATATTGAGGATTTTGATATGTCAAACACTAACGGGGGATCCTTATCGTATAAGACATGCAAGGATGCAACCTCTAGGTCTCAAAATAGAGGATCAACCCTCCCTGATATGGTATCCTTGATATGTTGAAAGCCACTAATATCTCCATTGACATCAGTGGTACTTTTTTAGAACTAATTGTTAACCTAATGGTCATGTTGTCACTGATAAAACCCTGGAAGAACATTATGGTGGTGAAAGTAGTTGACATCAACCTTGGCTTTCAAGACTTGGTGAACTGCATCTAGATCTTTTGGAAGATGATCGATCCATTCCACAACATTGACATGAAGTTGTGTTATTATATGATTCAATTTGAAAATAATGATTATTTTGTCACAACCATGACCTGGGGGTTATGGACCATCTTTTTTGGCAACTACATGATCGTTCAATCCTACTCTCTAGAATTCATGCCTTTAGATTTGAACCCAAGGGAACTCATGGTCTGGGTGAGAGTTCTAGATATACCCATTCACTTGTGTCAAACCAACTACTTGATTTAATTGGACACTCAATCAGCAAAACCATCAAGATCTACAACCATACCTCCCAAGGACACAGAGGGAAATTCATGCAAATGGTAGTGGAGTTTGACACATCATGACCAATCATACATGAAATTACGCTCAATGGGAAGAAATAATGCATCGAGTAAAGAAACCTCCCAATGTGTCTGCAAGCAATGCAACATGGTAGGCCATGCAGAGGGAGGTTGCAAATTCATAGTAGAAGCACTCATAGGCCAATCAATCCCATGGTTTCATTGTCTACGCCACATACTTTCAAGTGATACATGTAAAGATGACATGGAGGAATCTGACATCCCCCAAGGAAGGATAATTGCATGGAACAAAGAAGCAATCCTAGGCTCCCACCACATAGTCCTAGACTCGTCTACTAAACCTATGAAAACTGAGAGGGGGTGATGGATGGAAGGTAGACAACACCATGTTGTAAGGAGTGGGACTCGAGAAGGGATCCACTCCTTACCCAATTTGAGGAATAAACCATCTAATCTAGACACATAACAAATATGTTGGAATAGGTGTATTTTTGTGTCAAAAGAATGGTATACAATAATAGTAGAGGAATAAATATCAAGACTATATTTAATTTTACGATATTACATATTTATCTTCCACTTGGGGTTGACATGAAAGTAACAACTTATTCACTAGGCAGAGGGATGTCCAAGCTATCTCACGTCTATCTCCTAGAGCCAACTTCACTAATCTAAGTCCAGGTCATCATATAAAATCCTCCATGTTCTTCACCGAAGGGGTTGGAATCATACCTCAAAAAAGATAATAAAGTGGATGTTGTCAGCATAAAAGTTGGTATGTGCATATAAATAGGAAGTGAGAAATAATAGAAGAAAAGGACATCAATGAAATAAGGCTTCCCAAACCAAGAGGGAAAAAGAGCATCAAAATGGATATCAAATAGAACATTTAAAGAACATAATTAGTAAGAAATATCTTGTCTTATTCAATATCACAACAACATATCACACTCATTAACAGTTACGCATTTAGTAATAAGCAGACTAGTGTATACTAAAAAGTAGGGTACAAACACATATATTACATACCAAGGGGTAGGAGGACTACAATCTTTTTGCATGGTAGGGTTATAAAACCAAATGTCTAATATCAGATCTGACAGAGGAATAAAACCCAATGGATGACAGGGGAATAAACTCAATGTCTAAATATTAAGCGATAGGAGAATAAAACTTAGTGCTTATATGGTGTCACTACTTCTAGTTATGATTAGTCAATTCACACATGCAAATCGAGCAGGCAAGATAAAGCATAGTCATTCTCAAATAAGGGAGGAGAACATCCAAGTGATATCTAATGAGGTCATAGGACCCATGAATCCACTACTTGAAAGTTAGAATTTCATTTAGTGCAATCTCTCAAATTAGGATTTCCACATGGAATAAGATGAACAAGATACAACTAGGGTCCAATAATCATATCCAGCATGTTATGATGATTGCAAGATCCATTTCAATAAACTTGATCCAAATAGGACCATGAAGACATGAAATTGATATTCTAATATGTCATAGAGGTTCAAAAGAGAGAACCAAAAGGAAAATTGCTTAGTATGACTCATAGGGGAATGCACCATACCTCACATCGAGTCTAGTAATAACTATGGTCAATCCTAGATCCATATCAAGGCCACAAGAAACCTATTAAACATTTATACAATATTACGTTTAAGTTCACCTTATTTACATAAACCCTAAAATGTTTTGTTTTTAGTATTAATGGATTAAGTTACCAAAACTACACCATCATGTAGAGTTTATTTCCTAAATTCATAGTATATTTCACTTTATTTATTTGACTTATAGATAATTGGATATGAATTTTAGAAATTTCAACTAATTAGAAAAATCTCCAAAAAAATCATGTATTTATTATATCTGATTTTGGTGATGAAATTGATTCCGTTAGATGAAGAAAAATATCACGATTCCGAAACATATAATAGTTTATTTTTCTAAGGTATATGTAATTTCTTATGAATTTTATGAGGTACATACATTTACTAATTTAGTTAAAAAAATTAATTAACAAAATATCATGTTACTTTGAGTTATGTACCAGGTTAGGGTGCCAACAATCACATTTTGATTTCATAGAAAAGATTATGTGAGATTATCATTGATAATGTTTGGTTATTGGCTAAACTCTTTAGGCTTAATAGTTGACAGGCATGTTAACATTTTTTTTTAATGAATGTTAGGAACAAAGTATCACAAACTGCAATCTTCTCACGAATAAAAGCGTACCCCAAGGATAACAGCAAATCACGGGAAATCTATGTACACCAAGAACCGATCACCTAACCTCCTCAGTCCTCACAGACAGTACATCATTCTCCTCTTATCAGCCAAAACAGCTCGGAACTGCTTCTCTTCTCCTCCTATCAATTCCGACGCCTACATGGCGAGGCCCTTCAGGTGCTGCAGCTGCTCCGCTACAGGATGCCTACACGGTGAAGCCCTTGAGATACTCCGGATCCCGGCGCGCCCGCTCCTGGAACTTCTTGAACCAGCGGTCGAGTATATCCATCGGCCCCACCAGCTTGCTTCCGTCAACCCCGCAGAACGACTGCATGAAATTGAAGAGGCTCTCTCCAACCCACATCGCAAGGCGCTCCACACGCCCTTGCGCGCCGGCGTCCACCACGGGAGGTAGCGTCGCCAGGTCCTCGACGGAGACCCCGATCTTTGCCGACGCCATGGCCGCGCCATCAGGATGCTGCGTCAGCATCAGCGGCGCCGATCCCTGCCCGGCCGCCGCCGCCTCGGCCGGGTCGGGCCAGGGCAGGGTGAGGACCGCAGAGGGTCGGCCAGCGTGCACCGCCCCGCAGAAGATGAAGGGCAAGCCGTGGGACCGGATGTAGACAGCTAGGGCCTTGTCAGGTGGGAGGGACATGTTGTTGAGGAGGAAGATGCACACTTGCTTCACCTGCAGGTAAGCGTCGCTGACCACGAAGGAGCTCATGTCCAGGAGCCAGTGGAGTGGGTCGATTTGGGTGAAGGATGAAGGGTCGGTCCATCGGGAAGCTTCGGTCGGGGAATACCATTCCGAACATCCTCTTACTTCTATCTTTCCCTATCTCGCAATTATCTGATCGCCGTAGTTTGTCCTACTGGCCTTGCTGCTTTGCGGTTATGATCACCGTCTGATTGCTCGCCGTCTCACACGCATGTTAACATGTTATCTTGACTTGACTTGCCTGGCCCTCCATAATGCTGGTTGACGTATCATTTTGACATGGTATGCTAGCGTCATCTCTACACTAGCATGGCATTATATACTGGCGCTCATCTTAATATTAAGACAATATAAAATGTTTAGATAAGGAATATCTTGTATTTGTTTATATGCTTACATGTCTTATTATCATGCTACACTAGAAGATGAATGGTGTAGCTTAATAATTGTATGCAATGCTATGCAGTGTAAGTGTTTTCTTGACGGAGGAGATTAAACCCTTCTTTATTATATGAGTAGGGGGTCCAACCTATCTCAAACGTAATAAGGTTGTTGTGTTTTTGTACACTCTGCTAGCGTCTAGGCGGGATTTATATCTACAACCTACACAACGAATAACAGACTTTACTGATTAAGCTAGTTGTTAAGTGCACTCCAATTATTGTTAGGGTTATGACTTATTATAATACAGCTATGAACATGGAAGTCTACCTGTCTAAATGTCACATTCGTAAGATATTTGAATTACAATCCTTACAACCGATCTGCACCGCGAACCTACCCCAATGTTTGAGTGCCCAAGGTATCACCGTCGAATTACTAACACGGTTATGCTTCCATTATTTGAACTATATTCTAGCCATCCTTGGTCTCCCATGTTATTATACTATATTTTAGGCACACTTCGTAGGAACTTTTTGGGGAGTTGGGCCTGGGGTTGGGAGTGGTTTGTTAGGTTTGGTTCTGAGTGTTGTCTAGCAAGGAACTTCAGTTGTTGCATTAGTTAGATTGCAAGATATGTTTTTGTAACTTGAAAATACAAAAAACAAAACAGTTCCTTCAATACCAAACAAGTTCTTTTACATTGATAATCAACAAGCGCTTAACATCCACTTGATGCATGAAAAGGTTGTTGTTAACACCTCGTTATCTGTGGAGGTCAGGGCGGTGTTGGGTGTAACGCCCTCCCTAAGTACACACACACACATAGAAGAAACAAGGCTGAGTTATCCATAACTCGTGGACTCAAGGGGGCATTACATAAAACTGGCATTCATAGCAAAAATATAATGAATTACACAAATTGAAGTATTAATATATTCTCATGATTGTTCTTACAAAAGGAAACATTGAGGCTATAACATGGAAACTTATCTTGAGACAAAATCTGTAATCTAATATCTAAACATTCTAAACATATAACTTAATATATAAAATTGAGGATTATCTTATAGTTGGCACCCCACCAGATCTTATCATGCTCTATCCTTGTGTTTGAGTCTCTAAGATCTACTATGTTCCTCTTTTACTTAGATGATGGCACATGAAATTACAATTATTGTTCTAATACATGTTTTAATTGCATTACACCTCTTATTTAGCCAGGAACATTAGTTAGCAAAGGAATAATATGTGACATATTTCATGAACTTACTCACATGTTAGCACATATACATGTTATAATATGGAACTTAATATGTTATATTTACTTTCATGCCTATATATGTTATAGGTTACCATGAATTTATTCATATTATATGCATTAACAATGTATGTTAAGGTATAACTTCATTCTTGTTTGGTCAAATCTAAAGAATCAAACATTATAATCTTATAATCATGGGAGTAGGGTTTTTAAAGTCAATATGCTAGGTTTGGGTATGTTACTAATGGACTAGTGATAATTTGAGAAGATCTACAGTAGAAGTATTATTGCAATGCCTCAAAATTATCCCCACAATGATGACAATGTAGGATCTCTCATCTTATCCACAATTAATTAGTTGTTGAATACCAACCTATATGAACCACATGGCACTCATAGGCTCTCGCAACCACTCAATGCCAGTGGAGAAACACACCCAAATCCCTTGACAAACAATGACCTCCAATACATCAAACTCAAGTACCCAGTTCTCACCTCATAGAATGAGGACCTAATTCCTCATTCTCACACTTTTGAGGGGGCATGGTGAAGACCCCTAGAGTAGTGGCTTGTCTTGAGATTGGCCAGAGTTGTTCCTCAGATTTTAAGATCAACGGCCAGAAGATCTGACCTAGAAGACTTCTGGGAGGGACCCCATGACATCTTGAGTATCATTGGGGTTTCATAAGGACTTCATGAATGACACCATGACTTTAGATCACTTGATTAGAGGTACCATCCTAAACCCATTTCATTGTAGTTGCTTTGCTTTTTCATGGATTTTTTAAATGCAACACTATGCACTTAGTGAACATGTTGGATTGGTTGAACTCATTGAAACATTACAGACCTCCTTGAAATTTTGTGAACTAAGTAAACATTATGGACTCCTTAATAAGTTCAAGTCCTCCCAATGTATTAAGGATAGATAAAAATGATATAAAATGGTTTTTATAATCAATAAATCTATTTTTGAACCACACATGCAACATTACTTCTACCACATTTTATTCATATTATCTTGCTATTTTGGTGCCCACATGCTCAGCTCATTCATTCTACTGATGTTTTTATATTTTTATAATTTTAGGAAAATGCAGCCAATTGAGATCGAAATACATTAATCTACTTAAGTTGTGGTTATTGGAGGATACAATTGGAGATAGTAGGCAATTCAATAATTTGTTGCTCCATGCTGCAAGGATGTAATAAGAGATATATGGATGACTCTTCTTTTTCTGTAGCAAACTTATGGTCCTTTTTTATTAATGGAATCATTAAATCTTTATTAGTGCAAATGATTATTCTGTTATGTCTATCTTCATTTATGTTGATTTTGGTTTTCCTTTATTCATATGTGATCACTTCCTTACCTACACTCATGTGACTTGTTTCACTATAAGGGCCTTAATGCAAGGTTGAGTTCACCTTAGTAGAGATCGTGGGAGTGGGGATCATCACAACTAGGCTCATGCTTAGGTTGACACTAAAGATAAAAAAAATTGTGCCCACTTCATTAGACATTAACTCCTTAAGTATTACCATCACATTTCATTTAGAATATATTATTATAGACATCAGCAATGTAACTATGTAACTATGATGGGGGGAAAGACTTGGTGATTACATATAAAAATACGCTTCAATTTATGTATCAAATTACTAATTCTTTTTGCAAACAATAATTGTGTTGCAACACCATGAACCGGACAATTTTTTGAAATTTTGAATTCATATGAAAACTAAGATACTTTGTGAGTTTCCTCTCATAAAATAAATAAATTATATAAAGAACCCAAATCTTCAACAAATTTTTTCATAGGTTTTATTGCACTTACCTAAGATAAACTCCTAATAACAACCCCCCATTTCATTCTAGTACCTAATGGTGGGGGCTTTCCTTTGGTGGACCAATCACCCCCATATAATTTTCCTCAATTGTTGTGTGAATCACCTCAGATGTCTCCACCTTGGAATGACTAGTGCACTCTGCCAACTCCAAGTTTGAGAACTAGTAGAATATAAAAATGAAAACAAAGATAAAAAAATTCTTATTATCATCTTTGTTTTGTTTTTTATGCACCATACTAAGAGCTTCTCCTTCTTGATCCAAAATTATGTAAAATTTCATTTTTGTAATATTTTTATGTTAAAAATGACATGTTTTAGAAAGAAATTTTTTATTCCACTAAATATTTGGTTGTGGTAGTACACCATGGATTTGATCATTGAGCGGCTTAAAAAGACCCAACAACTAATAAAGACCTCATGTGGAAAGTAATGATAGATGGACTCTATTACTTCTTTATCAACTTTGTACCAAGTTAACTATAGAGATATCTCTCGTTCAACCCCATACACCAAACTCTTTTCATATGTTACTATTTTCTTAGACACATTTACCTATTTATTGGTTTATGAGATGAGTTATGCAGTTAAAGCATGGATGCTAAGAAACTTCAATTGAGAGTTAAGGTTTTTGTTGTAGTGGTGCGGTGATTCCATTACACTGTTACACATGCACTTATTTTATATTTCTAGAAAGGAACATAGGTGGCTTTGATGCTCAATCATAACAATATCTTTTATGGGATACGAGTATTTTTTATCACTTTTCAAGGGAGTTTTCTAGATCTCTTTTTTGTTTCTCTATAATTCTGGTACAATTGGAGTGTGTCATCTTTGCACACTTGTGAATTCATGTTGCAACACCTTGTACATATATTTTTGTAATTGACGTTAGTAGACTGATGAGTTATATCTTTTTTACCAATGTCCTATCGTTGTTAATATTTAAAATTTTATATGCATTCTAACTCATGCATTCCAATTCCATACTTCAAAAGGAGTCAAAAGTATCCATTCCTCTAGGGTTTGGGAGAGGTTTTTTCTTATGTTGAAATGGACCTAATCTTTGAGATTTCTTCCTCCCATGCTTGCCGCCACACGACCCACATCCATGCTGAGGGGACATGGCAACATGGGGCTTTAGGGCTCTGAATGGATGCAAGATGAAGATATAAGCTAGAGAGTTATTGAATATATCCTAAGGGAAAACAAAAACACCCCGAGTAATATTGAGGATTTTGATATGTCAAACACTAACGGGGGATCCTTATCGTATAAGACATGCAAGGATGCAACCTCTAGGTCTCAAAATAGAGGATCAACCCTCCCTGATATGGTATACTTGATATGTTGAAAGCCACTAATATCTCCATTGACATCAGTGGTACTTTTTTAGAACTAATTGTTAACCTAATGGTCATGTTGTCACTGATAAAACCCTAGAAGAACATTATGGTGGTGAAAGTAGTCAACATCAACCTTGGCTTTCAAGACTTGGTGAACTGCATCTAGATCTTTTGGAAGATGATCGATCCATTCCACAACATTGACATGAAGTTGTGTTATTATATGATTCAATTTGAAAATAATGATTATTTTGTCACAACCATGACCTGGGGGTTATGGACCATCTTTTTTGGCAACTACATGATCGTTCAATCCTACTCTCTGGAATTCATGCCTTTAGATTTGAACCCAAGGGAACTCATGGTCTGGGTGAGAGTTCTAGATATACCCATTCACTTGTGTCAAACCAACTACTTGATTTAATTGGACACTCAATCAGCAAAACCATCAAGATCTACAACCATACCTCCCAAGGACACAGAGGGAAATTCATGCAAATGGTAGTGGAGTTTGACACATCATGACCAATCATACATGAAATTACGCTCAATGGGAAGAAATAATGCATCGAGTAAAGAAACCTCCCAATGTGTCTGCAAGCAATGCAACATGGTAGGCCATACAGAGGGAGGTTGCAAATTCATAGTAGAAGCACTCATAGGCCAATCAATCCCATGGTTGCATTGTCTACGCCACATACTTTCAAGTGATACATGTAAAGATGACATGGAGGAATCTGACATCCCCCAAGGAAGGATAATTGCATGGAACAAAGAAGCAATCCTAGGCTCCCACCACATAGTCCTAGACTCGTCTACTAAACCTATGAAAACTGAGAGGGGGTGATGGATGGAAGGTAGACAACACCATGTTGTAAGGAGTGGGACTCGAGAAGGGATCTACTCCTTACCCAATTTGAGGAATAAACCATCTAATCTAGACACATAACAAATATGTTGGAATAGGTGTATTTTTGTGTCAAAAGAATGGTATACAATAATAGTAGAGGAATAAATATCAAGACTATATTTAATTTTACGATATTACATATTTATCTTCCACTTGGGGTTGACATGAAAGTAACAACTTATTCACTAGGCAGAGGGATGTCCAAGCTATCTCACGTCTATCTCCTAGAGCCAACTTCACTAATCTAAGTCCAGGTCATCATATAAAATCCTCCATGTTCTTCACCGAAGGGGTTGGAATCATACCTCAAAAAAGATAATAAAGTGGATGTTGTCAGCATAAAAGTTGGTATGTGCATATAAATAGGAAGTGAGAAATAATAGAAGAAAAGGACATCAATGAAATAAGGCTTCCCAAACCAAGAGGGAAAAAGAGCATCAAATTGGATATCAAATAGAACATTTAAAGAACATAATTAGTAAGAAATATCTTGTCTTATTCAATATCACAACAACATATCACACTCATTAACAGTTACGCATTTAGTAATAAGCAGACTAGTGTATACTAAAAAGTAGGGTACAAACACATATATTACATACCAAGGGGTAGGAGGACTACAATCTTTTTGCATGGTAGGGTTATAAAACCAAATGTCTAATATCAGATCTGACAGAGGAATAAAACCCAATGGATGACAGGGGAATAAACTCAATGTCTAAATATTAAGCGGTAGGAGAATAAAACTTAGTGCTTATATGGTGTCACTACTTCTAGTTATGATTAGTCAATTCACACATGCAAATCGAGCAGGCAAGATAAAGCATAGTCATTCTCAAATAAGGGAGGAGAACATCCAAGTGATATCTAATGAGGTCATAGGACCCATGAATCCACTACTTGAAAGTTAGAATTTCATTTAGTGCAATCTCTCAAATTAGGATTTCCACATGGAATAAGATGAACAAGATACAACTAGGGTCCAATAATCATATCCAGCATGTTATGATGATCGCAAGATCCATTTCAATAAACTTGATCCAAATAGGACCATAAAGACATGAAATTGATATTCTAATATGTCATAGAGGTTCAAAAGAGAGAACCAAAAGGAAAATTGCTTAGTATGACTCATAGGAGAATGCACCATACCTCACATCGAGTCTAGTAATAACTATGGTCAATCCTAGATCCATATCAAGGCCACAAGAAACCTATTAAACATTTATACAATATTACGTTTAAGTTCACCTTATTTACATAAACCCTAAAATGTTTTGTTTTTAGTATTAATGGATTAAGTTACCAAAACTACACCATCATGTAGAGTTTATTTCCTAAATTCATAGTATATTTCACTTTATTTATTTGACTTATAGATAATTGGATATGAATTTTAGAAATTTCAACTAATTAGAAAAATCTCCAAAAAAATCATGTATTTATTATATCTGATTTTGGTGATGAAATTGATTCCGTTAGATGAAGAAAAATATCACGATTCCGAAACATATAATAGTTTATTTTTCTAAGGTATATGTAATTTCTTATGAATTTTATGAGGTACATACATTTACTAATTTAGTTAAAAAAAATTAATTAACAAAATATCATGTTACTTTGAGTTATGTATCAAGTTAGGGTGCCAACAATCACATTTTGATTTCATAGAAAAGATTATGTGAGATTATCATTGATAATGTTTGGTTATTGGCTAAACTCTTTAGGCTTAATAGTTGACAGACATGTTAACATTTTTTTTAATGAATGTTAGGAACAAAGTATCACAAACTGCAATCTTCTCACGAATAAAAGCGTACCCCAAGGATAACAGCAAATCACGGGAAATCTATGTACACCAAGAACCGATCACCTAGCCTCCTCAGTCCTCACAGATAGTACATCATTCTCCTCTTATCAGCCAAAACAGCTCGGAACTGCTTCTCTTCTCCTCCTATCAATTCCGACGCCTACATGGCGAGGCCCTTCAGGTGCTGCAGCTGCTCCGCTACAGGATGCCTACACGGTGAAGCCCTTGAGATACTCCGGGTCCGGGCGCGCCCGCTCCTGGAACTTCTTGAACCAGCAGTCGAGTATATCCATCGGCCCCACCAGCTTGCTTCCGTCAACCCCACAGAACGACTGCATGAAATTGAAGAGGCTCTCTCCAACCCACATCGCAAGGCGCTCCACGCGCCCTTGCGCGCCGGCGTCCACCACGGGAGGTAGCGTCGCCAGGTCCTCGACTGAGACCCCGATCTTCGCCGACGCCATGGCCGCGCCATCAGGATGCTGCGTCAGCATCAGCGGCGCCGATCCCTGCCCGGCCGCCGCCGCCTCGGCCGGGTCGGGCCAGGGCAGGGTGAGGACCGCGGAGGGTCGGCCAGCGTGCACCGCCCCGCAGAAGATGAAGGGCAAGCCGTGGGACCGGATGTAGACAGCTAGGGCCTTGTCCGGTGGGAGGGACATGTTGTTGAGGAGGAAGATGCACACTTGCTTCAGGTAAGCGTCGCTGACCACGAAGGAGCTCATGTCCAGGAGTCAGTGGAGTGGGTCGATTTGGGTGAAGGATGAAGGGTCGGTCCATCGGGAAGCTTCGGTCGGGGAATACCATTTCGAACATCCTCTTACTTCTATCTTTCCCTATCTCGCAATTATCTGATCGCCGTAGTTTGTCCTACTGGCCTTGCTGCTTTGCGGTTATGATCACCGTCTGATTGCTCGCCGTCTCACACGCATGTTAACATGTTATCTTGACTTGACTTGCCTGGCCCTCCATAATGCTGGTTGACGTATCATTTTGACATGGTATGCTAGCATCATCTCTACACTAGCATGGCATTATATACTGGCGCTCATCTTAATATTAAGACAATATAAAATGTTTAGATAAGGAATATCTTGTATTTGTTTATATGCTTACATGTCTTATTATCATGTTACACTAGAAGATGAATGGTGTAGCTTAATAATTGTATGCAATGCTATGTAGTGTAAGTGTTTTCTTGACGGAGGAGATTAAACCCTTCTTTATTATATGAGTAGGGGGTCCAACCTATCTCAAACGTAATAAGGTTGTTGTGTTTTTGTACACTCTGCTAGCGTCTAGGCGGGATTTATATCTACAACTTACACAACGAATAACAGACTTTACTGATTAAGCTAGTTGTTAAGTTCACTCCAATTATTGTTAGGGTTATGACTTATTATATTACAGCTATGAACATGGAAGTCTACCTGTCTAAATGTCACATTCGTAAGATATTTGAATTACAATCCTTACAACCGATCTACACCGCGAACCTACCCCAATGTTTGAGTGCCCAAGGTATCACCGTCGAATTACTAACACGGTTATGCTTCCATTATTTGAACTATATTCTAGCCATCCTTGGTCTCCCATGTTATTATACTATATTTTAGGCACACTTCGTAGGAACTTTTTGGGGAGTTGGGCCTGGGGTTGGGAGTGGTTTGTTAGGTTTGGTTCTGAGTGTTGTCTAGCAAGGAACTTCAGTTGTTGCATTAGTTAGATTGCAAGATATGTTTTTGTAACTTGAAAATACAAAAAACAAAACAGTTCCTTCAATACCAAACAAGTTCTTTTACATTGATAATCAGCAAGCGCTTAACATCCACTTGATGCATGAAAAGGTTGTTGTTAACACCTCCTTATCTGTGGAGGTCAGGGCGGTGTTGGGTGTAACGCCCTCCCTAAGTACACACACACACATAGAAGAAATAAGGCTGAGTTATCCATAACTCGTGGACTCAAGGGGGCATTACATAAAACTGGCATTCATAGAAAAAAATATAATGAATTACACAAATTGAAGTATTAATATATTCTCATGATTGTTCTTACAAAAGGAAACATTGAGGCTATAACATGGAAACTTATCTTGAGACAAAATCTGTAATCTAATCTCTAAACATTCTAAACATATAACTTAATATATAAAATTGAGGATTATCTTATAGTTGGCACCCCACCAGATCTTATCATGCTCTATCCTTGTGTTTGAGTCTCTGAGATCTACTATGTTCCTCTTTTACTTAGATGATGGCACATGAAATTACAATTATTGTTCTAATACATGTTTTAATTGCATTACACCTCTTATTTAGCCAGGAACATTAGTTAGCAAAGGAATAATATGTGACATATTTCATGAACTTACTCACATGTTAGCACATATACATGTTATAATATGGAACTTAATATGTTATATTTACTTTCATGCCTATATATGTTATAGGTTACCATGAAGTTATTCATATTATATGCATTAACAATGTATGTTAAGGTATAACTTCATTCTTGTTTGGTCAAATCTAAAGAATCAAACATTATAATCTTATAATCATGGGAGTAGGGTTTTTAAAGTCAATATGCTAGGTTTGGGTATGTTACAAATGGACTAGTGATAATTTGAGAAGATCTACAGTAGAAGTATTATTGCAATGCCTCAAAATTATCCCCACAATGATGACAATGTAGGATCTCTCATCTTATCCACAATTAATTAGTTGTTGAATACCAACCTATATGAACCACATGGCACTCATAGGCTCTCGCAACCACTCAATGTCAGTGGAGAAACACACCCAAATCCCTTGACAAACAATGACCTCCAATACATCAAACTCAAGTACCCAGTTCTCACCTCATAGAATGAGGACCTAATTCCTCATTCTCACACTTTTGAGGGGGCATGGTGAAGACCCCTAGAGTAGTGGCTTGTCTTGAGATTGGCCAGAGTTGTTCCTCAGATTTTAAGATCAACGGCCAGAAGATCAGACCTAGAAGACTTCTGGGAGGGACCCCATGACATCTTGAGTATCATTGGGGTTTCATAAGGACTTCATGAATGACACCATGACTTTAGATCACTTGATTAGAGGTACCATCCTAAACCCATTTCATTGTAGTTGCTTTGCTTTTTCATGGATTTTTTAAATGCAACACTATGCACTTAGTGAACATGTTGGATTGGTTGAACTCATTGAAACATTACAGACTTTCTCCTTGAAATTTTGTGAACTAAGTAAACATTATGGACTCCTTAATAAGTTCAAGTCCTCCCAATGTATTAAGGATAGATAAAAATGATATAAAATGGTTTTTATAATCAATAAATCTATTTTTGAACCACACATGCAACATTACTTCTACCACATTTTATTCATATTATCTTGCTATTTTGGTGCCCACATGCTCAGCTCATTCATTCTACTGATGTTTTTATATTTTTATAATTTTAGGAAAATGCAGCCAATTGAGATCGAAATACATTAATCTACTTAAGTTGTGGTTATTGGAGGATACAATTGGAGATAGTAGGCAATTCAATAATTTGTTGCTCCATGCTGTAAGGATGTAATAAGAGATATATGGATGACTCTTCTTTTTCTGTAGCAAACTTATGGTCCTTTTTTATTAATGGAATCATTAAATCTTTATTAGTGCAAATGATTATTCTGTTATGTCTATCTTCATTTATGTTGATTTTGGTTTTCCTTTATTCATATGTGATCACTTCCTTACCTACACGCATGTGACTTGTTTCACTATAAGGGCCTTAATGCAAGGTTGAGTTCACCTTAGTAGAGATCGTGGGAGTGGGGATCATCACAACTAGGCTCATGCTTAGGTTGACACTAAAGATAAAAAAAAATTGTGCCCACTTCATTAGACATTAACTCCTTAAGTATTACCATCACATTTCATTTAGAATATATTATTATAGACATCAGCAATGTAACTATGTAACTATGATGGGGGGAAAGACTTGGTGATTACATATAAAAATACGCTTCAATTTATGTATCAAATTACTAATTCTTTTTGCAAACAATAATTGTGTTGCAACACCATGAACCGGACAATTTTTTGAAATTTTGAATTCATATGAAAACTAAGATACTTTGTGAGTTTCCTCTCATAAAATAAATAAATTATATAAAGAACCCAAATCTTCAACAAAGTTTTTCATAGGTTTTATTGCACTTACCTAAGATAAACTCCTAATAACAACCCCCCATTTCATTCTAGTACCTAATGGTGGGGGCTTTCCTTTGGTGGACCAATCACCCCCATATAATTTTCCTCAATTGTTGTGTGAATCACCTCAGATGTCTCCACCTTGGAATGACTAGTGCACTCTGCCAACTCCAAGTTTGATAACTAGTAGAATATAAAAATGAAAACAAAGATAAAAAATTCTTATTATCATCTTTGTTTTGTTTTTTATGCACCATACTAAGAGCTTCTCCTTCTTGATCCAAAATTATGTAAAATTTCATTTTTGTAATATTTTTATGTTAAAAATGACATGTTTTAGAAAGAAATTTTTTATTCCACTAAATATTTGGTTGTGGTAGTACACCATGGATTTGATCATTGAGCGGCTTAAGAAGACCCAACAACTAATAAATACCTCATGTGGAAAGTAATGATAGATGGACTCTATTACTTCTTTATCAACTTTGTACCAAGTTAACTATAGAGATATCTCTCGTTCAACCCCATACACCAAACTCTTTTCATATGTTACTATTTTCTTAGACACATTTACCTATTTATTGGTTTATGAGATGAGTTATGCAGTTAAAGCATGGATGCTAAGAAACTTCAATTGAGAGTTAAGGTTTTTGTTGTAGTGGTGGGGTGATTCCATTACACTGTTACACATGCACTTATTTTTATATTTCTAGAAAGGAACATAGGTGGCTTTGATGCTCAATCATAACAATATCTTTTATGGGATACGAGTATTTTTTATCACTTTTCAAGGGAGTTTTCTAGATCTCTTTTTTGTTTCTCTATAATTCTGGTACAATTGGAGTGTGTCATCTTTGCACACTTGTGAATTCATGTTGCAACACCTTGTACATATATTTTTGTAATTGACGTTAGTAGACTGATGAGTTATATCTTTTTTACCAATGTCCTATCGTTGTTAATATTTAAAATTTTATATGCATTCTAACTCATGCATTCCAATTCCATACTTCAAAAGGAGTCAAAAGTATCCATTCTTCTAGGGTTTGGGAGAGGTTTTTTCTTATGTTGAAATGGACCTAATCTTTGAGATTTCTTCCTCCCATGCTTGCCGCCACACGACCCACATCCATGCTGAGGGGACATGGCAACATGGGGCTTTAGGGCTCTGAATGGATGCAAGATGAAGATATAAGCTAGAGAGTTATTGAATATATCCTAAGGGAAAACAAAAAAACCCCGAGTAATATTGAGGATTTTGATATGTCAAACACTAACGGGGGATCCTTATCGTATAAGACATGCAAGGATGCAACCTCTAGGTCTCAAAATAGAGGATCAACCCTCCCTGATATGGTATCCTTGATATGTTGAAAGCCACTAATATCTCCATTGACATCAGTGGTACTTTTTTAGAACTAATTGTTAACCTAATGGTCATGTTGTCACTGATAAAACCCTAGAAGAACATTATGGTGGTGAAAGTAGTCGACATCAACCTTGGCTTTCAAGACTTGGTGAACTGCATCTAGATCTTTTGGAAGATGATCGATCCATTCCACAACATTGACATGAAGTTGTGTTATTATATGATTCAATTTGAAAATAATGATTATTTTGTCACAACCATGACCTGGGGGTTATGGACCATCTTTTTTGGCAACTACGTGATCGTTCAATCCTACTCTCTGGAATTCATGCCTTTAGATTTGAACCCAAGGGAACTCATGGTCTGGGTGAGAGTTCTAGATATGCCCATTCACTTGTGTCAAACCAACTACTTGATTTAATTGGACACTCAATCAGCAAAACCATCAAGATCTACAACCATACCTCCCAAGGACACAGAGGGAAATTCATGCAAATGGTAGTGGAGTTTGACACATCATGACCAATCATACATGAAATTACGCTCAATGGGAAGAAATAATGCATCGAGTAAAGAAACCTCCCAATGTGTCTGCAAGCAATGCAACATGGCAGGCCATGCAGAGGGAGGTTGCAAATTCATAGTAGAAGCACTCATAGGCCAATCAATCCCATGGTTGCATTGTCTACGCCACATACTTTCAAGTGATACATGTAAAGATGACATGGAGGAATCTGACATCCCCCAAGGAAGGATAATTGCATGGAACAAAGAAGCAATCCTAGGCTCCCACCACATAGTCCTAGACTCGTCTACTAAACCTATGAAAACTGAGAGGGGTGATGGATGGAAGGTAGACAACACCATGTTGTAAGGAGTGGGACTCGAGAAGGGATCCACTCCTTACCCAATTTGAGGAATAAACCATCTAATCTAGACACATAACAAATATGTTGGAATAGGTGTATTTTTGTGTCAAAAGAATGGTATACAATAATAGTAGAGGAATAAATATCAAGACTATATTTAATTTTACGATATTACATATTTATCTTCCACTTGGGGTTGACATGAAAGTAACAACTTATTCACTAGGCAAAGGGATGTCCAAGCTATCTCACGTCTATCTCCTAGAGCCAACTTCACTAATCTAAGTCCAGGTCATCATATAAAATCCTCCATGTTCTTCACCGAAGGGGTTGGAATCATACCTCAAAAAAGATAATAAAGTGGATGTTGTCAGCATAAAAGTTGGTATGTGCATATAAATAGGAAGTGAGAAATAATAGAAGAAAAGGACATCAATGAAATAAGGCTTCCCAAACCAAGAGGGAAAAAGAGCATCAAAATGGATATCAAATAGAACATTTAAAGAACATAATTAGTAAGAAATATCTTGTCTTATTCAATATCACAACAACATATCACACTCATTAACAGTTACGCATTTAGTAATAAGCAGACTAGTGTATACTAAAAAGTAGGGTACAAACACATATATTACATACCAAGGGGTAGGAGGACTACAATCTTTTTGCATGGTAGGGTTATAAAACCAAATGTCTAATATCAGATCTGACAGAGGAATAAAACCCAATGGATGACAGGGGAATAAACTCAATGTCTAAATATTAAGCGGTAGGAGAATAAAACTTAGTGCTTATATGGTGTCACTACTTCTAGTTATGATTAGTCAATTCACACATACAAATCGAGCAGGCAAGATAAAGCATAGTCATTCTCAAATAAGGGAGGAGAACATCCAAGTGATATCTAATGAGGTCATAGGACCCATGAATCCACTACTTGAAAGTTAGAATTTCATTTAGTGCAATCTCTCAAATTAGGATTTCCACATGGAATAAGATGAACAAGATACAACTAGGGTCCAATAATCATATCCAGCATGTTATGATGATCGCAAGATCCATTTCAATAAACTTGATCCAAATAGGACCATAAAGACATGAAATTGATATTCTAATATGTCATAGAGGTTCAAAAGAGAGAACCAAAAGGAAAATTGCTTAGTATGACTCATAGGGGAATGCACCATACCTCACATCGAGTCTAGTAATAACTAAGGTCAATCCTAGATCCATATCAAGGCCACAAGAAACCTATTAAACATTTATACAATATTACGTTTAAGTTCACCTTATTTACATAAACCCTAAAATGTTTTGTTTTTAGTATTAATGGATTAAGTTACCAAAACTACACCATCATGTAGAGTTTATTTCCTAAATTCATAGTATATTTCACTTTATTTATTTGACTTATAGATAATTGGATATGAATTTTAGAAATTTCAACTAATTAGAAAAATCTCCAAAAAAATCATGTATTTATTATATCTGATTTTGGTGATGAAATTGATTCCGTTAGATGAAGAAAAATATCACGATTCCGAAACATATAATAGTTTATTTTTCTAAGGTATATGTAATTTCTTATGAATTTTATGAGGTACATACATTTACTAATTTAGTTAAAAAAATTAATTAACAAAATATCATGTTACTTTGAGTTATGTACCAGGTTAGGGTGCCAACAATCACATTTTGATTTCATAGAAAAGATTATGTGAGATTATCATTGATAATGTTTGGTTATTGGCTAAACTCTTTAGGCTTAATAGTTGACAGGCATGTTAACATTTTTTTTAATGAATGTTAGGAACAAAGTATCACAAACTGCAATCTTCTCACGAATAAAAGTGTACCCCAAGGATAACAGCAAATCACGGGAAATCTATGTACACCAAGAACCGATCACCGAACCTCCTCAGTCCTCACAGACAGTACATCATTCTCCTCTTATCAGCCAAAACAGCTCGGAACTGCTTCTCTTCTCCTCCTATCAATTCCGACGCCTACATGGCGAGGCCCTTCAGGTGCTGCAGCTGCTTCGCTACAGGATGCCTACACGGTGAAGCCCTTGAGATACTCCGGGTCCCGGCGCGCCCGCTCCTGGAACTTCTTGAACCAGCGGTCGAGTATATCCATCGGCCCCACCAGCTTGCTTCCGTCAACCCCGCAGAACGACTGCATGAAATTGAAGAGGCTCTCTCCAACCCACATCGCAAGGCGCTCCACACGCCCTTGCGCGCCGGCGTCCACCACGGGAGGTAGCGTCGCCAGGTCCTCGACGGAGACCCCGATCTTCGCCGACGCCATGGCCGCGCCATCAGGATGTTGCGTCAGCATCAGCGGCGCCGATCCCTGCCCGGCCGCCGCCGCCTCGGCCGGGTCGGGCCAGGGCAGGGTGAGGACCGCGGAGGGTCGGCCAGCGTGCACCGCCCCGCAGAAGATGAAGGGCAAGCCGTGGGACCGGATGTAGACAGCTAGGGCCTTGTCCGGTGGGAGGGACATGTTGTTGAGGAGGAAGATGCACACTTGCTTCACCTGCAGGTAAGCGTCGCTGACCACGAAGGAGCTCATGTCCAGGAGCCAGTGGAGTGGGTCGATTTGGGTGAAGGATGAAGGGTCGGTCCATCGGGAAGCTTCGGTCGGGGAATACCATTCCGAACATCCTCTTACTTCTATCTTTCCCTATCTCGCAATTATCTGATCGCCGTAGTTTGTCCTACTGGCCTTGCTGCTTTGCGGTTATGATCACCGTCTGATTGCTCGCCGTCTCACATGCATGTTAACATGTTATCTTGACTTGACATGCCTGGCCCTCCATAATGCTGGTTGACGTATCATTTTGACATGGTATGCTAGCGTCATCTCTACACTAGCATGGCATTATATACTGGCGCTCATCTTAATATTAAGACAATATAAAATGTTTAGATAAGGAATATCTTGTATTTGTTTATATGCTTACATGTCTTATTATCATGTTACACTAGAAGATGAATGGTGTAGCTTAATAATTGTATGCAATGCTATGCAGTGTAAGTGTTTTCTTGACGGAGGAGATTAAACCCTTCTTTATTATATGAGTAGGGGGTCCAACCTATCTCAAACGTAATAAGGTTGTTGTGTTTTTGTACATTCTGCTAGCGTCTAGGCGGGATTTATATCTACAACCTACACAACGAATAACAGACTTTATTGATTAAGCTAGTTGTTAAGTGCACTCCAATTATTGTTAGGGTTATGACTTATTATATTACAGCTATGAACATGGAAGTCTACCTGTCTAAATGTCATATTCGTAAGATATTTGAATTACAATCCTTACAACCGATCTGCACCGCGAACCTACCCCAATGTTTGAGTGCCCAAGGTATCACCGTCGAATTACTAACACGGTTATGCTTCCATTATTTGAACTATATTCTAGCCATCCTTGGTCTCCCATGTTATTATACTATATTTTAGGCACACTTCGTAGGAACTTTTTGGGGAGTTGGGCCTGGGGTTGGGAGTGGTTTGTTAGGTTTGGTTCTGAGTGTTGTCTAGCAAGGAACTTCAGTTGTTGCATTAGTTAGATTGCAAGATATGTTTTTGTAACTTGAAAATACAAAAAACAAAACAGTTCCTTCAATACCAAACAAGTTCTTTTACATTGATAATCAACAAGCGTTTAACATCCACTTGATGCATGAAAAGGTTGTTGTTAACACCTCCTTATCTGTGGAGGTCAGGGCGGTGTTGGGTGTAACGCCCTCCCTAAGTACACACACACACGTAGAAGAAACAAGGCTGAGTTATCCATAACTCGTGGACTCAAGGGGGCATTACATAAAACTGGCATTCATAGCAAAAATATAATGAATTACACAAATTGAAGTATTAATATATTCTCATGATTGTTCTTACAAAAGGAAACATTGAGGCTATAACATGGAAACTTATCTTGAGACAAAATCTGTAATCTAATCTCTAAACATTCTAAACATATAACTTAATATATAAAATTGAGGATTATCTTATAGTTGGCACCCCACCAGATCTTATCATGCTCTATCCTTGTGTTTGAGTCTCTGAGATCTACTATGTTCCTTCTCCTCACTTGCAGACATCTCGTCTCCAACTATACATTAGAAAAATAGTTGTTAGCGTAAGTGGAATGAGTATTCTAGTATATATATTACTGAAGAAATAAGATACTACAAAATATTCTTAAACATTATAATCATGAAATTAACATTAAATTCTATATAAATTTTAAAACATAAATATCTCTTCTTTATTTAACTTAATTCTTATCTTTTTACTTTATCTTGCTCTGGAGACATGTACTCTGGTATCTGGGTCTCATGACATGCACTAAGGTGTCTGGGTCACATAACATGCACTCTGGGTATAGGTCATGTCTCTGAATCACCCTGCACTCTGGTGCGTAGGCCACATGACTTGCACAAAGAGTCTGAGTCATGTCTCTCTTATCTTAATCTCTTTTACAAAACTTATAAATGAGATTATGTACATTCTATAAACTAAGACATCTTTTATTTATTACTTTTATCTGACTGTGGCCACCATTATACAATAAGTCCTCCTCTGTTGACACTGAAGTGTCCTCTATAATGCAACACACCCTCTGTTGGCACAACGTGCCCTCTATTGACAGTGAAGTGACCTCTATGGTGCAATGCACCCTCTATTGGCACAACATGCCCTATGAAATGGAGTAAACACTCCTCTGAATTGGCAACAGATGCTCTGCATCATCCAGGGACTCTCTAAATGAGGACTTATCATATAATGTATTATGTGAAGGTTCTAAATTAATTATCTTAAGTCTAAGCTTACTAAATTCTGAATATGGACTTATCTAACACTGAATACTGAGTACTGAACATGTGTTGAACTCTGAATCTAAATCTACATTCTGAATATGATTAATCTCAACTAAAAATTTGAGATCTGATCTAAAACCCTTATCAGGTATCTTAATCAAATATATGTCTACCCACATATCGAGTAGCATAAATCTGAATCAAAGTTTGATATTCTTATTATCTGGATAAATCTTAATTTGTAATTATTGTTTGATTGAATGACTTATTTAAATTTGGATATCATATTTATGACTTGTTAGTCTGAAGGCTTAGGAAAATAATATGAACGGAATAAAGGAATACTAAGTATATAAAAGTAACTTAAGTAGTAAATATCTAAAATATGAATTTTGACATGATAACTCAACCTCTTGAAAGTCTCATGAAGTCTTATCTTAACCTGAGTCCTAATGCATTCATGTGAGCTTAACTCTTAAATCTTAAAACATAAATCTTATAAAATCTTATATTGCAAACTTAGTCATAACTTAATGCATTCAACTCTTATAATCTTATCATGTACTTAATTCTTAGATCTTAGCCATTCTAAGAAATCTAAATAAAACTTAGCTCTTACATATTAATCTATCTAAGAAATCTTAATAGTATATTTCTACTTGAAATCTTAATACATTCTTATCCCACATTATCATGTATGACAATCTTGGTTGCATATCTTATCTTGTAGTATTATTCACCAATATGAATCATTACTAATAGTTCTTATAGAAACACGATCCTTTAGTTTTCTCATGAACCTGGTTCGTGAGTCTCTATCATTCTTATAAATCTTACTAATATATCTCTTCTCAAGATATTAGGCACATGTAAGGGCATACCCATGAATGTGTGAAAATTTTACTTGCATATATTAATATAAAATCTTAGAACAATGGCTCACATAAAGTATGAAGTATTATGCAAATATGTTGAGTTTGATAAATATGAATACTCATGGGCATGAACCACTTACCTATTTCGGATCAAATCTAAGTTACTTTCCTTAGATTGAGGAACCCTAATCACATTCTTGGGGTCAATGGACCTTGATTACCCTGTTCATTCAATAATCCTTCATTAGTAACTATATTCATTGTGGTTTCTAGGGTTTCATAGTTTCTGGCTTAAAACATGGAAACTCGTAGTCGAAACAAGCTATGAATATTAGCCTATCATCTAGATCTCAAAAAACTGAACAAAATGCATATATAACTTGACCCTGTTGGATGTACCAATAAATTACTATGATTTATGCAACATAGAAGCCTTGTTTGAATATATCAAATCATTATTTACCTCATGTGGATGCCAAACGGGTCGAGGAAGGATCCACCTTGAGTGAACCCATTTGACCCATGCCCCCACCTTCTCTCTTAGTGATTCACAGATGGGGGTTTCTCCCCTCTATTTCCTCTGTAAAATAGGGTGCCTCCATATCGCTACTTGGGCGATAAGCTTGGGGGTTTAGTGGACACCCTTGGTTCATAGATAAGTTGTAGCACCTCTACTCCAGCCTCCATGAGTCCTCACTGAACTAGTAGTAGGGTCTCTGAAATCTTAGCGGCATTGGAGCTACGACGGCCCTAGAGGCTGACCTGCTTGGGTTCTCAAACACGATTTGGTCTCTGCCGCCCATCACCTGATCATCACCTAGACTCATACATGGTTCCACAAAAGAATAGGGATACCAATGATCCTTTGGGCGATCTTAGGATAGTCTGATATCCAGTCCTTTGATGCAGACGCAATGAACTCAGGACCTAGGCAGCCATCTTCAATTTTGTGGCTCCTCTATGGTGTGTCGGATGACAAGTAGGGAAATCAGTACCTTGGTCATTGGTCATGATGAATCTTTGCTTCCTGAATCTTGTGGCAACATACAACGCCAACTTGGGTTTGGCTAAATTAAGACATTATCCTTTGTATTTGTTCACCTTTATTGTCTCTTGAAGGAATGGGACCCTTATCTTATGGTCTAGTTTCCTAGTCAACGGCATGGCCATGAATTCATATTGTTGGTGTCTAGAAAAAAAGACCATTGAGTCTCATTTGTGACTGCCTCCCAAGGGTCATTATGTAAAATAGTGAAATCACCCCTTTACTAAAAATTTGAAGAATTGACATCCATTCCAAACACTCTCAGAGGTATGATGGAATGGGCATAAATTTTCCAAACTTATTAAACATTGGTATACAAAAGACCATTAGAAAGCAGCGGAATAAAAAATAACTGACTATATTCAATTTCATAAAAGGTTTACAAAAATACATCAAATTCTCCCATGACGGTTTACATCAAGACACACAATCAGGATCTAGATAGAGGGAAGTCTAGACTACTACAATCTTGTCTCCAAGTAACATCTCCATCAACTGAGTCCAAGCCAAAAGCTAAGATCTTCCTTGTCTTATCCATCACCTTGCTCAACACCTGGGTGGTTGGGAAAGCACCCAGCAAAAGGGAGAGGAAAACAAGGTATGCGTTAAATAATGAATAAGTACAAGAGAAAAGGAAATCATATGAAACATAAATATATTGAATCATCATAAGATGAGAGGGCCAAGAGAATGAGGCACATAACAAAATAGATTCTTACCATTACAAAACATATAAGAAGTAGCATGCATGATATTAATTGGAATACATTAACTAAGTAGGGTTGAGGCACCTACCGGACCTCAACCTATAGGTGAGGGGAGAATTCATACATTCCCAATCACCTATCAAATTTTATTGGGGAGGAATAACACATTCCCCAAGGGGAGAATAAGACGTTCCCCATGGCGATTATTTACATGCCCTATGTGGGTGGTTGTACATAAGTACCACTACTATAGTTAAATAGCCAAATAAACCATCATGCTCAAGAAATAGTAAAGTGGCAGGATAAATCATAATATAATTACAACTTGGCAGTGGGGTTCCAAGACCCAAGAATAATGTTTGGAAACTGATTTATGAGGCAAGTATAGCAAAAGATTCAAGAGTATATGAAATAGGGTTTAATAAAGCCTCATTATAGAAAAATAGGTTAAGGCACAATTATTCCCAACTTAAGGTGTAAATGCACATACATAAATAGGGATTGCACATACATAGCGCATACATAAATAAGGATGAAACATACATAGCACACACATAAATAGGGAATTTCACATACAAAGCACATACATAAATAGGGAATTTCACATACATAGCACATACATAAATAGGCATAGCACATACATAGATAGGAATATCACATACATCTTACTTAGAGTCCTGTTAACCTCTTTTCCAAACCTTTAGTTGAAATGAAGGTCCACTTATCCTATTTCCAATTTTATATTCATGTATTAGAATAACATATATGCATTAAAGAGTTGAAACCCTAATATATGAAACTTTTACACAAAACCTCGATTCAGACCTCAAAAATATCACCACTAACTTAGTTAGGTTTTTCTGATTAATAAAACATATAATTTTGCATATATTGGAGTTATGAAGGTTAAAGTGTATTTTTGGTGATTTTTAGGTATTTAATTCATTTTCTAAAAACTTTTTTCGAAAAAAACTGAAAACCAATACTTGGAAATATTTTTATTAAAAATAACATGTTTTTCTGAATTCAGAACATATTTTACTTTAATTTTTGGACAAACGAATCAAAAGTTGTGAATTATTGAAAATCGACCAATTAGAAATCGACACATCATCAATTTTAAACATAAGATCAAGAGTTTTAAGCATGTAATAAGAAATATATGGGAAGGGGGTTATGAAACTCGCCTCTAGGGAAGATAAGAAGATCAAAACAACAAGGATCCGAGCTTAGAAGGTTTGGTTGCTCCAAGCCTAGCTCCTTTCTTGGACAAAGATCACCTTCTCAACTTAGAGGTGATAAACCCTAGCAAAAGAGCATACAGATGAGGTGTTTTAGGGTTCTAGGTGGAGTTTTACCATGTATGGTCATGGTTCCGACCTAGAAGAAGGTGTAAGGAAGACTAAAAGTATGAAAATAGGGAAGGAAGGGAGGAAACTTACTAGTTTTGGTCGAAACTACCAAGGAGGAGCTTTAGAAACCCTAATAGAGAAATTTGGAAGCACTAGGAGCCTTCTTCACCAAGGTAGGCTCCCTCTATTACCTTGGGACAGCAACTTCGTGGCCAAATACAGAAGGAACTATTATCTAAGCTAGAGGAAAGAAAAGGGGAGCAAGATTTTTCGAATTGTGAGTTGAGAAGGGGTATACATGGCTATCACTACTACAGAATACGCCTTTGGCGTCGGTTGTTTAACCCCCTTTAGCGACGGTTTTCAAGCGACGCCTATGTGGGCACCACTAAAGGTTGAACTCTTCGGAGTCAGTTTTCTAACCGACGCCTATATGATCTATAGGCGTCGGTTATATATAGTTAGCCGACGTCTATAGGGTTCGCGCCACAAAAAAGGGCACCACCTAGGACACTTTCTGTGTCAGTTAACAACTGAACAACCGACGCCATACTCCCAGACGACACAGTCGTGCTTCGCTGCACGGCCGTGTTTAGTACTATAGGCGTCGGTTTTATACGAATAAGTGATGTCGTTTCCACCACGGTCGTGCTTTCCTGCACGGTCGGGTTGTTTGTCATATTAGGCGTCGGTTTTTATCTAATAACCGACGTTGTAGGCCTTTGATGACAGTGTTCTATAAATAACCGACGCCTATACTTTAATTTTTTTTTCTTATCAGTTTGCAGGCCTTCTGTGGCTGGTCAGCAGGATGAGAACCTGCAGTTCAGTTTTCTGAACTGCATGTTTACGACATCCATTGATATCAGCCTACAAACAGGCCACAAACATGCAAAATCAACAAATATTTTTTCACACAAGTAGATACATTCAGACATCAATTCAATTCTCACATTCACACATGTAGAAACATTCAAATATATGTAGAAACATTCAGACATGTATAAACATTCGGAAATATTCATTTACAAAATATCATTCAGGCATCGCTATCAGCATCCCAATTATATCTTACAATCGCCACTGCTTGTATGGCTTTTGCCCATTCTTCTCTTACTTCATTTAATGCTTCCATCGTATATGGAACATGTCTATTTTTTAAGTGTTTACCTATAGTGTGGTCAGTTTTAAACACCTGCAAAGAGAATGATGTATATATATAAGTAATAATATAAAAATAAAATTGATATATTTCATACTAACTAATGAGACTATATATAATACCTCATGTATGGTATTAATATCCAATGTGGCATGTCGGATAATCATCTGCATAAATTGCATCACATAGTATGTGCATGCCCAGCCGTTGTCTTGTGTAGCGCACTATAAATTGAAACATACAAAATATTAAAAAATACAACTAAGCACAGTTCCCATAAATAATATATACATTGGAGTCGGGAACTTACTTTTACGTTATCCCAAATTATTGGCTGGTTCTTTCTCCTTGGGACATTTCCTCCAGCATTTTTGAATGCATCTAAACCCCTACATGTTAATGTAACATAGTAAATTGCATAATTAAATAGTAATGTAATAACATATGTTAACGGATATAAAAATGAAATATTTCTCACCAGAATAATGGCATTCTCAATATGTGTCCAATTTTAGTATTCAATGTACTTCCCGCAGGATCTAGATAATAAACAGTGAACGTCCCGGGGACAATAACTAGTAACTCCCAATGTCTACCTCTAGAGGTAAAAAAGTTAAAAATTAATAACTCAAAATGCACAATAAAAATGGAATTTTCTTAAGTCAAAATTATAAATAAAGTAAACTTACTTGACATTGAATGGAGCTATTATTATCGTCTTCTTTTGCTGACCGAAAATTGTAAAAGCATCTATACAGTATTGTTGAACACTATCAGGGTCTTTAGCTACCATACTAATCAATGATGGAATCAAAAAACCCACATGATCAAATGCAAATTGTTTGCATTGATCTTCGACTAAGTAGCTGCAAAACATGTATTACGTATGCATTAATATATAAGAAACCAGATCACCGAATCTTACACAAGGTATATGGATGTATAAATAAGATCTCACCTTATCCATGTCTCTATCATTGATGTATTCTGCCAATCATACATAAACAGCTCAATAATATCTTGTATAAATAAAGAGCTATCGTATGATTGACCTGCATAATCTGCTTCTAAAGAAACAATTACAGGGCAATGTATATTATGTGCCCGTAGCCAACATGACATTCCCCTACAAGCAGGACCTAACGGGTATTTTAGATCAGTTGGAACCCAACTTGGTAATGCAAGAAGTGGAGGTGGAGGCCTAGGTGCTCCGAATGTCTTTTTTTAACCTGTATATATAATTTCAGATCAATTGACCTCATATATACACATTAACAATCTAAAGTAATGTAAATTTATCTTACAATTTCAGTAGTGTAGACGACATCTGCTTTGGGCCACAATATCACCCCGCCTTCTGCCTCACCAAGTGTATCAATATCTGGGTGGGCATATGGCAATGCAGCTTCCCTCCAATCGGGTAATACACATATCGGGCTCACACGAACGTAGCCCTGCGGCATTGGAGTCCCATGAAACGTTTCCCCAGGAAGGGACTAGTAAGCCTACGCCTCTGCAACAACATAGTCTTACATTCTTAAGCGGCATGGCTTCAATGCCTACAAATTTACGTAAAGAATGTTATACATATATACATATCATCTTGAAAACATATCACCTTGAAAATACTAGCTACAATGTCATAAACAATACTTACAGCAGACGTGTTAGGTGATGGGTCTCCAGGATTACTCGCAGTTTGTGCGTCAGGAGAAGAGTGGGTCGCCATAGGATGATTGGAAGCTTGAGATGCCTGCCACCACACTATTTCTTCCTTGACCTTCTCAGCAACTATATCATTGACCTTCTTAGCAACTATATCCTCGACTCTCTTATTCTCCTATACATGGATAAAAGAAACATTAGCTTCTTATTATTGAATTCCTTTTTGCATTAACATTCTATAAAAAGAATAGGTTACCTCTTCTTGTGAAAGTCCCGCTCTGGGTTTGTGCTGGGATGGCCCAAAGAATGCTTTGATGCCCACACCAGCGCCTGCACCCCTAACACGTCCAGGATGCTCTGGGTTACCCAGAGAAACTGTCAATTCATCCCTTGTGCCCTGAGGGATGAACGTGCCTTGTTTCCTCTGCTCGTGCAGCTCCCGCTAATCACCATCAACAGAAATGGGTAAGTTAACACCACAATAATCAATATTCAAATGATTGCTCTAAGAGTTGTATTTTACCATTTTCGCAGCCGCCTCAGCAGTTACGGGCTTCTTTATTTCACCCTTCTTTTTTTGCCTCCCAGCTATCCAGATATCATGGCGAGGCATGGGTGTGACAGACTCCTGAGTAGCAGCAGACTCCTGAGTAGCTGCAGACTCCGCCTGTAGTCTTTGGCGAACGCTTGCATAGCCCTTTGCACCCATAGTGTGGTCATACACATTCAGTGCATGCCTTGCTTTTTGCACCTCACTGAGGGCCTAGTTAGTATGCACATTAATGATTTGGTTAGTAGCACTAAATGTTAATCTTGAATAGGTGAATACAATGTATATTAATTAAATTGGGAGTGACGCCTAATACCTTGAATTCTTCAGATTTTCTTGAAGCAACAAAATTGTCCCAATCTTCTTTGTCCAAGAAGTTCCACTGTTCAAGGGCTGACTTCTTCTTCTTATCACCATCTTTTATGTATTCTCTGTTGAGATTTGTCCTATAGTTCCTAAGCATCTTTCCAGCGCGTTGCATCATGCTTTTACGACGCAGCTTCTCATCCAATGCAAACAGATTCTGTAAAATAGAATTCTTATTAACTAGTATCCAAAAATAGAATTGCAAATAATATAATTTGTAATCTACACAATAGAATTGCAAATAATAATAACTCACGCATAAATCCTTCCATATCAAGTCTTTCTTCCCCTGAGGAACTTTATGCCAATTATTATACTTAACACCACAATGGCTTCGAGTGACACACCCAAGATAGTTTACAAAATTATTTCGGTTCACTCCAATTGCATTTCCTCCATTATCAAACTCCACAACTAATTTGGATCCACTGCCACTTAGCGCTATTAACTTCTTTAACAGAGTGATGCCCCTTTTCTTGTTAAGTGTTTGGTGTTGCGCATCAAGTTGCTCCAGTGCTTCAGTGGGTACCTATGCATCATCAACCTAAAATTTGACAAAAATAAACACACTGAATTAGCGCTATATAGAAATATGGGATATATGACATAACTAGAAGATAATGAATTTTATAGAAATACAGGATATGTTTTTAGAACTTACATTGGTATCCTCACCATGCTCATCATGGACAGCATGCTCATCATGGACTTCATGCTCATCATGGACATCATGCTCATCATGGTCAGCCATCTAAAAATGTCATTAAAAAGGCAAACATTTAGCATTTGTATTAACTAGAAAAAGGCAAACATTTAGCATTTGTATTAACTAGAAAAAGGCAAACATTTAGCATTTGTATTAACTAGAAGATAATGAAAAATCAAATCTGAAAATGATATTGATATTAAAAAAGCAAACATTTAGCTTCAATAAAACAATATAAACCTACATGCCTCTAAAATTGTGATCTTTTATCAATTAACAATCCTTCATTGTGATCTCCGTGCACATATAAGTCATCATTAGATTCAATATTTTGTGGAGTTGGCAACCCAACAGAGAATGGACTGGAGTCATCATACTTATCATAGTACTCTTCTTCATCTATAGGATCTTCAATGAACTGTCTTTTACCATGAAGAACAACCGACCATTTATCATTTGCAGGATCATCGCTATAGAATATTTGTTTTGCCTGTGATGCCAATATGAATGGTTCACCCTTCTCGCCAATCTTTTCAAAGTTCACCAAATTGAAACCCAATTCATCCACTATAACTCCTTTGGTGTTATCAACCCAATTACATTTAAAGAGCGGAATTCTGAAATCTATGTAGTCAAACTCCCATATGTCTTCAATGACACCATAATATGACATTTTAGCTTCACGTGGACTCTTATCCTTTGCACTTGCAAAATACATAGTCAACGCTTGAAGAGTGACCCCACTGTTTTGGACGACACTCTTATCATCTTGGTGCTTTGTGTAATATGTGAACCCATTAATGTCAAACCCTTCATAAGACATAACATTCGGTTTTGGTGTAAAGGTGAGGCATTTGATAGTTTCTATAATATCATTTGGTGTTTGAGATAGTTGATGTAAGACTTTATCTTCAAACCACTTAGTAAAAGTCTTATTATGCTCTCTAGCAAGCCACATTGAACTTGCTCGAGGATGTTGTCTCTTGATGAAATTGGTATGTTCCTCAATATAAACACTCACTTCATCCATGTTGTGTAAAATAAACAAGTGAGCTTGTTCCAACTGCTCACGGCTGATTACTTTCACCCGTGATCCCAAAATTCCTTTGCCCTCCTCAATATTCTTGTCATTAATAGGAGTGTTATTACCACTCAAAAAGTCATTGCAAAAATCCATAACCTTTCTCGCCACATAACCTTCAATAATACTCCCTTCAGGACGATAACGGTTTCGAACATCACCTTTAAAAATGCTCATGTATCGTTCAAAGGGATACATCCAATGCAAGAAAACTGGTCCCAACATTTTCACTTCCCTAGTCAAGTGGACAACAAGATGTACCATGATATCAAAGAACGAAGGAGGGAAATACATCTCAAGCTGACATAGGGTAACAACCACTTCTCTTTGCAAATTATCAAGAGTATCAGGGTCAATAACTTTGCTGCATAGACTGTTGAAAAAGAAACAAAGTCTGGTGATTGCAAACCTTACATGCTTCGGCAATATAGATCGAATTGCCACGAGCAATATTTGTTGCATTAGAGTGTGACAATCATGAGATTTAAGACCTATCAACTTCAGATCTTTCATTGATACCAATCTACGGATGTTGAATGAGTAACCATGTGGCACCTTAACATTTACCAAGCATTCACAAAAAGCTTTCTTCTCCTTTCTAGACAACGTGTAACAAGCGGGAGGTAAGTATGTTCTTTTATTACCCATTTCACGTAATTCTGTTAATTCTGACCTTATTCCCATTTCACGTAGGTCCAGTCTGGATTTTATCCCATCTTTAGTCTTACCTGGTATATTTAACAGAGTACCAATGATGCTATCACAGACATTTTTCTCAACGTGCATTACATCGATACAATGTCTGCCTGTCAAAGAACTCCAATAAGGAAGATCCCAAAATATTGACTTCTTCTTGAATGAAGAATTGTCACTCCGTGTGGCCATACTACATTGTGATTTCTTACCAAATTCATTGACAATGTCTTTTACTCTTTCATAAACAACATCCCCTGATATAGGTTTAGGTGCACTCCGTTCATCATTCCATCCATTGAATGTTTTGCGCTTCCTATGATACGGATGGAATTTTGAAAGAAACCTTCGATGACCAAGATATACAGTCCTGCCGCCATGTTTTAGTCTTATTGAATCAGTGTTTTCTTCACATATAGGATACACTTTAGCTGCTTTGACACTATATCCAGACAAATTCCCATATGCTGGAAAGTCAATAATAGTGCAAAACAACATAGCGTGCAAATGAAATGTCTCTCTTCCTGAAGCATCATAGGTCATCACACCTTCAGCCCAAAGTTTCTTTAAGTCATCAATCAGAGGTTCAAGATAAACATCGATATCATTTCCGGGTTGTTTAGGGCCCGATATCAACAATGACAGCATAACGTACTTATTTTTCATACACAACCAGGGAGGAAGATTGTATATAACAAGCATGACTGGCCAAGTGCTATGTTGGCTGCTCAATGTCCTGTACAGATTCATCCCATCTGTACAAAGCCCAAGTCTTAGATTCCTATCTTCTTCACCAAATTTGGGGTACAATAGATCAATCTTCTTCCATTGTGGGGAATCATACGCATGTTGTAGGATCCCATCATTATTTTTCTTAACATCTGCATGCCACCTCAAATTCTTCGTATCTTTCAAATTTGCAAACAAGCGTTGAAACAGTGATATTATAGGTAGATACCACAACACCTTGGCAGGAGAACCAGTTTTGGACTCCCTTGAAGCCGTCAATTTATACCGTGACGCACCACATTTTGGACAATCTTTCAAATTTACATATTCCTTTTGAAATAATACACAATCATTTGGGCATGTGTGTATCTTCTTGGCCTCCATTCCCATTGGGCACAATATTTTCTTTACCCGGTATGTTGAGATTGGAAGCTCGTTTCCTTCAGGAAGCATTTCTTTCAACAAAGTCAACAATGAAGTGAAGCTTTTTTTGCTCCATCTATTGTTAGCTTTCAACTTATACAATCTCAACACAGCGCTAAGCTTCGTAAACTTAGCACAGTCTGTGTATAACAGTATCTCAGCATCATGCACAATGTTTCTAAAGATAGGAGGTGGATCGGTGTGCTTTACCCTACAACTATCCAGCATCGCATCAACGATGTCTACTGGAACTGGTTCGTTCACATCTACGTCATCAGAAGCAATTTCTTCTTCCACCCAAGCACTGCTATCGACATCTACTGGTTTTGAGTTTGAAATCTCTCCATGCCAGTGCCATTTTGTATAGCCTTGTACAATCCCATTGCACATGACATGACTTTTGATTTCCTCACCAGTGCTGACTTTCAAGTTGTTACCGCAATGCCTACATGGACAGTAGAACCTATCTGTAGGTTTTTTTCTATGTTCCTCGGCAAATCTAATAAACTGATCAAGACCAGATATAAACTCTGGGGTGCAGCGATTGCGAATGGACATCCATGATCTATCCATTCTATGATCAAAGAGAAAACAAGTATATATTAGGACAAGATTAGGGTATACACTTACATCCTATCCAAGATTTACTCATATTATTTACTCCTTACATCCTAAGTGAGATTAGGTATAAAAGAATAGTCCCAAACCGGGGACTATCCAAGATTTACTCCTAATGAGTAAATCTTGGACGGGTTTCTAGGCCAACAAACACATGTGATGTCATTCTTATATATAATAAATGTGTACCACCTATCCCATCCTTGAACACCTAATCTCACTAGTAAGTGTATAATGTGTATTGGGTTTTCAAGAAAATTTTGGCAGCATTTCCCCGATGTTCTCTAAGTACATATGTACTTAGAGAACAAATGGGGAAATGCTGCCAAAATTTTCTCGAAAACCCAATACACATTATACACTTACATCCTAAGTGAGATTAGGTGTTCAAGAACAGTCCCAAACCGGGGACTATCTAAGATTTACTCCTAATGAGTAAATCTTGGATGGGTTTCTAGGCCAACAAACACAATAATAGATATGTACATGTTAGGGTTTCATCACAATTAATGTTAGGGTTTCATCACAATTGATGTTAGGGTTTCATCAATGTTAGGTTTAATGAAATCAAATTAGGATGCTAGAATTAACAAGTTTAAATCTTATTTCAACATGCATCCAAATTTACAAAATTAAGTCAAACATTAGGATTAGAAGAACAAATATATGCAAGCAAAAAATTTGTTCATATCCTGGGATTTACATAAAGCATTACATAAAAATTTGTTCATATCCTTACCAACAGCAAGCACGACCGTGGCTGTGTTGGCCTACCACGGTCGTGCTGTCCAGCACGGCCATGGTAGGCCAATACAGCCATGGTCGTGCTTGTTGTTGGTCAATAGCTAGGGAGAAGGAAGTAAAGAGGTAGGGCTACCTGGAGCTAGCGTGGAAAGTAAGGCGGCGAGCGGCGGCAGCAGTGGCGGCGGAAGAAGAGAGAGCAGAGCGGCGGGTGGTGAACAGTAGTGGCACCGAGAATGAGCAGAGCAGCGCGCGACACACCAGCAGCAGCGGCGGCAGTGAGTAGAGGTGCACCAGCAGTAGCGGCGCACCAGTAGCAGTGGCAGCGGCGAGCGGAGAAGCACCAGCAGTAGCGGCGGCGAGCAGCAGCGGGGTCGTTTGGCAATTTCAGGAGAGCGGCGGCGAGCAGCAGCATAGCAATATCGCGATGAAACAGGAAGAAAGGGGGAAGAGTCGGGTGATCGGGTTTATTAAGTTGGTCACCGGCGTCGGTTATCTACAAAACCGACGCCTATTATGATTTAGTGTCGGTTGATAGTAAACCACCGACGCCCAACTAGACAACCTTTACCCTAAATTATTTGGCGGGAACCATTATCAGCGTCGGTTATCGAAGGATAACTGACACTGAAAGTGGGACTTTTCACGCAAATTTTCATTTTAAATAGGTGTCGGTGAATAGTTACAAAATTGACGTTGTAGGTGACCTAAAATGTTTTCGCTCGAAAATTGGATTTTGCTGGCGATTTTAGGCGTCGGTCTGTTATAACCACCCGACACTGAATACAAAGTGGTACCCGTGTCTGGTTGGTCTTCGAATATAGACGTCGGTTTGCATAAATAACCAACATCTAATATTATAGGCGTCAGTTTTCCTAAATAACTGATGCCCAGAAAAGCGACACTGAATGTTGTTTCTGTAGTAGTGTATATATAGAAAGAGGTGAAGCATGAGGTGTCTTAAGGGACTTTCCATGTGTCTTTAGCCTAGGGATTGATGGCCATGCAAGAGGACAACTCATAGAGGCTTCATGCATATCAAAAGTCGGTCCTAAGAGCCCATAGATCCTTCTAGGCCATCCCCACCATTTTTCAAGAAAGATATAACCTCATTGGTTGATAGTTTTTAAGGATAAGCATCTTTATAAAGAGGGTAATCCCTATAATGCCCTTGGAAAGAAATACCATCAAACCAAGGTGAAACTAGGTTCTCCAATGGTTTGAAATCTCGTTAATGGTAAGGGAATATCTAAGGATTAAAATCCAGGTGATAATTTGCAAGAAAAACCTCTCAATTGGGTAAATTGCATAAAAGTCCAGAATGTACATATAATTGTATAACTTGTGCAAATAACATCCAAATAGAACCAAATTTGAAACTTAGGATCATTTTACGTTTTCAAATCATATCAAAAAGTTAGATTAAGGTTTACAACATTTAGTTATTGTAATTAAGTTTTCAGTGAGGTATTTGTGCATAAACTCTTCCATTTGTACAATTAGTGAATAAATGTTCACTAAACCATTATATTCTCTACAAATTGAACAAAAAGGCCAAGAAGGATAGAAATGAAAGGAAAATATGGGAAAGTGGGTCAAAAGACAAAATTCTAGAATTCGGTATGTTACACATTAACTTCCTATATATATAGCCTATAGAGAGGAAACCTTGCTACCTATGGGGTTTCCAATTAGGATCAGGATATACATCTATTATGATAACTGAGAAATTTTCAACAAGATAATACCAAAAAAGGAGGAGCTTGATCATGTGATCCTACATGTGCTAGATTTTAACTAATTTTTGACATAAGATCAACTCACCCATGAAATTGTTTTTGAAATCTCGATCTCACAACAAACTTAACAAATAGGAGTTTTCAGTCACATGGATGAAAGAATTTGGGTTATTATCTCCACTATGTAATTGAGTTTTCAATCTAATGCCTAAAGTGGTGTCTGTGTGTACCCTAGTATATTGATATCACTTATCAATCTTTATATATGTCCCCTCATACATAATTTCCCACCACCTTAGATATGAATCACAAAGCAATAAACTACAATTCCATCACTACTATGAATATCCCTCATATGGAAAAAGAGTTCAAGGTATCAATCTTTAACCATTTAATTTGATAACTCCTGAGGCTCCTTACCATGATCTTAATAGTAGTCAAAAACACCTCCAATAATTTTCAAATATGTCATATCACCTCTAAATATCCATTACAATCATCAAGGCAAGGTCTACTAATGTGAATATGTAATAAAAAGTTCAATTGATTGCACACTATAGAAACAAGCATCTAGTCTAGTCACATATATACATTAATATGATTTAGTCATTTGATAGTCATCATCAATCAACCCTTATTAAAGACATGAGATATATTCTAAAGCATCATCTATGGTCTCATGTTTCAGGATAGTCATCCTTGCACTCCTTTCCATGCAATTGAGACATGATAAAACTATCAATTCTACCTCATCTAGGATTTTCATAATCATGAGTTGTAATGATATATGTAGACTCCTTTAGGTTATGAAACCCTAAATTTTAGGATGTTACAATTCTAGCCACCTTATAAAAATTTCGTCCTCGAAATTTGATTAGCCTACCCACCTTAAGGTTTTACATATTTTATTTACACTAGCTCTCTAATATTTCCTTAATAGCTCATTTGCATATTCATGGTGGAAATTCTCATGGATACCATTATCAGGCAAACATGTGCATATACTACTTATGAAGTTTGAAATCTATCTCACAACATTATCAACTTGGAAAAGGACCTTTCTACCTCCTCCCTAAGGAAACTAGATTAGGGGTTTGGGTTCTACCCTGGATCTAACTTACTTATCTATGTTAAATTAAATATGCATGTCTAGTCTATCTGTATATCTGATTAGGTTTAGGTGACTAAATATCTCAAACTTTTAATGTCAACTCATTTTGTTTTGTCATCTTTGGATACATACCGGTCAATCATATATCTCAAGGTGACATTCCAGATCACACTTATCTTGGCACTTCCTCGTGCACATGTCCCATACCACATGCACTTGAAAGGATAAGGCAAGCATGATTATGCATGTAACATTCTCTTTGCAAAACCCCATAATCCTATATCCCATACCGCAAACATGTAGGAAAAAGAGAGAGAATGTTATATACAACTATAGTGTTAACATAAAAATGTAAAACATCTAGGCACATAACCCTAATCCTCATCTAAACCTTTGTCTCCTATTTAAATCTCTACTTAGATTTCTAATATCTTTCACTTACCTCTTCTATACATAGGGCTACTAGTTATCTTCCTAAATTTGTGATCTACTCTAACTTAAGTTCTCATAGGGTGACCTTAAGTAAGAACATGAGAATTTATCTGGTGGAAAACTATAATGTTTCTCTGATACCATATTGTAACGCCCTCCCTAAGTACACACATGCACATAGAGGAAGCAACATTGAGTTATCCATAACTCATGCACTCAAGAGGGCATTACATAAAACTGGCATTAATAACAACAATATAATCAATCACACAAACTGAAGTATTAAAATATTCTCATGATTGTTCTTACAAAAGGAAACATTAAGGCTATAACATGGAAACTTATCTAGAGACAAAGTCTATAATATAATCTATGAACATTCTAAACATATATCCGAATATATAAAACTGAGGATCACCTTATAGTTGGCACCCCACCAGATCTTATCCTGCTCTATCCTTGTGTTTGAGTCTCTGGGGTCTACTCTGTTCATGTTCCTCACCTATAGACATCTTGTCCCCAGCCATGCATTGGAAAAATAGTTGTTAGCATAAGTGGCATGAGTATTCCAGTATATATATCACTGAAGAAATAAGATACTACAAAATATTCTTAAACATTATAACCATGAAACTAACATTAAACTCTATATAAACTCTAAAACATATATGTTTCTTCTTTCTTTAACTTAATTCTTATCTTTTTACTTTATCTTTCTTTGGAGACCTGTACTTTGGTACCTGGGTCTCATGACATGCACTAAGGTGCCTGGGTCACATAACCTACACTCTAGGCCTAGGTTATGTCTCTGAATTGGCCTGCACTCTGGTGCCTAGGCCACATGAATTGCACAAAGGGCCTGAGTCATGTCTCTCTTGTTTTAATCTCTTTTATAAAACTTATAAATGAGATTATGTACATTCTCTGAACTAAGACATATTTTATTTATGATTGTTATCTGACTATGGCCACCAATATACAATAAGTCCTCCTCTGTTGACACTGAAGTGTCCTCTATGGTGCAACGCACCCTCTGTTGGCATAACGTGCCTTCTGTTGATAGCGAAGTGTCCTCTATGGTGCAACGCAACCTCTGTTGGCACAACGTGCCCTCTGAAATGGAGTAAACACTTCTATGAATTAGAAACAGATGCCTCTGAATCATCCAGGGACTCTCTGAATGAGGACTTATCATATAATGTATAATGTGAATGAATTAATTATCTTGAGTCTAAGCTTACTGAATTCTACATCTGGACTTATCTGAAACTGAATACTGAGTACTAAACATGTACTGAACTCTAAATCTGAATCTACATCTGAATATCAATAATCTCAACTAAAAAATTGAGATCGGGTCTAAAACCCTTATCATGTATCTTAATCAAATATTTAGCTACTCACATATTGAGTAATATAAATCTGAATCAAAGTTTGATATTCTTATTATCTGGATAAATCTTAATTTGCAACTCTTGTTTGATTGAATGGCTTAATTAAATTCTGATATCAGATTTATGACATGTAAGTCCAAAGAATTAGGAAAATAATCTGAACTGTATATAGGAATACTAAGTATATAAAAGTAACTTAAGTAGTAAATATTTAAAATTTGATTTATGACATGATAACTCAACTTCTTGAAAGTCTCATGAAGTATTATCTTAACATGAGTCTTAATGCAATCATGTGAGCTTAACTCTTAAATCTTAAAACATGAATCTTATAAAATCTTATATTGCAAACTTAGCCATAACTTAATGCATTCTAATCTTATAATCTTATCATGTACTTAATTCTTAGATCTTAGTCATTCTAAGAAATCTTAATAACACTTAGTACTTAGATATTAATCTATCTAAGAAATCTTAATACCATATTTCTACTTGAAATCTGAATACATTCTTATCCCACATTATCATGTATGACTATCTTGGTTACATATCTTATCTTGTAGTCTTATTCATCAATATGAATCATTACTAATAGTTCTTATAGAAATAAGATCCTTTAGTTTTCTCATGAGTCTCTATCATTCTTATAAATCTTACTAATATATCTCTTCTCGAGATATTAGGCACATGTAAGGACATACCCATGAATGTGTGAAAATCTTACTTGCATATCTTAACATAAAATCTTAGAACAGTGGCTCACATAAAGTATGAAGTTTTATGCAAATATGTTGAGTTTGATAAATATGAATACTCATGGGCATGAACCACTTACCTATTTTGGATTAAATGTGAGTTAGTTTCCTTAGATTGAGGAATCCTAATCACATTCTTGGGGTCGATGGACCTTGATTACCATGTTCATTCAATAATCCTTCATTAGTAACTATATTCATTGTGGTTTCTAGGGTTTCACAATTTTTTGGCTTAAAACATGGAAACTCATAGTCGAAACAAGCTCTGAATATTAGCCTATCATCTAGATCTCAAAAAACTGGACAAAATGCATATATAACTTGACCCTGTTGAATATACCAATTAATTACTATGATTTATGCAACATAGAAGCCTTGTTTGAATATATCAATTATTATTTACCTCATGTGGATGCTAAATGGGTCAGGGAAGGATCCACCTTGAGTGAACCCACTTGACCCGTGCCCCCACCTTCTCTTTCAGTGATTCACATATGGGGGTTTCTCCCCTCTATTTCCTCTATAAAACAGGGCACCTCTGGATCATTACTTGGGCAATAAGCTTGGGGGTTTAGCAGACACCCTTGGTTCATAGATGAGAGGTAGTGCCTCTACTCCAACCTCCCTGAGTCCTCACTGAACTGGTAGTAGGGTCGTTGAAATCTTAGCAGCCTTGGAGCTATGACAGCCCTGGTGGATGACCTGCTTGGGTTCTCATATACGATATGGTCTTCGACGCCCATCACCTCATAAGCACCTAGACTCATACATGGTTGAACAAAAGAATAGGGATACCAATGATCCCTTGGGCTGTCTTAGGATAGTCTGATATCCAGTCCTTTGATTCAGACGCAATGAATTCAGGCCCCAAGCGGCCATCTTTAGTTTTGTGGCTCCTCTATGGTGTGTCGGATGACAAGTAGGGAAGTCAGTACCTTGGTCATTGGTCATGATGAAGCTTTGCTTCCTGAATCCTGTGGCAACATACAACGCCAACTTGGGTTTGGCTAAATTAAGACATGCTCCTTTGTATGTGTTCACCTTTATTGTTGCCTAAGGGAATGGGACCCTTAGCTTATGGTCTAGTTTCCTGGTCAACGACATGGCCATGAATTCGTATTGTTGGTGTCTAGAACAAAAGACCATCGGATCTCGTTTGTGACTGCCTCCCAAGGGTTAGTAACTTCATATACATATAGCCTATAGAGAGGAAACCTTGCTACATGTTGGGTTTCCCCATTAGGTTCGGGATATACATATATTATGATAACTAGGAAATTTTCAACAAGATAATACCAAATAAGGAGGAGCTTGATCATGTGATCCTATGTGTGCTGGATTTTAACTAATCTTGACATAAGATCAACTCACCCATGAAATTTTTTTGGAAATCTTGATATCACAACAAACTTAACAAATAGGAGTTTTTAGTCACACGGATGAAAGAATTTGGGTAATTATCTCCACTATGTAATATTGTTTTTAATCTAATGCCTAAAATGGTGCCCATGCGTACCCTAGTACTATGATATTACTTATCAATCTTTATATATATCACCTTATACATAATTTCCCTCCACCTTAGATATGAATCACAAAACAATGAATTGCAATTCCATTGCGACTATGAATATCCCTCATAGGGAAAAAGAGTTCAAGGTATCAATCTTTAACCATTTCATTTGATAACTCCATGAGGCTCCTTACCATGATCTTAATAGTAGTCACAAACACCTCCAATATTTTCCAAATATGTCCTGTCACCTCTAAGTATCCATTACAATCATCAAGGCAAGGTCTACTAATGTGAATATGGAATAAAAAGTTCAATTGACTGCATCACATATATACATTAATATGATTTAGTCAATTGATAGTCATCATCATTCAACCCTTATTAAAGACATGAGATATATTCTAAAGCATCATCTATGGTCTCATGTTTTAGGATAGTCATCCTTGTACTCTTTAACATGCAATTGAGACATGATAAAACTATCAATTTTACCTCATCTAGGATTTTCATAATCACGAGTTGTAATGATATATGTAGACTCCTTTAGGTTATGAAACCCTTAATTTTAGGATGTTACATTGGGTCTGGAGTACTAGCCAAAAAGAAAAAGGCACATTATGGCAAGGAGTTGTTACTTCCTTTGGGGGCTATAAACCCCACCCATTGTGCAGCCAAGGGTGCCACAGCCAACAAACACACAAAAGTCAGTTGTCAATTGACTTTTGAAGCAGTCAAAGCCAAAGGTAAGAAAAGTTAGAAACCAAGTCAAAAAAGATAGTGCCTTGAAGACTGGAAAGATGGTAAAGAATGGAGAAGGAAGAATAAAGGAAACATGATAGGATTGTCAAGGTATCCAGGTGTTTTCTTTAGACCATCTACTACTATGCACTTTGTAGAAGAGAGCATCTTCTTGGGAAGTTTTGGAGTGCCAGAGTTATAGGGATCTTTTCCTATGGTGTGGTATCTTATTATTTCTCCTTCTTGATATATTATCTTGGGTTCAGGTCAAAATCTAAAAGAAAAATGTATGTGGATTTGCATGTGGTTGGCCTTGTGGTTTTTTCCTCACATATCATTAGGGCTTTCTACATTAAAACCTGATATTTATCTCTTCTATCTATTGCGGTTATTATATTGGATTTACATGCTCGTTGATAATGCTTCCACATATATTATTTGCATCGTGGTTGCACAACATACGCACACATATTACCTTCTAAAAACCTATCAAGTGGCATCAGAATCCATGTTGGGCAGATCCAGATCCAAATGAGTAAGGATGATGATGCAATGATGATTAAGTTGACAAGCACATATTGGAAAATTTAGAAACCCAAGATGGAGGATATTCTTTATTATAAGGATTTGTATGATTCGATAGAGGGATAAAAGCTAGGGAATATTTATGATATAGATTGGAAGAGATTAAATAGGAAGACAATTGGAACAGTGCAAAAGTGGCTCAAAATTTATGTGTTCTATCACAAATCAAAGGAGACCAATATCATAGATCTTCAGGAAAAGCTCAATAAATTGTATGAGTAAAAGACTGCCACAAATAAAGCTTTCTTAATCAGGAAGTTGGTGAACTTGAAGTACAGGGATGGTACAAGCATTGTCAAGCACAAGAATGAATTTAAAAACCTTGTAAATCAACAGGGATCTATGAAGATGGTTCTTGATGATGAACTCTAGGCTCTACTTCTTCTGGGATCATGACCTGATAGTTGGGAGATGCTCATTGTGATGATCAACAATTCTGTACAGGAAGGAAAGTTAACACTTGATCAGGTGAAGAGAATTCTACTAAATGAAGAGACTCGATGATGAGCTTTAGGCAGTAGTAGATCATAGGTGTACTTCACAGAGAGCATGGGCGTTGATTGAGCGAGATACCATGATAGATCTTAAAGTTGTGGTGAGTCCTAGGACCATGAGAAGTCTCATGATAAATTTGAGTCAAAGAGTAGAGTGTGCTTCCATTGTAGGAAGCTAGGTCAATTCAAGAAAGATTGCAAGGTTTGGAAAAGAAAATATAAGTATGAAGCTAAAGACAAGAAGGATGATTACAAGAATACTATAGTGGCAATTTAAGATGAAAGGGAGGACGATGACGATGTGGTCTTGACAATATAGGAGTAGTGTTTGCATGTTGAGGATGATGATTCTCAGTGGGTGGTAGATATTGCATCTTCTTACTATGCTTCACTTAGTAAGGAGTTCTTCACTTCATGCAGGAAGGGAAACTTCAGGAGGGTGAATATGGGGAACTCTAGCTTCTTTAGAATTATCAGGATTGGAGACATGTGCATTCAAACAAGTGTCAGTTGCACGCTCACACTCAAGGATGTTCTTCACATTCTAAATTTGTAGCTCAGTTTGATATCTGGTTCTTTCTTTGATAGAGAAGGTTTTCATTTGTATTTTGGTGGTGTCAAATGCATGATCACAAAGGGGGATTTTATTATTGTACAGGGCAACTTGTGTTGCACATTGTACAAGACCTAGCTTAAAGTGATCAATGGTGGTGATATATATGTAGTTGAGGATCACTAGGAAGACACGTGGTACAGGTGGCTAGGACACATGAGTGAGGAAGGCTTGCAGTTGCTATCAAAAAGGGGTTGATTTCTTTTGGCAAGGACACCAGTCTCAGTTCATGTGATACATGTTAGATAGGACAACATCAACAAGTTTCTTTCAAGACAAGATAAAAGGTGAAGTCAAAACATTATATTTAGTTCATTCAGATGTCTACGGGCCGTTTGATGTGGCTTCACTGGGTGGAAATAGGTATTTTGTCACATTCATTGATGGTACATCTAGGAAGGTGTAGGTCTACTTGTTGAAGACCAAGGATCGGGTCTTTCAGTATTTTTAGAAATTTCATGTCATAGTGGAGCGGGAGATAGAAAAAAAAGTTGAAGTGTCTCTGCATAGACAATGAATGAGAGTACACCTCCAAGAAGTTCCAATATTACTATGCACAACACAAGATATGGCGTGAAAGGGCATAGTCCAACACACCACAACACATTAGTCTAGCTAAGAGGATGAACCATACCATAGTGGAGAAAGTCAGAGGCATGTTGAAAACTACACAGTTGCCAAAGACATTCTGGGGTGAGGCAATGAGTATTGTCTGCTATTTGATTAATTGATATCCATCAGTTCCATTGGGGTTTGATATACCTAAAAAGGTATGGATAGTCAAGGATGCCTCTTATACTCATTTGTGTATATTTGGATGCAAGGATTATGCACATAAAAGAGGCAAAATCTAGATGATAAGGTGGTGCCAAGTATCTTTCTTGGCTATGGAGATCAATAGTTTAGCCACAAGTTATGGGACCCTATGTAAAATACCATGAGCAGACATGAATATGTGACTTTCTGTAGAGGCAGACAGTGATAGAATATGAGAGTGATGATGCATAGGCTGCAAGATTAGGTGATAGATCCTCTGATGATGAGTATGAGGATGCTTCAACTTCTTCACGGGTGCAGTCTTCAGATAACAAAGAAGAGCAAAATGATCACCCTGAGCAGTAAAGTGATACCACATCGAGTGTTATGGTTCCAGATGCACAGATCAGTGATCCAAACTCACAGTTAAAGACTTTTGGGCAGGGGGAGTAAGATCATCACCAGGAAAAGTCCTTGGAGTAGCATTTGAGGAGAACTGACATAGTTTATCATCCTTCATCTAGATATCCAGCATCTTAATATATTCTCCTTACGAATCAGGGGGAGCTAGATACTTTTCAGGAGGTACAAACTCATAGAGACAAAGCATATTGGCATCAATGTGATGCAGGAGGAGATGTCTTCTTTATAGAAGAATGACACCTATGAGATTTTAGTGCTTCCCAAGGGACATAGAGAACTAAATAACAAGTAGGTCTACATGATGAAGATAGATGACAAAAACAAGGATATTATATAAAAATCCATACTAGTTGTCAAGGGCTTGGGTCAAAAACCATGGATGGATCTTGATGAGATATTTTCTCCTATTGCGGAAATGACTTCTATTAGATCGATTCTAGGCGTGGTTGCTAGACAATATCTAGATCTTGATAAAATGGATGTGAAGACAATGTTTCTTCATGATGACCTAGATGAGGAGATGTACATGGAGAAGCCAGAAGGTTTTCAAGTCAAGGTGGAGGATCACTTAGTGTGCAGATTAAAGAACAGTTTGTATGGTTTGAAATAAGCTTCTAGGAAGTGGTACAAGAAGTTTGATTCTTTCATGTAGGGTATCGAGTACTAGAAGACAAATTCATATTCATTTGTTTACATCAGGAGGTTTCTCAATGACAAGTTCATTATTATGCTACTCTATGTGGGTGACATGTTGATAGTGGGACATGATGTCAATTTGATTATAAAATTGATGAAGCATTCCAAAGGCTTTAAGATGAAGGATTTAGGACCAACACATAAGATTCTGGGGATGCAGATCACATGTAACAGGGAGAAGCACATGTTTTGGTTGTCACAAGATAGATATGTTCAACGGATTCTGGAGCAGTTCAATATGAGCAAGTCTAAAGTTGTGAGTACTCAACTATCACATCATTTCAAGCTAAGTAAGAAGTCATGCTCGTCTAATGATGAGGAGAAGACAAGATGGACGGGATTCCCTATTCCCTATTGTGGGGAGTTTTATGTACATAATGGTGTGAACTCATCCTGACATAGCTCATGTGGTTGGCCTTGTGATTAGGTTTCTCTCAAACCCTGAGAAAGATCATTGGCAAGTTGTCAAGTGGATCTTCATATACTTATGATGCACGAGCAGCATGTGTTTGATGTTTGGTGGTTCTCCGGCAATTATGAAAGTCTTTTTTGATGCTAAATGGTAGGTGACATTCATTACATGAAGTCTACCTATGGGTATGTTTTCACTTTTGTAAAGGGAGCCATATCTTAGCAGTCCAGGTTGAAAAAGTGTGTTGCACTTTCCACGATAGAGACAGAGTACATTGCATCAGCAGAAGCATGAAAAGAGATACTCTAGATTGTGATATTTTAGGGGGAGTTGGGCATCAATCAACATGATTCAACTATTTTCTATGATAGTCAGAGTGTTATCGACTCGAGAAAGATCACAATGCATCGTGATGGACAAAGCATAGTGATATGGGATATCATTGACTTTGTGGTGTGATTTATAAGAAGTTGTTGACTCTGAAGAAGATCCATATTGTGACACCCTACCACATCGGATGGATTACCCAAAACAAAACATGCGATCAACTCTGACCATTCATGTTACCAAAAAAGAGGGTAAATTAAAACTGATTTTAACATTACCATCCTGTTTAGAAACATTTACATAAAGGTCCCACAACTCGTACATCAACACATACCATATCAGGCATTTATATATTTGTTCAGTGGTTTCAACCACAACCTGTATACAAAAGAGATATATTCCACATATAAGCCATATACAAAACATAGGTACACTGCCAAAATCATGTGTCGATATACATATCATCTATAAAACATCCCCTGCCTGAACCTGAGAGTACAGGGATGACTCTAGGGCTATACTACCACTACCATCCAACCATTTGCTTCTACTTCTCTCCAAGCTTCTCTTCCTCAGCACCACAATCCTGACCACGATGTTGATGAACACCTAAAAAGATTTGGTGACTCACAAGGTGAGACCCATGTCCCAACAAGAGATATAACTCTCAACCAAAGGTTATTGATTATAGTATGTGTCATTATTAAATAGGAAAAGTAAATTAAATAGATTAAGTATATTAAACTAACTATGTAGATTAAGAAGGTTGAGCATATTCAACATACTAAGCCAATTAATCAGAGAGTCATAGAAATGGGTAAAACTAGCAAGCATATGAATGAATAGGTAAGACTACCTTCTATTAAATAGTTAATTTCTCTTATTGCATCATATAACAACTAAGCAGTATGACAAACAAGCCAAGGGTTAACATCCAAAGTGAAGTGTGTTTAACCCTAAACATATATACTACGTGGTTGTATTACGTCTTTTATTAAGCCCTGAGGAGTTGAGGTATATCACTCAAATCCAAATGAACACTATTAAGTCGAATATCAATGCCATACAACATTTGTACGAGAGCATGAATCCTACAATCTCATCTACTCTCAGTCAATATGAGTTCGCCGTAGCGACACATAAGGTCAAGCTACAAAATAGCCTAGTCCGCCCTTGGTACATAGGTCACATCACTAGCGAACAGCCTAGTCCATCCTTAAAAGGTCACGGTACTAGTGAAACCAAGGTATACAAAACCCAAGCATATGAGGTACAACTGCAGTTGTCCTCAATCACATCATATATAGTGAGTCATAATCATATGAGATATGACCTCGATTGTTCTCCTGCCAAGGTATGACCATAGATATCCTTGTGAACATGCATATACTCAACAATATATGACTTTGAGCTTCCACTAAAGGATAACTCGTTTCACCATCCAGCAAATCCTGACACTGGACTGGATCTATGGCACATGGCACTACACGATTAGAGTTTCACCTGATTAATTAATGTCAATTAGGCGATTTAAGTTGCATAAATCAAGTTACATACAAACTTTAAAAGAGCTCTACAAAACATGGGTAGATTATAACTTCAGAAGATATAAAATGTATGAAGTATAAAGTTTATAACATCATCACATGGTATTGATTCACCGCCATAAATGTATCCATATTCATCATCATACCATCATAGGATATAGGTCCTTGTCATGTCATACAAAGGATAACACCTCAATTAGGGCACAAAGCCATGTCCAAAGTCATAAGACCATTCACATCATTTCTTACAAGAACGTCATTATCTTTTCGTGCCTCATCAAGGCCCATCATACCATTAGTGGTACATTAGTTCCACATTGCATTTAGGGGCTATGATGTTCATAAGATAGAAATTTAGGGTTACAAAAACATAGAGAGAGAAAGCATTCCATCATCATATTAATTACACAAGAAGCTAAGCATTATCATCACTTACTTGGATTAGGGATACATTCAACGGGGTAGGTGAATTAGGGTTTCAAAATAGCAATTAAGGTAAACCCAAATTCTTATCATCTCTAAGAAAGAACTTAGTTCAAACATCATCATCATAAGGTCAACAAAACATGACTACCATATAGATCAGAAATCTTCATTGGCCCCTTGGATCAAAGGTGTCATCAGACCTGAATACCAGGAAGGTTGATGACTGTTGAAACTAAGCAACATTGGCGACTGATGAAAACATGGAGTAGAATTTTCATCGACCACTGAAGATCAGAAATGCCATCGACTGCTAGGTTTAAAGGTCCTTAGTGACTGCATGAATCAGTAAACATAGAGACTACTAAGAGGTACAACCTCATCAAAAATCTGGGTCCAAAAAGCTTCATTGACCGCATAAGATACAAAACTCAACGACCATTAAATTTACAAAAACTTGGCGACCATAGGTGATACAAAAACTTAGCGACCATTAGGGGATGCAAAAACCTCATCGACCACATAGGTACCAAAACCTAGGAGACCACATAGACATAACAAAATCGCATCGACCACATGAGCCCAAATAGGTTGGTTATCACCAAAATCTGAAAGTTCATCAAGTTGCATCACAATTAAGAAGACCAACTCAAAACCCTAATTAGAAATCATCAAGAGAGAGAGAGAGTAAAACCATCATATGATGGAACAAAACCAACATTTCCACAAGCATACAAGGATCAAGACTTCCATCACCAAGGAAGGTTAGTGAACCAAAGGGATTAGGGTTTATCCAAGAAGATATACTACTCAAGTATCATCATGTAAGCATAAACCCTAGATACAAGATACTATCTTTATATTTGCAACTACATTTTAGAGTAATATTAGGTGCATGTAGCATGAGTGCAATAAATAATCATGGAGAGAGTTATATAACTCACCTTGGATATGATGTAGAAATTCCAAATAGCAAGGTAGATTGAAGGAGAAAGGTAGGAACCCTAGCTTGAGCAATCCTGATGACCAAGCTAGCTCCTTCTCCTAAAAGAGACCAATCTAGGTCAAGGAAGTAAGACATAGATGTTCTTCAAGATCCAGATCAAGCACTACCATGGAACACCATAGGTTCAACCAATAAGAGAAAGAAGAAGGGGTAGGGAATCAAGGAAAATTAAGGTAAAGAGAGAGATCACACTTACCAAAACCAAGAAGAAGACCAAGCTAGCACCAAACGATCACAAGAAGGGTATCTCCAAACCCTAGCTCAACATGCAAGGAAGGTCGGCCCACCTTCTTCAACCTTGAGCTCCTCCTTCACCACCAAGTAAAGGGGGGATGAGATCAAAGAGAAAATAAGGAAGAAGAGAGAGGAAACTAGGGGTGTAAAGTGGTTATTAGCATGCAAAGAGAGGGGTTTATATAACTCAAGTTTGGAGAGAGGGAAAGAAGGTTAGGTGTCAAGCTAAACATGCCATGTATCCAAGAGATCTTGCCCCTATAAGCACCTCACTCTTCCATGCAAATAGGATGATATCACCAAGAAAAACCATCGACCAACTTGGTCCAAAAAAAGCAAATGACCACTAAGCATTCTTAGCGACCAACAGATCAAGGAAGAAATTGTCACTAACCCTAGGTGATGTTGGTGACCAAGATGAATGGGGAACCTCATCAACTGTCAACCCTAGGTAGCACAAGGGAACAACATTGAATGAAAAACTTAAGGTCACAATAAAACTTGGTGATTGCCAAAAACTAGGGCTCATCGGTCAAACACACTTTAAGGTCAAACATCAACTTAAGCATCCATGCAAACCCTAATCTCAACACAACATGTCATCACTCAAACCAAGGTGTGACAAGGAACTCCAATGCATAACCATAATAAACATGATGTTAAAACATGTGAGGCACAACAAGAATGTGAGAAATTACAAGAAAAATCCTAGCAGTGGTTAAATTGCAATTAGGTCCAAAACAAACACATATATGCCTATCTAGCTTGAATAGTGTCCAAACAGGACCAAACTTAAACATAAGCTTGTCACATGATACACAAAGCACATTACAAGGTTATATTAAGATTTTAAGCATATAATTATGATAAGAACTTATGTTTAACCAAAATTCAAAGTCAGGGGTCTTACAACCATAAACCCCTAATAAGGATTTCGTCCCAAAAAAACTACATGAACAAAGATGGCTACTTCCTACGCATCTCATCTCTAACTCCCATGTGCCTTCCTCCACACTGCGGTGGTGCCAAAAAACCTTAAATAATACTATATCCTTCTTCTTCAACTTTTTCACCCTCCTATCTAGGATCAACACATGACCCTCAACATACGACACCTCCTCCTCTAACTCCACCTCCACGGGCTGCAACATCAGTGTTGTATCGGGGTGACACTTCCTCAACATGGAAACATGGAAAACACCATGCAACATGTGCAACTCCGGTGGTAACTCCAACTTGTACACCACCTTCCCAACACCTGCCACAATAGGGTAAGGTCCCATAAACCTAGGAGCCAACATACCCTTCTTACCAAACCTCAGCACACCATTCCAAGGGAAACCTTAAATACACTTAGTCTCAAACTTGGAACTCCAATAGCCTATCATGATTATTAGCATAAGTCTTCTGCCTGTCCTGGGATGCCTTCAACTGTTATTGTATCACCTTGATCTTCTCTGTACTTTGTCGTACTAGCTTAGAACCCAAAAGTGGATACTCACCTATCTCATACCAATAAAGAGGTGAATGACAGTGTCTCCCGTACAATGCTTCAGACGGTGCCATGTTTATACTCCTCTGATAACTATTGTTGTAGGTGAACTCTATCAAACTCAGGTGCACATCCCAACTCCTAAGAAATTGCAAGACACATGCTCTCAACAGGTTTTCCAATGTTTGAATGGTCCTTTCAGACTGACCATCAATCTGTAGATGTAAGGTTATACTAAACCTCAGTTGTTTCCCCATATTTGTATGCAGATGTTCCCAAAAATGACTCATAAACTATGGACCTCTATCAGATACTATGGTAACTGGAATACCATGCACATGAACTATCTCATCAACATACATATGTGTGAACTTCTTTGCTGTGTACGTCGTCTTTACTGGAAAGAAGTGAGTTGACTTGGTCAGTCTATCAACTATCACCCAAATGGAATCATGACCTTTTGTTATCTTGGGAAAACCAAACATAAAGTCCATGGTAATATGATCCCATTTCCATTGATGTATCGACAAAGGTAGTAACATTTATGCATGCTTCTAATGTTTAGCCTTGACCTACTGACAAACCAGACATCTAGCCACAAACTTGGCCACATCGCGCTTCATACCTGGACACCAATATAGATACATCATGTTATGGTACATCTTGGTACTTCGTGGATGCATCATATACTCAAGGAATGAGCTTCCTTAAGCACCAACTTCCTCAGATCATCAACCTCTGGTACCGCCATTCTATTGTGAAAGAAAATTGTCTCATCCTCTGACTCGTTGAAGCAATCATACTTCTTGCCACCAAACTCTACCCAAATGTTCTATAACACGGTATCATTTCGATGCACATCTATGATCGGTTGCATCAATGTAGGCTTCATATGTATGCTAACAAGCCTGTTAATAAGGAAACTTCCAACTGTACGTTCATCTCACAAAGCAATACCAACATGTCTCGCATATGGCACACCAAAGAGTATAATTGTACCGTATCTGCAAATGATGGAGAAGATGACTTCCTATTCAAGGCATCATCTACCACATTCACTTTCCCTACATGGTAGTCTATTGTGCAATCATAGTCCTTGATCAGCTCCATCCATCTTCTCTACCTCATGTTCAGCTCCTACTTTGAGAAGATATGTTGAAGGTTATTGTGGTTAGTAAAGATCTGACACTTCTCTCCATATAGATAGTGCCTCCAGATCTTCACAGCATGGAACATAGCTGCAAGCCCCACATTATGTGATAGGTAGTTCTCCTCATTTTTCTTAAGCTATCATGAAGAAAAAGAAATCACGTTCTTGTCCTACATCAACACGCATCCCAAACTATTCTTCGAAGCATCACAAAACATGATATATCCCTTCCCTTGCTATGGCAAGACTAAGATTTGAGCACTGCTCAACATCTCCTTTAGTAGTTGGAAATAGTGTTGGCACTTGCAACCCAGACAAAAGGAACACCTTTCCTTATTAGCTTGGTTAGGGGTAACACTACAACACAAAATTCTTCGTTAATCTCCTGTAGCAGCCTACCAAACCTAGGAAATTTCAAACTTTTTTTGATGTCTTATGTTGGGAAATATGGCATCAGATAGGTAGCAAAAACAAAAAATGTATTGAAATATTTCCCATTAACCAGTAGATCGTGTCAATAACTATGAAATGGGAAGCATGGTTTCACGAAGATATAATTGGTCCTGGAGCAAGTCCATCGATAATCCTCGTCGATGTAGATACACACTCTATTTTGGATGGTGTCTGTGTAGCTTGTGGTCACAATCAGACTCATCTGACTGCTCATCCATGGACACCAGACTCGGAAAACTACTACAGTGGCTCCTCAGATCTCGCCACAGATTGCGATTTGACGTTGCCCTCCTAGAAGCAACCAAAGGACTTTTGCCTCTAGAGTAGTCCACACAAACCAACTAGAACTCTTGTCGTCCTGTTAGAATAGACAAGAAGGAGTTTTCCCTCCCGTTGGTGTACTAGTCACCAACATGCTCTCCCATAACAATGATGCTCAATTGTTTCTCTCCCATGGCTATCCATCCCTAGTCGGGTAGGACTTATCTGGGCTCTCGTGGTTATTACAACTAGAGAAGACAACAATCGTCAGAGCAATTGATTCTCAATTTTCTGTGTTGTTGTTTTGCTTTAGGAAGCCCCCAGTATCCCTCTATATATAGGAGGGGTTAGGGTCAAGATTCCCAGTCTCCAGAGTGGAAAGGACCGGAAGATCTTAAATTTTTACAACATTTTTGGAAGATTCACAACCTATGTGCACTAAAATGGCTGTCTCACCCAGCAAGATGGTCATTTTTCTAAGCAAAATGGTCGCTTTTCACTTTCCAGTTTTGCACATATTTCGTCAATTCAATTCCAATTAGTACTCAACTTGATGTCAGCACCAATCCTTGATGCAATCGAATTGCACCCCTGAGACAGACATTTGATGCAACGGAGACGGGGGTCTTGCACCAGGCTAGATGGTTGTTTTGCATAAGCAATATGGGAATCTCACAGGCCGGGTCAGGAAAAATTCCAACCAATGTATAATACAATCAGCCTGACACTCCAATAGCAGTGTCAACACTTGAACTGATCATTTGGCAGTCTAGTCAGCTGATCTGTTGTGTGAATTGAAATACCTAAACACTTTAGTAATCAATTCAATTATCAATCAAGATCAAACTCCTCTTCTATATGAGTTCTTATGTGTGTGACCCTATAGGTACCATATCATGTTGGCAGTGAATGACCATAACTAGCTTATGACATCACAAGCAATGAGCGGTGCCTAGTAACACATCATTGTTACCTAAGTGAATGGAAAGTTGGGGAGAAACTTCAACCTACAATCTGTTTATGGTGTTATAGTGTTTATATAGTTCCTTTTTCACTGATATCCAGATTGAACTAGAGGCATGGAGCAGTCATCCTATTTATTATTCAATCTTGTTTCTTTAACCAGAGTAGACTACATGAGATATATGTAAGCTCAATATCACATATTGACTCACATGCATATGGACATACTTTTCTCAGTCTCGCTAATCAAGAGGCCTTAGATATCATACTCTTGTTGGAGGGACAATCTCATATCTATCAGTCACAGTTAGTCTCCATGTGTCAAAGTCACCCCATCATCACCATTATAACAACCCATGTTTCAGGATTGTGCTTGATGATGTCAAAGTGTACCCAACGACATGTGATGAGTGCAATGATTTCAGTCTAAGAACCACAAACACCGCCATCACTGTGAGAGATGGCTATGACTTCCATGATGATGGATTCCATGTGTCAGTCTCACACTGGGTCTATTTGATACACTGTTCTCTAACATATATATGTGTACTTGGTTTGATATTTCCATATCATGACTAATGAGATTTAGTCATCAACCAACTCACACTCTGATGTTATGTGTTATTGTTTTCTATCAACCTTCCACAATAACAACCAATCAGGGACATAATGATAATATGTGTATGTACTCTTAACATCCATATGATCTCATCCGCAAGGTTTGTAACTTGAATACATATGTCATTGAGTAATATAATTCTTTAGACATTTATTATGTTATTCATTATCTCATAATTGAATATACAAAAGAAATTGGAAGCTTGTCTTTATTATTATCAAATCAGGGTATCTAATGTCATATCCCAATCATCATATGATTGGGTTTCTGGGCATACATAGAAACATACTCCCACTTGCACTTAGATCCAATCACCCACAGATCTCATTCCGAGTGACCTAACATGACCATCATGCTTCTGTTGTGCAAGTGTTTTTATAGTGGGTTTAGCAATGTTTGCTTTAAGTCGATATTTTGCAATATTCTCATCTCTTTGTTGTATGACTACTCGTATGAGATGGAAGTGTTGTAGTATGTTATCCAAGATTCCTAGCCTAACTAGTAGCTCCATTGTTGTCATCAATATTTCTATTGTGTCATCATTGGTTGGAACCTCATATAAGTTCATATGTATGAACTTCTTGATCCATACAATATCCTTTGTTGTTCTTATAACAGAAAGATACTCGGCTTCTTTTGTAGATTCATAACAACTATCATTAGCTCATAACCCTTTCTAGCTTACAATTCTCATTTGTCGTTAAACATAAATTTAGATTGCGATCATTTTTTCAGTTTGGAAGCTTACATGGGTGTAGCCAGTTACATCCAACTCTTCCTTATTACCATAATCAAGGAATGAATCCTTTTAGTGCTTTACAAGCACCTAAGGATGTTCATTATGGTATTTCAGTGACTCTCACGGGCATCTGACATATATCTTCTTGTCATGTCCAATACATACAAGATTGCTAGGTAGGTATATATATTTCTTCTCGTCATGTCAAATACATATGAGATGACTCGATATCCTCTCGTCATGTCTAATACATACAAGATTAGTAGATATCTTCTTATCATGTCCAATACATATGGCATAGCTAGGATAAGTACATAACATTGCATTCAAGATAGATCCAATCACAAATGGATATGACATATATCCATGTGTTCCTATTCTTCATAAGAATTGGGACACGTGTCTCCTTTGAGACTAACTCCATTGAACATGGACATGTTTTCTCTCATTGAGTCTTGCATGTTGAACCCTTCAACATCTTGCCAATGTATGTACTTTTACTTAGGTCAAGAATATTTCCAGATCTATCTCTATAGACCTCGATCCCTATCGCATAGGATGCTTCACCTAAACCCTTCATATAGATGGTGCTTTCCTTGCCATGTTTTAACATATGCAGGATGAGGACGTTATTCCCCATCATTATTTGGAATATAAATATGCTCCCACTAAATCTTTTGCAATCACATATTCCATCTTCATTCTGACTCAAGTCAAACCCTTTGATTGTCTTGTCAAATAAAATATTCCAACTCTGATATGCTTGCTTCAATCCAAAAATTGACCTACGTAGCTTATAGACTTTATTTACATTAATGGATTTATAAAACCATTAGGTTGTGTCACATACACATCCACTTAATTGTTACAATTTAGGAATGTGGTTTAACATCCATATGCCAAATATCACAGTCATAGTAAGATGCAACAACAAGCATGATCCAAATGGATTTAACCATGGTAACTGGTGAAAAGACTTCTTATGTTCAACACTTTGAACTAGATTGAAACTCTTTGCAACCAACTTACCTTTCATGTTGATCTTCTTACAAAAACCCAAATGCACCCTATGGGTTTACCCCTTTAGGTGGATCCAGTAAGGTCATACATTATTGGTTGTTACATGGAGTCCATAATTGATCTTATGGACTTAAGCCATTTCTCAAATTCTGGTCTTTCAATAGTTTCTGGGTAGGTCATTGACTGATCTCTATGATCAACTTATCGCCTTTTGAGTTATAAGTTATCACAATCTTTCATACTCAAGGTGTGTTCTACGAGAACTATAAGTTAAGTGTGTTACATATGAAACTTGAGATTCCACAACAACTAGTGATTCTCCTTATTCCTATTGTACCTCTTTAAGTTCTATGTTTTCTAGTTTGTATCAAACATTTTGAGTTTTACTTTTACTCCCACTGACTCATTGGAACTAGTTTCATTTTAGGAATTCAGCCATCCTAGCAACAAATACTTTATTTCTGGGTTGTAATATAAGTAGTATTCAACAAGATAACATTCATGTGATTTGTGGATAAATCCTTTTAAGAAACTATTTTCTTATACAAGCTTTCAATCCTAATCACTGTACAAGACACATCGATACTCCTCCCATGCCATTTCTCATATGGTCTCATTTGAACCAATTTACACCATTTTACATAGTACATTGTTTTAGTATAAAGCATGTGCCAAAAGAATATTGTAAGATTAGCTAGATATGATGATAACACACCATGAATTAACATTGTGTGATTCCTTCTTTCTGATACACTCTAATGATACATTATCATTGTGCTTCAGGTGGAGTTCATCTTGATACACTATCATGATCTCCTAGAAGGTCTTCAAACTCTTGGTTTACGTATCTTAGTATCGATCATATCGAGGTATCCTAATACTTTTACCAAGTTAGTTACGTACTTCATTTATGATCTTCTTGACCACTTCAAGAGATCCAATCTTGTATTTCATTAAATACAAATTTCAATATCTACTTATATCATCAGTAAATATAATGAGGTACTTGTAACTACCTTTAGCATTCATTCTACAAGGTCTATCTACATAAGTATGTACTAGTCCTAATGGAAAAGTCAATCTCCCACTCATCTAGTGAAGATGATTTTTTGTCATATTGCACAACAAATAACGCATGCATGTCTTTATTGGTTCAATAACCAAAAGAGTCTAGACAACCATCATATGGATTCTAGAAATGCATTTCTCATTTATGCGCTCTAGATGATAGTGCTATAGGTACACATTTGTCTCCACAACTATCAAGTATTATTTTTGAGACATAGGGCATTGTAATAAAACATCATATCATTTAAAATGAAACATAATGTTCTTGTCATACAAAACATATAATGTTTTCATCAACGGAAAGTACATAATAGCAATTCACTGATTCTATTGTGTGCCCATGAATGACAACTTCCAACTATAGAGGAAGCAACCCTTGCTTTGCACAGTTCTAGCTTACTTCTACGCAGGTACTGAAGTAGAGATCTTCCTGAGATCCTCTATAAAGAGGATAGTTATTTCCAATGTCTAGATAGGTGACAATGGTGACACTTCCTTTTATCCTTTAAGTGAAAAGGACATATTCCTTTGACACTTACCCTTCTGCATATATTGAGTGTAGAAGACTTGGACTTATGCGTAGACTCAGAACACTTCTTAGACTTGCCTTTGTCTTAGGACTCACTTCCGCTAATCACCATCACAGATTTGTCCTTCTTCTTCCTTACTTTGGCATCAACATGCCAAGCATTTGATAAATTCATAATATGATTCATGCAATGCTAGCATAATCATATTCGTGGTCAACTCTTGACCTAAGAGAAATCTTAGTCATTCCACATGTCTAATCACATTGAGCACATGGGGCCATACTGGACTTTCCTTTATCATTTTGCACTCAAATACCTCTTTTGGAGACATTATACCTTCTTTGCTTTACATGATTCTTAAAATGTGTTACCATCTCGAGAATGTCCATGTTTTCATGTTGTTCATCCAACTCATAGTTAATATAATAGAGAATTGGGTATTTAAATGTCTATGCATCATTGACATGCTTCCAATAAGCATCCATTTATCCTTAGGTGCATTTGGAGCGGGTTCCTCTGGCATTGGTCTATCAAGGACATAGATCTTTCGCTCATTGATGAGAACATTTCTCAAAGTCCTTAACCAATTGTGGAACTTTATCCCATTTTGTCCTTCTAAAGGATTGATCGAAATTTGAACGTGTTTGTGTTTGACATTTGATTCTACAAATAAATATTGCAACCTTTTACAAAACATTTTTATTTGGTTTGATTTGATAAATTTGTTGGTATTAATTAGGTCTTTAATTAACTATCGCTCCCACTATTTTATTCAAATTGATAGTCCTCAATATCAATTTGAAATATTGCAACGTATAATATTCTAGTGGTCCAGATCCAAGATAATTCAACTGTGGCCCGATCAACACTGCAAACATAGTCAACCATCAAGGTAGGCAACTCTTGCCAATTGCATCATATGCAATTCTAGATGAACAATATGTGCAACCCCTTGCCATAATCATCTTCATGCTTTTGGGCCCAGACACTCTGAGAATCACCAGTCAAGATTGACTCAAAATCCGCCATGATAATAATGCACCCCATGGAGGCAAAACGTACATTATTACCATCACATATACACATGATAGATGGTGCACCCCGTGGAGGCGGAACCTATGCTTGGTCGATCAAGCTTTTCATGTGTGCTACTTTTCGAAAGCATATAAGACTTTGATATTTTATTTGAGGGAGTTTTGTGTATAAATACATATAATTTATCCAATCACCACATCTATATTATGCATCATATACATGATATAACCACAAATGAGAACATGCAATAAATAAGCACATAAGCGATGGTTATGGCCATACTAATGTAATTCCTTGGAGATACAAAGAATTACTACCACCTATGGTCCCCATCATATGCAACATGTTGTTGGTGAAGATATGTGCTCAAACTAGTCTGGGTTGATCACTTCAACTCTTGAACCAGTCAACTCGCATCCTGGTCGCTCGGTTAGGCTCTTATGAAGCGGTCGTCTGGTTCTCAGGTCCAAGTAGCGTCAGGACACCTCCAGCCAATCGATCGGTTTGTCCTCCTACTATCTTGCATCCTCAGTCCTCCAGTCAATTAGGTCATCTCAAGAGTCGGTTGTTTCGCTTTTGTGTCGATCATCATCTCACATTGAAACATAAATTAAAATTATCCTATTTCTTATTACATTGTATATGATGAAAACCTTGAGTTACATTTGAGGGGAAATATGAAGAAGAGCTTTAATTTACATTTGGAAGGAGAGAGAGGCTCAGCATACAGAGCGATTAACAACAGCAATAATAACCACAACCATGCACACATAGATCTGGGGTTTTGGCCATAACCATGCTTCACATCCACCATCAAAACTGATTTTATGGAGACGCATGTACATTTCATATATATATATATATATATATATATATATATATATATATATATATATATATATATATATATATGTACTTATGTGGTGATTTAGACAGAATGCACATCGACCACTTTTAATATTCGCATCGTAAGCAATAAATAGACATGGTAAAACCAAAATCTGATCATATCAATTATCCCAAAACATAATCTATTGGAAAATACTACATCAGATAGGCAGCAAAAACAAAAATTTTACTGAATATTTCCATTAACCAGCAGATCGTGTCCATAACTATGCAATGAGAAGGATGGTTTCACGAAGATATACTAATCCTGGAGCAAGTCCAGCAGCAATCCTCATTGATGTAGATGCACACTTTGTCTTAGACGGTGTCTATGCAGCTCCTGGTCACACTCAGACTTGTCTGACTACTCCTCTACGGACACCAGGCTTGGACAACTATTGCACCGGGTCATCAGATCTTGCCACATATTGTGAGTTGACATTTCCCTCCTAGGAGCAGCCGAAGGACTCATGCCTCTAGAGTAGTCCACATGAACCAACTAGAACTCATGTCATCCTACTAGTACAAACAGGAAGGATTTGTCCCTCCCATTGGTGTACTAGTCACCAACATTCTCTCCCACAATAATGATCCTCAATTGTTTCTCTCCCATGGCTATCCCTCCCTAGTCGGGTAGGACCTACCTGGACTCTTGTGGTTATCACAACCAGAGAGGACAACAATTGTCAGAGCAAGTGATTCTCAATTTCTTGTGTTGTAGTTGTGATCTGGAAAGTCCCTAGTACCCTTCTATATACATAAGGGGTTAGGGTCAAGGTTCCCAGTCCCGGCCAATACAGGACTAAATCAGGAGTAGAAAGGACCAAAAAATCTTGAATTTTCACAACAATACTGAAAGTTTCACAGCCTATGTGTGCCAAAACGATCATCTCACCCAGCCAAACATTTGTCTCGCACGCTATATGGTCATTTCACACTTTCCAATTTTCCACATATGTCAGCAATTCAATTCCAATTAGTACTCAATTTGACGTCAACATCAATCCTTGATGCAATCGAATTGCACCCCCGAGACGGACATTTGGTGCAACTGAGACGGGTGTCTCACACCAGGAGAGACAGGCATCTCACAGTCGGGGTCAGGCATGTTGGATCCTAGATGGGTGATTAGATGCTCTAGAGGGGGGTGAATAGAGCTGAATGCACTTAAACAAAATTCATTAGACCTTCAAGATATATCACAAGATAAGGTTGCTAAATAGAAAATTTGTGTGCAACTATAACATACATAGTAAGGGAGAGAGATTGAGAAAACACAAGTAGATAAGCTATTTAGAGTGGTTCCACACTTCAAACTAGAAGTATGTCAGTCCACTTACCTAGAGAGGTCAACCTCTAGGATTTCCTAACCATTGCATTCTTATATTCATTCATAAGACTTACAATACATGACCAAACAAAGGACTTACCTATCCAATACAAAGAGTCTTTAACCTTACCAAGGATTTACCCACTTTGCAAGGAGTCTTCTGCCTTCTTCCAAGGACTTACCTACTCTTGCACAAGTCTTCAGCCTTGTAGGAATTACCCACTCTTCTTGGATCTTCTGCCTTTGACTTCACCTTCACTCGGAGAAGCTTCCACCAAGGACTTACCCACTTGAGCAAGGAGTCTTCTGCCTTCACCAAGGGCTTACCCACTCTTTCTCCAAGTCTTCAACCTTGATCTTCACCAAGGGATGCCTTCCCTTGTTCTTATTCACCTCTCTTAGCTAAGAGAGAGAACCTTCATCTTCATGATTGAAATGAGAGATGGGGAGGTGGTGGAAGTGAGAGCCTCACAAGATATACATGTAGGACTAGCTCTCTTATAGATTTCCTACTCACTCTAATGAGTGTAGCAAGTGATTAAGCTTAGAGAGAGAGAGGAGGCTGTAGGAAGCACTCAATTATAGAATAGAAACCTCACATAGAGTTTTGCAATGAATGCTCAACCTTGGAATGAAGCCCAAGGGGTCCTATTTATAGCTGGGGATGCCTCTTAGCCTTTGGGAACACTTGAGAATGAAAACTAGCCATTTTGTGGCTTACAACGGATATATTTTCACTTGTTGCAACTCCACAACAGCTAGAAGCACTTTTCTGCACTTTTCCGTACAGTGCAATCGGTCGAGTTTCTATAAGGGTGACTCGACTGATAGAGTAAAACACAAAGCCGATATTCAAACCATCGGTCGAGTTTGTCCTGGGGAAACTCGACCGACCAATGAAAATCGAATTGGCCAGTCACTCCATCGGTCGAGTTATGTGAAGTGTAAACTCGACTGATCAAAAGTCATTTTCAAGATCCAATCAGGATCGGTCGAGTTTGCAACTCACAGAACTCGACCGATGAACAACCTGATGTGAATTTTGGAAAATGTCTTTTGAGTGCTTAAACATTCGATCTAAGTGCTCCTGATTTTTTCTAAGCTTAATTACAAGTCATACAATCATTAAAAGTGATTTACAACATGATTCTAATGGATTTACATCATATACAAAAACATGCACTTGTATTGACTTTGACTTGTCTTTTCTCCAATTTGAGATGCGCAAGTTAGGGCATTTGGAGTGTGTATATACCTAATCTGAAATCACTCAAGTAGAGACATTAGACACCAATATGTGGAATGGTTAGTCATCATCAAAACATGGGTTTAGTCAATTTAGACGTGAGTCAACATTGACATAATTGACCTTGAGTCAACATTCTCCCCCTTTTTGAAGATGATAAACCATTCCATAAATGTATTGAAATCTTTCAAGTAAAATCATACCTTCATAGAAACCTAGGGGTTTCAATAGAATGGAGTTCATATGCTCCCCCTCAATTGATGCGCATGGAGTTCTCATACTCCCCCTCAATTGATGCTATTTCTCCTTCATGGTTAGCTTTCATAACATTTATAGAATACTATGTCTTCGACACATATATGTTCTACACATATATGTCTTCTCCTATTTACCTTCTCCCCTTTACATGGACATACGTCTCCTCTTCATGTAAGACATGCCTTCTTCCTCTTTTAAAAGAAGACATACCTTTCTTCCCCTTTGTCATTTCAAAAAGTGGGGTTATGAAGAAATAAGAAACAACACTTGTCAAAGAGAAAGGAGATAACACAAAGTTATATAAGGAGAGTAGAAGAGCACATATAGGGGCTTGTCCAAGCATAGAAAGAAAAGTAAGTTAAAGCATATACTTGAACCACCCAAAAAATAAGATAAAGTGTTGCAGAAATATAATAAATCACAATTTTGACCCTCAAGATGACAGAATTTGCCCAAAAAGTGACAGGGCTCATGGCATTGCAATGAGCCTTGCTCAGAAGGTCGTTTCTGTATGAAAAACACTAGTCTTGCACCAAAAATTGAAACTAGAGCAAAATCTACATAAAATCCAAAAAATACTCCAATTTCTACATATAATGTAGATCTATGTACCCTGCATCACAATGTTATGCAAGAAACTCAAGATAGTAGATATGCAATTTAAGGAACAATCTTGAGCATGTATGAGACAAGATATAAGCATAGCATATAGTGAAATACCACTAGATGAGCAAAGATACCAATTATAAACAAGGATAGAACTACATGTATATGAACTACTAGTAGATGATATCACAAGTTAGGACTACTAGTAGGATCTAGATCATAGCAAGAGATACCAAAAGATACACAAGATAAAGCAAGCTATGAGTAGATGTAGAGATATATCCAAACAAAGAGATAAGCAATTTTAGAAGCATGAAAGGATATAACTTACTAACAAATATGCACCATTACCAAAAGATGATTACCACTAAGAACCTCAAGGTTGTATCAAAACAAAATATACAACTAGATATATGTAGCAAGTTAGAGTACAATGGAAGCAAATTTAGACACAACCAAGAGATCCAAAGAGATCATCATCAAAACCTGCAAAACAACTCAAAGCAAGTAATTGCAAGATATAGATATACCAATTTAGAGCAATTAGAGAGATAGAGTTGTAAGAAAGATAGGAATTTTAGAACATGGCAATATGCATATATAAAGGTACCAAATGAGAGTGCCAAAGAATAAGGCTATTGGTTGAGAAAATCTAGTTTAGAGGGAAATTCTCATTCAATAATCCAACTGTATATTCTATGCACAGTGTTATCGGTCGAGTTCTGTGCATTGACAACTCAACCGATGAAAACTGCTGGCAACACCCATTGGTGCCTATCGGTCGAGTTTCAGACAGGGCAAACTCGACCGATAGAGCAGCTTTCAAAAGGCACATATATTTCATAAAAACATTTTAAAGGCATGCTAAAAATATAAACCATATTTAAACATGTCTAAGCAAGTTGGTAATGCACTATAAAAGCATTAGAAATAGTTTTTGAGAAAGAGTATGAAGAGAATCACAAAATACCACTTTTGACTCAAACACCATATGTATAGTGCACACCATCTTGACAAAACAAGTTAGGATTGGTTATAAGTAAGAAAAAAATTACCTTTGTTCTTACCATTCCTTTTTCCACTTGTTGTCACCCTCTACACATCTCACCTTTCTTCTTTCATGTGGATTGAGAAGTCAATTTGCAATTCAATAGCTCAAGTCAATCTATTTGCAAGTACCTACAAGAAGAAAGATGAAATGGTCCCCAATCATGTTTTTGGGTCCGGAGGGGTTAGTTTAGCAACCCAAGTCCTATTGCTCTTGGGTGCTTTACTAAAAGGACAATAAGTATAATAATGAACAATTTCATTACGATAGTTGCATGTGCCCATAGTCTTGGAACTAGAGGATTCTCCATGGAATATTGGAGGTCATTTATCTTTGTTGTTCCCTTAACTACTATCATATCCTAAACCATGTCTACCAATTTTTTTAGTAGTATGGTGTAGGATGCCATTAAGGCTCTTCTTACCAACTAAGAATCTTTGCAAAGAAGATCTCAAACTGTCATTATCATGCTTAAGAGAAGTAATAGTAGAAGACAAATGGTTGATATTATCTCTAGCATGCAAAAGATCATTTTATAAGCAAAGAGCTTTAGTTAAATAAGAATCTCTATCAATATGAAGAGCAGCAACATCATTCTCTCTACTAGTAGAACTAGAACAAGATTCATGCACATTTATTTTAGCAAGCAAGGAGGCCTTTTCTGTTTCTAATTCTTGCAAAACAAAATCTTTGTCCTTGTTTTTAGATTTAAGAACATCAATATCATGCATGAGAGAATAAGCAATTAAAGTATGTTCTTCATTAGAACTAGGCATGAGAGGTTGAGCTTCTAGAAATCTAATGTTATCAAGCAAACTAGCATTTTCAAGTTTAAGAGAGTCTACTTGGCTAAGACAAGTATTTTTATCATCAAACAAACAAGAATTAGCATGTTCAAGATCATTTAATTCTACATGCAAATTATCAACAATTCTAGCAAGCTTTTTCTTTTTCCTTTTAGAAGACTTGAGAGAGGCACAAGTATCATGAATAATAACAATCAAAGATTCTTTATCTAAAGAGTTTATATTTACCTCACTTGAGTCCTTACTTGTTGATGCCATAAGAGCAAAATGGCATTCTCCTTCATCACTAGAGCTTGAGCTTGATCCTTCACTTGAATCTTCACTTGAGCTTGAGTTGGAGGAGCCACTTGAGCTTGAGTGCCATTTCTCCTTCTTCTTGTGAAGATGGGTATTTTTTCCTTGTGGGCAATCTTCCTTGTAGTGACCCTTCTTTCCACATGTGAAGCACCAGATGGAGGATGACTTGCCTTTGTAGAATCTACCCTTGGAGTACATGGCATCTTCTTCAACTTGAGAGGATGGAGAAGCTTGACCAACAATAGCCTTGATTTGATCTTTGATTTCAGCCTTCTTCATTCTCTTGATTTCTTTCTCCTCTTGTCTTTCTACTTCCTCCCTCTTATCAAGTGTGGCTTCATGTGCTTGTAGATTTCCAATGAGCTCTTCAATAGGAATATCCCTAAGAGACCTTGCTTCTTCAATGGAAGTCACCTTGGGTTCCCACCTCTTGGGGAGAGTTCTAAGGATCTTTGAGTTGATCTCTCCACTAGACATAGGATGTCCTAGAACAGCAAGACCATTCACAATGGTGTTGAGCCTTGAGTACATGTTGGCTATCCTCTCCTCCTTTCCCATCTTAAAGTTCTCAAGCAGCCCTTTGAGCATGTAGACTTTGCTTTCCTTCACTTGATTTGTCCCTTCATAAGTGATGCATAGCTTTCTCCATACCTCATAGGCTATTTCACATGAAGAAATCTGGTTGAACTCAGTGGGGTTCATGGAGGCATAGAGGGTGTGCATGGCTCTAGCATTCAAGGTTGATTTCTTCAAGGTAGCTTCATTCCATTCTTCAATCTTTGCCTTTGGTAGCATGTATGGGTTGTTCACCATTTGCCACATCTCAAGACTTGATCCTTGGATGTAGAATTGAAGTCTTCTTCTCCAATAGAGGAAATCGCTACCATCAAAGATTGGTAGGTTGATCAAGTATCTCCCTCCTTAGTAGTCACCCATCTTCTCCTCCTTGTAGAAGTATGCTTGGAGAAGACCCGCTCTGATACCAATTGTTGGATCCTAGATGGGTGATTAGATGCTCTAGAGGGGGGGTGAATAGAGCTGAATGCAATTAAACAAAATTCATTAGACCTTCAAGATATATCACAAGATAAGGTTACTAAATAGAAAATTTGTGTACAACTATAACATACATAGCAAGGGAGAGAGAGATTGAGCAAACACAAGTAGACAAGCTATTTAGAGTGGTTCCACACTTCAAACTAGAAGTATGTCAGTCGACTTACCTAGAGAGGTCAACCTCTAGGATTTCTTAAACACTACATTCTTATATTCATTCAAAAGACTTACAATACTTGACCAAACAAAGGACTTACCTATCCAATACAAAGAGTCTTAAACCTTACCAAGGACTTACCCACTTTGCAAGGAGTCTTCTGCCTTCTTCCAAGGACTTACCTACTCTTGCACAAGTCTTCAACCTTGTAGGAATTACCCACTCTTCTTGGATCTTCCGCCTTTGACTTCACCTTCACTCGGATAAGCTTCCACCAAGGACTTACCCACTTGAGCAAGGAGTCTTCTGCCTTCACCAAGGGCTTACCCACTCTTGCTCCAAGTCTTCAGCCTTGATCTTCACCAAGGGATACATTCCCTTATTCTTCTTCACCTCTCTTAGCTAAGAGAGAGAACCTTCATCTTCATGATTGAAATGAGAGATGGGGAGGTGGTGGAAGTGAGAGCCTCACAAGATATACATGTAGGACTAGCTCTCTTATAGATTTCCTACTCACTCTAATGAATATAGCAAGTGATTAACCTTAGAGAGAGAGAGGAGGTTGTAGGAATCACTCAACTATAGAATAGGAACCTCACATAGAGTTTTGCAATGAATGCTCAACCTTGGAATGAATCCCAAGGGGTCTTATTTATAGCTGGGGATGCCTCTTAGCCTTTGGGAACACTTGAGAATGAAAACTAGCTATTTTGTGGCTTGCAACGGATATATTTTCACTTGTTGTAACTCCACAATGGCTAGAAGCACTTTTCTGTACTTTTCCATACAGTGCAATTGGTCGAGTTTCTATAAGGGTAACTCGACCGATAGAATAAAAGACAAAATTGATATTCAGACCATCGGTCGAGTTTGTCCTGGGGAAACTCGACCGACCAATGAAAATTGAATTGGCCAGTTACTCCATCGGTCGAGTTTTGTGAAGTGTAAACTTGACTGATCAAAAGTCATTTTCAAGATCCAATCAGGATCGGTCGATTTTGCAACTCACAAAACTCGACCGATGAACAGCCTGATGTGAATTTTGAAAAATGGCTTTTGAGTACTTAAACATTTGATCTAAGTGCTCCTAATTTTTTCTAAGCTTAATTATGAGTCATACAATCATTACAAGTGATTTACAACATGATTCTAATGGATTTACATCATATACAAAAACATGCACTTGTATTGACTTTGACTTGTCTTTTCTCCAATTTGAGATGTGCAAGTTAGGGCATTTGGAGTGTGTATATACCTAATATGAAATCACTCAAGTAGAGACATTAGACACCAATATGTGGAATGGTTAGTCATCATCAAAACACGGGTTTAGTCAATTTCGATGTGAGTCAACATTGACCTAATTGACCTTGAGTCAACAAGGCAGAATTGCAACCAATGTACAATACAATCAACCTAACACTCTAAATAGCAGTCTCAACACTTGAAGTGGTCGTTTGGCAGTCTAGTCAAATGATCCGTTGTATGAATTGAAATACCTAAACACTTAAGTAATCAATTGAATTATCATTCAATATCAAACTCCTCTTCTAGATGAGTGCCTATGTGCGTGACCCTATAGGTCCCATATCACATTGGCAGTGAATGTACATAACTAGATTATGACATCACAGGAAATGAGCGGTGCCTAGTCACACATTATTTATACTCAAGTAAATGGAAAGTTGGGGAGAAACTTCAACCTACAATCTATGTATAGTGTTACAGTGTTTATATATTTCCTTTGTCACTGATATCCAGATTGAACTAGAGGCATGGAGTAGTCATCTTCATTATTATTCGATCTTGTTTCTTGAACCAGAGCAGACTGCATGAGATATATGTAAGCCCAAAATCACATATTGACTCACATTTGTATGGCAATACTTTTCTCAGTCTCGCTAGTTAAGAGGCCTTGGATTTCATACTCCTATCAGAGGGACAAATCCCATATCTATCACTCACAATCAGTTCCCATGTGTCAAAGTCACCCAATCATCAACGTTATAACATCCCATGTTTCAGGATTGCATTTAGTGATATGAAAGTGTACCCAATGACATGTGATGAGTGTAGTGATTTCATGTCTAAGAACTACAAACACCACCATCACTGTGAGAGATAAATATGAATTCCATGATGATGGATTCCATGTGTCAGTCTCACGGTGGGTCTGTTTGATACACTGTTCTCTAACATGTATTTGTGTGCATGGTTTGATATTGATATATCATGACTAATGAGATTTCATCATCAACCAACTCACACACTGATCTTATGTGTTATTGTTGTCTATCAACCTTCCATAATAACAACTTATCAGAGACATAATGAGAATATGTATATGTACTCTCAAAGTGTAGTGATTTTAGGTCAAAGTGTATCGAATGACATGCGATGAGTGTAGCGATTTCAGGTCTAAGAACTACAAACACCATCATCATTGTGAGAGTTGACTATGACTTCCATGATGATGGCTTCCATGTGTCAGTCTCATGGTGGATCATTTCGATACACTGTTCTCTAACATGTATATGTGTTCTTGGTTTGATATTGCTATACCATGAACAATGAGATTTAGTCATCAACCAACTCACACACTGATCTTATGTGTTATTGTTGTCTATCAACCTTCCATAATAACAATCGATTAGGGACATAATTAGAATATGTATATGTACTCTCAACATCTGTATGATCTCATCCATAAGGTTCATAACTTGAATATGTACGTCATTGAGTAATACAATTCTCTAGACATTTATTATGTTATTCATTATCTCATAATTGAATATACAAAATAAATTGGAGGATTTTATTTATTATTATCAAATCACGTATCTAATGGCATATCCCAATCATCATATGATTGGCTCTCTGGGCATACATAACAACATCTTGGGTGGCTCCAAATACATCATTGATTGTACCTTATTTGGGTCCACACAAACACCTTTAGAAGATATGATATGACCTAGAAAAGATACCTCTGTCAACCAGAACTCACACTTGTTGGACTTGGCATACAACATGATACTGCCTCTAAATGTCAACATCTGGTAAAGGTGTTGCTCATGCTACTGCCTATCTCTGGAGTATATCAAGATATCATCGATAAACACAACCAAAAAATGATCAAGGTATAGCCTGAACACCTTGTTAATCAGATCAATGAAAGTTGTCGGCGGGTTGTTTAACCGAAATTGTGACGACAAATCTCAAACATCGGATAATAATGAATGCTACGTCATTGACTAAGCGGAAGCGATCATTAACAGCGGATTACTAAAAATCACTAAAAATTAAAACCATTTACAAAGAGATCCAAACACAAGAAAACTCTTTTATCAAGAACCAATGTACTTTATTTACATCCTGGTTCATAAGTACATATCATGTATCATCCCTTCTCGAGGATTACAAGCATCAACTGCACTGTTAAAACTATACACAGGCAGCATAAGAATCTTGAGGCATCAAGCCAAAATCTCAGATCGATTCACTAAAAGTGCTAACTACTAACTCTGGGGACCTGAGAGTATAGAGATGACACATAGGACTTTCTATACAAAATATGACAGCCAGTGCCTCCACTTGAGATATCATTGTTGTCCCTGTTGTTGTTGTTGCTTCTCTTCCCTTGCTAAAAGGTTTCTACCTCTTCTTCTATGTTTACCTAAAAATGTTGGATCCCACGGGGGTGAGACAATTGAAAATTGTCCCAGTGAGAGATATAACTCTCCGCCAGAAACATTATTATTGCAGATAAATAGTAATAAATTGAGAAAGAGTTCTTTTATATTAACAGCAGTATTAATCATTGTATGAACAAAATAAGAGAATTTTCTTTCTTTAGGAGAATATTTCATCTACCCATGGTAGATTATAAATCATCTATCTGCTTTTCAAGGAATGTAAGGAAACATAAATATATCATCTATCAGCTAAAGATGCATAAAAGAAATGTAAAATCAGCCAATGATTTTCATATTTAATCCTTAAGCAAACATGTTATATGGCTTATTACATTTTACAATCACACTTATGCCCAGAGGAGATGAGGTATACCGCTCATACTCCAATCGACCATTGCAAAGTCAAAATCGGTGCCATACAAGGTCGATGGAAGAGCCAGATTTCCATGACCTCATCTGTCTCGGTCAGTACGATACTATATGCAAGACATCTAGTGTCACTGCTAAATAGCTTTCCAGGGTATACTGGTAACTTCGCTATAGAGTTATATCCTGTAGCATATACTCTTTTTAGGATATGGCCCATAGACAATGCCTGGTATTGTGGAGTTATGGCCCATAGCCATACTCTTATTGGGATATGGTTTGTAACCATTATTGTGCATAGGATATGGCCTGCAGTCATTCCTATGAGGTGTAAGGATATATTCACCCATTACCCCCACATATTCAAAAATATACGGTTTCCGGATTATGCCGCAGAGCAACCCGTTTCACCATTCAGCAAATTCTGACACTGATGGATCTATGGCCAGGGCACTACAAGATGAGATTTCACTTGGTTAATTAAGTACATTACCATATTATTTTAGCATCAGTCAAGTTTCAAACAAGACTTATTATGACAAATGCTACACAAAAAAGTATAATACATCTATCAAGTACTTTTTAGAACTTTATAAAACATTGAGATCTCAATTCCTTATCTCATTTCTGAAATTCACATCCCTCAACATCATCATCATGTTTATTGGATCTGGGTATTCAAACCCTTAGTTCATCATGGAACACGGTTACCGCTTATCAGGTAACTATTACCTCTAGGTCATCTGACCAAGGTATTTAGGATACTTGTTACACAAGCATCTCACATGGCTCATAAGGCCCATTAAATATCTTTTCACCTCCCACTAGGCAACAAATTATCACATGGCTCACAAGGCCTTTACATCTTGTCACCTCTCACTAGGTAATAACTTATTCACATGGCTCACAAGGCCATTGCATATCTTGTCACCTCTCACTAGGAAACAACCTATTCACATGGCTCACAAGGCCATTGCACATTATACTATTATTCAAATATTTAACCTTCCTTACAAGGTTTATACAACAAAAGAATTACAGCCTTCCCATCATTAGGGTTAGGGTTTCCCTTCCTTATCGGTTAGGGTTTCTCTTACATATCATCGCCCTTTATTAGGGTTTAGGGTTTTCCCATTATTAACCATTTAGGTTCTCAAGATCATATTCTAATGATCAAGCCCTAATTCATTGCTCAATACAGCTAGGAGCTAACATTGATAACATAAGTATTCAATCATGCTTATTTATTCTCATCATTTAACATTAAATGAATTATCATCACAAGATATGAGTTCCTCTCTCAACTTTACCAAAATATGATTACATCATACTTTATTAACTTGGCTTAACCTTTTCATAAGGTATGTTAGCCTACACTTATCAAAGTACATTTCATCTCAATGTAGCAATTAACATGACACACTTCATGTGTTACTCATCCAAGTATATTGGATTTAAGGTACATTAAGGTATATCAACCTTGAGGTGCTAGATGTGATATCTATCATGTCTTGATGTATCACTTTCCTCATCACCTTTATCTTAAGTTCATCATCTTATCTTGTATTAGGGTATTTCCCATCCTAATACTTTATGCACCAGTTCATCACATTTATCATGTAAAGTATTGGTCATAAGTTACTCATTGAAATTATTAAACCGTTATCAATGATATGGACTCATCTCGGGTTAAGGAATTATTGATATAAGGTTATCCATTATCAACCACTTTAAGTGTTTCACTCATCAATATATTAGTCACTATTCCATTTTCAGGAATAGGGTTTCCCATCTTATCAATTAGGGTTTACATAACATCACCCTACATTGGGGTTTCACATGACATCACCCTAGATTAGGGTTTCACATGACATCACCCTAGATTAGGGTTTTCATATTACATCATTATCTTGAATTAAGGTTCCTTATAACTTTTCCCAAATTAGGGTTTCATGTAACTTTACCCAAAATTAGGGTTTCATGAAGCATTCTCTTAAATTAGGGTTTTTCATTATATTACCCTGAATTGAGATTTCTCATATCATCACCCTAGATTAGGGTTACATCATTACCCTAGATTAGGGCTACATTTAGCATTGCCCTAAATTAGGGTTAGGGCTCATCAATCTTCTCAATTAGGGTTTCATGATCTCTTTATCAAGGATCATACCCTAAATACATATTTTGTTCATGTAGAGATTTTTAGGCTTAACCACTACATGATTATTATACATGTATGAATTCCTCTCTCTCATCCTCTCTAGGATGTTGATTACTCCATACTTATCAACTTGGATCAACCCATTATTCAAGTATATACATCTATGGTTATCATAGTGTATTGAGTTACTATTTTCATAGGCATCAAAGGTTAACCACTCAAAAGGTACTAATCACCTAAGTACTTGAGAGGTACACCCATTATAACTAACTTTGAAATACATCATTAACAATCATAGGGTTAATTGATCTTTCATAGCTTTGAGGCTATTAGGTCTCCAAACGGTTTTGATACTTTTGAACCATCAAACGGTTTTGACCTCCTTGACCTTCAAACGATTTTGAGACCGTTTTCCCTCCAAACGGTATGAATACCATTTGATCCCAAACAGTCTCAAGACCATTTGGACTCAAACGTTCTCAAGACTGTTTGGTCCAAACCACCTTGAAACTGAATGGATCAATTAGGGTTTCCTTCAACCAATCAATTTAGGGTTTGCACTCATTGAACCATCCAACATTGAGACCATTAAAAAGGGGATAAAAATGTAACCCTTAGATCTCCATACATCCATGACTCTACTTGACCTCAAACGGTCTTGAGGTACTTGACCTCCAAACGATCAACTTCTTCGAACGGTCAAAGTACCCTACTTGACCTCAAACGGTCTTGAGGTACTTGACCTCCAAACGATCAACTTCTTCGAACGGTCAAAGTACCCAAACAATTTTGAAGTTGAATTTACCCATTCGATCTTGAGATCCATTACACATTCAGTTTTGAACTCAATTACCCATTCAATCTTGAAGTCAATTACTCATTCGGTCTTGAACTCAATTACCCATTCAGTTTTGAAGTAAATTACCCATTCGGTCTTGAACTCAATTACCCATTCGATCTTGAAACTGAATCAACTCAATCAATTTTGAAACCGAATTAGCTCAATCGGTTTTGAAAACTGTTTGCCCATTCCTTTATTGAGGTGTGTGCTTAAGATGACATCATCATCTTCAAGCTTCAAACCTTCGAAATCAATTGTGATTCTTATGGTGATTTCAACAACTAATCAAAAGAAAATCGAGAAAGAAGAAAGGTTCAACACATGATGAATAAATTGTAAGCAATAATGACATTTAAGGGTTCAAGTTATATAACCCGCCTTCAAAGTTGAATCCAATCTTCAAGCTTCACATCCTCAATCGTGAATGAATCTTTCTCAACTGTTCAAGGTCCGTTCTCAAGTCTTTGAGTGAAAAGAATGGCTAAAGTTGAAGATTGAATGGAGAAAAGAAGAAAATAAGCATTGAATTTCGATTCCCACCATGAAATCAAGGTTGAAAATGATTAAGGAGCTCACCTACAGGTTGGGGCACGTCCTCCTGTTTCTCCAAATCTCCCTTGTGTTTGTACAAAGCAAGGAAAGAAAGAGGATCCGAAAAAGCCTTTCATGTGGATGAAAAATGGAATGTATATAAGGGAATTTCAAGAGAGAGAAAGTGTTATAAAAATCTTTCAACTCCCTAAATTGGTGCCACTTATCCCCCTCACTTCCTTGCATACGAATCCATCATCCTATCCTTCGAAATCCTCTTCTTTATCCATGAATTAAAAGAAAACAAATTAAGCACCTTAATCAATACAATAATAATATCTAAAAATTAGTGGATATTACTTTTTCTTTAACTAATGTGAGTGGGCTCTCCACTCACTTTAGATATTTCGATGCCATTGAAAGGCACAAGGACTTCCACACTTATACAAATTCAACCATCACACTTTTGGTTGAAGGACACTTCCATTAATATATTTATTTTTGCATTAAATTGAATTAGGGTTTCAATTATGCTTAAACCTTGATTATTTTAATATCAAGATTCTCTCTCCTCCAAAGTGATTCAAATGAGATGCCCTATCATTTTATTTTCTCTACATGATGACAAGAAACATGAGGGACTCTCTAGAGGTGGTATTTTGCATATTGAACCCTAGGTTTTGGGTAAATTACACATTACGCCAAAACTGGGTTTTAATGCACAAACATTGCTTAATAAGCTCTTTCTTGGTTCTCAGGCTACCACAAGACATACCTCTGCATCATTTTCATTCTTATGATGCAAAGAACATTTATCATGTAACATTTTCAAAGTAACCCCTCAAATTGGGTAAATTGCACTTTAGTCCAAAACAAGTAAAACATTGTTTCAACATTATTCAAATAGGACCAAAATTGAAACATAAGTTCCTCTTGAGTCTTAATTACTTTTCAAAAAATAAATACAAGAATATAAATGACTTACTTAAGTAAAACTTCTAGGGTTAAGCCTTAACCCAGGTCAGGGATGTTACACAAACGGCATAACCACAAACTCATAGTGACCATACCTAAACCTGAAAGCAAACTTGAGTATGTCATCCACCTTAATACTCAAATGATGGTAAGATGACCTCAGATCAATCTTTGAGAACACTATGGCACCACTCAACAGGTCAAATAGATCATCTATCCTTAGCAATGGATACTTGTTATTGATTGTGACCTTGTTCAACTGTTGTTTAGCCCAAACGGAATAACCACAAACTCATAGTGACCATACCTAAACCTGAAAGAAGACTTGAGTATGTCATCCATATTAATCCTCAACTGATGGTAAGATGACCTCAGATCAATCTTTGAGAACACTATGGCACCTCTCAACAGGTCAAACAGATCATCTATCCTCAGCAATGGATACTTGTTATTGATTGTGACCTTATTCAACTGTCGGTAATCTATCCATAGACTCATATAACCATCCTTCTTCTTAACAAACAACACAGAAGCACCACAAGGGGAAGAGCTCGGTCTAATGAAACCCCTTCTCTAACAACTCTTGCAATTGTTTCTTCAATTCTTACATCTCCATTAGTGTCATCCAGTAGGGTGATTGTGGTATGGGTCGTGTTCCAGGAACAAGATTGATCTCAAAATTAGTCTCTCTAGGAGGGGAACACCTAAAGACATCCTTAAACTCACACCCTTATCTCATCAACCTCTCCGCTGTCGTGGCTGGCACCAAACATATAGGAAGAATCTTCTTATCTCCTTGAAAGATCCATGAAGCAGCTCCATCACAAAACATCACCACCTTGGAACTACAGTCCAAGACAACATTATACTTATTTTAGATATTCATCCCAAGGATCACATTGAATCCATGCATGTCAAGTGGCATAAAATCCACTTGAATGTTGCATCCCAAGAAAGAAAGAACGCAAGATGGAGATACCTCACGCAACTCAACGGAGACAACAAGAGGGGTTTCTAACTGAAAACTATCGGATCTAACACAAACATGCAGATAACAACTATCTATCACCTCTCTAGTGATAAAAGAGTGTGTTGCACCTGGATTGACCAAAACAGATACAAAAGAAGAAGCAGACAAATCAAAATGAAAAAGTTCCATTTGACCTATCATGACCTATGGATTGACAAATCCCTCTAGTTGACTCATAGTATAGAATCTAGTCATCTCCTATTATCATCCACGTCCTCTACTATCTGGTCCAAAGGATCCTACCTACGATTCCTGAACGCATCCTCTACCACCACCATTGTTGAACTATTGTTGGAGAACCTCGCTGACTCTACCTTGGCTGCTCTATCACTTTTGCATCCTTCATAGGGAATGCCCACTTGATATGCCCTATATGCCCACACTTGTGACAAGTCCTTGATCATACTATGGTTTAGATGACCCTATCATTAACACATATGTTGTGTTGTGTGTTTCTACTAGTGGAAAACTACAACCTCTGCCCTTAATCAGGGACCACTGTGATAGAACACCTGATATCGGCTTAGAAAAAATTGATCTATATTGTGAACGAGATGAAGAAAACCTTGGCTTATTAAAGCCTACAGATGACTGCTCTTGAAACTGAGTTGGCCTCTTCTTAGCATTGGCTTCACACTTCTCGACAACAGACCTCTCAATCCTCCTCATTGACTCCATAAAGGTAGAGAACCTCTCTCTATTCTACAAAGTGGACATCATCATAGACAACTATGTGCTCAAACCCTTCTCAAACTTGTGGATACTCTCCTTCTCCATCGCTTCCATATGAGGATAGAACCTAAAAATCTTGATAAACTTGACCCTATACTCATTGATGGTCATCGATCCCTAGATTATATTCTCAAACTGAGCTATCTTCTCATCTAGGTACATCCCCAAAAATTAAAGGCTCACAAACTATTGCCAAAACTCTTCCCAATTGATCACAACTCCAGGTATCTTCTCCTCCTCTATATCCCACCAATGTCCAGCACTGTCCTTCAACATGTAAATAGTGTGCTTCATCTTCTCCTATTTAGAGATATTGAGGATCTTGAACGCCTTCTCAAGCTCCATCAACCATATATCAGTGTCGATTGGGTCCGTTGTACCCACATACTCGACCACGCTGACATGCCACATCCTCGCAAATGTCTTCCCAGAACCCTAGTATTACACATTAGGTATGGTTGACCTAGCTTGAGGTATGGGCACTCTATCCGCTAGATGCATAATCATGGCCATAAGTTGTCCAAACAAGGACTAGACCATGGGATTGGCCATGGTTGTTAGGCCAAATTGAGGCACCACGTGTTGTTCTGGCCCCATCAGTGGCACTCTATCTTCACGTGCATGCCTCCTAGTACACCTCCTAGCATGACATAACTACTCTCAGCATGTTCTTCATGTTCTCCATACATATCTACATAAGTAGAAGCTAGGATCATATATGTTTGATGACGTAAGAATAGACACAAACTAAAGTCCTATGTCCATGTAGACTCAGTGAACCTAGAGCTTTGATGCCAACCTATCAGTATGACACCCCACCACATCGAATGAGATTACTTAAAACAAAAGACATGATCACCTACTAACCATCCATGTTACCAGAAAAGAGGGTAAATTAAAACCAATTTCAACATTACCATCATGTTCAGAAACATTTACATAAAGTTCTAACAACTCGTACATCAACACATACCATATGAGGTAATTACATATTTGTTCAGTAGTTTCAACCACAACCTGTATACAAAAGGGAGATGTTCTACATATACAAGACATATAAAAAACATAGGTATGCTGCCAAAATCACATGCCAGTATACATATCATCTACAAAACATCCCTTTCCTGAACCTGAGAGTACAGAGATGACTCTAGGACTCTAATACCAATTCCATCAAACATTCTACTTCTACTGCTCTCCAAGTTGCTCTTCCTCAACACCACGATCCTGACCATACCGCTGATGACCACCTACAAAGATGTGGTGACCCATGAGGTGAGACCCATGTTCCAGTGAGAGATATAACTCTCAGCCAATGATTATTGATTACAATATTTGTCATTATTAAACAAGGTGAGAAGATTAAACATATTAAGCAGATTAAACTAACTATGCATATTAATCATGTTGAGCATATTTAACATACTAAGCTAGTTAATCAGATAGGCATAGAAATGGGTAAAACTAGCAATTATATGAATGAACATGTAAGACTATCATCTATTAAACAGTTAATTTCTCTTACCGCATCATATAACAACTAAGCAGTATGAGAAATAAGGCAAGGGTCAACATCCAATGTGAAGCATGTTTAACCCTAAATAGATATACTACATGACTGTAGTACATCATATATTCAACCCTAAGGAGTTGAGGTATACCACTCAGCTCCAACTAACCACTACTAATTTGAAATAAGTACATACAAGATATGTAGGAGAGCAGGGATCCTAAGATCTCATCCACCCTCGATCAGTATGAGTCCACCAAAGCGACACATAAGGTCAAGTTGTAAAATATCCTAGTCCACCCTTGGTATATAGGTCATGGTACTAGTGAACAGCCTAGTCCATCCTTAAAAGGTCATGGTATAGTAAAACTAGGGTATACAAAACCCAAACATCCGAGGTGCAACTGCATTTATCCTCAATCACATCGTATATATTGAGTCATAATCATTTGAGATACAGCGTCAACCATTCTCCATCCAAGGATGACCACATTCATCCTTGTGAACATTCATATACTCAACAATATATGACTCTGAGCTTCCACTAAAGGAGAACCCATTTCACCATCTAGCAAATACTAACACCGAAATGGATATTTGGCACAGGTCACTACATGATTAGGTTTTCACTTGATTAGTTAATGTCAATTGGGTGATTTAAGGTAGCATCAATAAAGTTACATACAAACCCTAAAAGATTTCTACAAAACATGAGTAGATTGCAACTTCAAAAGATATAAAATGTATGAACTATAAAGTTTATCACATCCTCACATGGTACTAATTCATTGTCATAGATGTGGACATATTCATTGTCATGCCATCACAAGATACAAGTGCTTGTGACATCATACAGAGGATAACACCTCAATTAGGTCACAAAGCCATGACCAAGGTCATAAGACCATTCCCATCTTTTCTTGCAAGAACATCATTATCTTTCCATGCCTCATAAAGGCCCATCATACCATCACTGTAAGAAGTTGGACCTCAGAGGGGATCCACTCCCTACTAAAAAAATTTGAAGAATAACACATCCATTCTGAACACACTCAAAGGAATGCTGGAATAGGTGTAAAATTTTCAATTTTTTTATAAATGGTATTCAAAACAACCAAAGTGTAGCAATAGAATTAAAAAATAACAATATTCAATTTTCAAAAAGGATTACAAAAGTACATCATAATATCCCATAAGGATTTACATGTATGATACAACATAAGGATCTAAGTAGAGGTAAGTCTAAACTACTTCAAATCTATCTCCAAGCAACATCTCCAAGAGCTAGGTCCATGTTGGAAGCTATGTTCTCATTGGTCATGCTCAACACCTCTATCTAAACATGGGTGGTTGGGAAATCACCCAGTAAGAGAGAGAAAAACAAGGTATGTGTCAAAAAATGAACAAGAACAAAAGATAAGGAAATAACAAGAAAGAAAAGTCTATGATTTCATCATTAGATGAAGAGAACAAGAGTATGAGGCATAATCAAAATAGATGCTTGCCATAACATTTAAAGGAATTGCATGCATAATTTAATATTGACTACATTAACTAAGTAGGATTGAGTCATCTACCGGACCTCAACCTATAGGTGAAGGGAGAATTAATACATTCCCAGTCACCTACACATATTTTTATGGGGGAGAATAAGACATTCCCTAGGGAGAATTAATACATTCCCTATCTATGGGTGGTTGTACATAAGTACCACTACTATAGCTAAATAGTCCATAAAATCAACATGCTAGAAAAGAAATCATGGCAAGTAAAAGCATCATATCAAATAGAACATGGTAGTGGGGTACAAGACCCAAGAAAAATAATATCATTAGTGATTTTGAGGCAATTTAACAAAAGAATCATGAATAGAGGAAATAGGGTTCATGAAAACCTCATTAGGTAAATATAGGGTTTGGTTTGCAAATATCCCAACTTAGGTTGTAATAATGCACATACCTCTCTTACTGATATGAATTACTAACATTCACCACTTTAATTGAGTCCAAGTTCCACTTTGTCTATTTTCAATGTATTAACATGTATTAGAGTACATAATGCACATTAATGTATAGAAACCCTAATTTTAGAACTTTTTAGAAGAAGAAAAATCAGATTTAGATTCTAAAAATATCACCAATGAATTCATTAGTTCTCTTGATCAAGAAAACATATTTTTATGTTAATTTTGGAGTTATGATCATTAAGATGTACTTGTTATGGATTTTATGCATTAAATTCATTTTCCAAAAATTACCCTTCGTCAAACCTTGAAATCAGACCTCAAAAGCATTTTTATTAGATAGAGATTAATTTTTTGATTCCAAAACAAATTTATTTGTCAAATTTGGATAAGAAGATTAATATATATGAATTTTTCAATTTGAACCAATCAAGAAATGACAAGTCAGAAATATTCGAGAGAGATATTCGAGAGAGAGAGAGAGAGAGAGAAAGAGTGAGAGAGAGGGAGAAAACACTATTTGACCCAAGATTAGGGTTGTAGATTCATAGGTAACCAAACTAGATCTTCTAGAGAATGTAAAACAGCAAGACACTAAAACCCTAGAAGAACATGGTAAATAGAGATGGAGATCATCGATTTTAAACATAGAAGCATGAGTTTTAAGCAAGTAGTAAGCAATATATGAGAAGGGGGTTATAAACTCACCTCTAGGAAAGGTGGATAGGTTCAAGAAGAAAGATTCCCGAGCTAGAGAGGCTGGTTTCTCCAACAAAGCTCCTATTTTGAGCAAGAAGCACCCTCTCCACTTTAGAGGTGAAAAACCCTAGAAAATGAACTTGGAGATGAGGTGCTTAAGGGCTCTAGGTGGGGTTTTGCCATAGAAATCCATGGTTCCAACCTAGAAGAAGGTGGGAGAAATATGAATAGCATGAAAACAGGGAAGTAAAGGAGGAAATTTACTAGTTTTGGTCAAAATCACCAAGAAGGAGCTTTAGAAACCCTAAATAGAGCAAATTTGGAACCCTAGGAGCCTTCTTCACCTAGGTAAGCACCATGTTTTACCTTGGGACAGCACCTTCATGGCCAAATAGAGTAGGAACGATGCTCTAAGTTGGGGAAAGAGGATGAGAACAAGAGTTTTTGAATTTGGAGGTGGGAAGGGGTAGATATGGCTTTATAAAGAAGGGGGCAAGCATGAGGTGTTTATGGGACTTTCCATGTGTCCTTAGCCTAGGGCTTCATGGCCATGCAAGAGGACAGCACATAGAGGCTTCTTGAGTATCAAACTTCGGTTCTAAAAGTACATGGAGACTTCTAGGACATCCCCACCGTCCTCCAATCAAAGAAACAACCCCATTAGTTGATAGCTTTTAAAGATAAGCTCATTTATAAAGAGGGTAAACCCAAAAATACCCTTAGAGAGAAACACCTTCAAACCAAGGTGTAACTAGGTGACCCATGGTTCAAAATCTCGATAATGGTAAGGTAATATTTAAGTGTTATAATGCATGTGATAATTTGCAAAGAAAACCTCCCAATTGGGTAAATTGCATAAAAGTCCAGAATTTACCTAAAATTGCATAACTTGCACAAAAAAACATCCATGTTGAACCAAATTTGAAAGTCAAGCTCATTTATGATTTCAAAACACATCACAAAGTTAGATTAAGGTTTAGATCACTTAATTGTGGTAATAAAGCTTGTTTAATACATTAAGTAAGGTTTGGGGCCTTACACTTCTAGCACAAATTTATTTACCATTGTTCCACTTAAGTGGTAATTTTGCATTTTAGATCCTTAAATAAGATTTCATTGAGGGATTTGTGCATAAATCCTTCCATTTCTATAATTATAGAATAATTTTTCACCAAACCACTATAAATTTCACAATTTAAACATCAAGGCCAAAAATGATAGAAGAAAAGCTTGGAAAAGGGCCATAAAGAGAATATGTCCAAGTTTCGATATGTTACAGTACTCCGCCCCTTAAAGAAGATTTCATCCTCGAAATCACAAGCAAAGAGAGGAGGGTGAGTATGCAACATATTATATTTAACTCCCAAGTTATTTCTTCCAAATCATAAAACTTCCACCAAAACTTTCACTAACTCAAACTCTTTTTTTTAACATGGGAGTTCAAATTCTTTATAGGAAACTCCTCATAGGCATGGTTGTCATGGATCACTAAGGGTTCCACTTTTATGATTTATTTTTAACATTATTGGTTTATTAGCATTATATTCATTATGATATTACATCATCCTCGTTATTCTTTTAATTGTGTCTCATTATATTCAAAGAGTAATATTTCATTATTATGCTCGAAATCATATATATTTCTTATTTACCTCATTATGAGTTTTAGTGGAATTAGAGTTTACTCAATTATCTCAATATGCATTATTATATCTGATCATTATCTTTAATAATTTGGATTTAGTATCTGTTATCAACATATTGAATTATAACATATTGTTTTTCATGAACTGACATTTTATCCAATTTTTTTACAATTAATCCAAATAATGTCACATTAATTACTTATATATATTAAACATTGTCACATTACCTTTTCTTACATTTGTCATCACTAATAATTTTATCATATTTATTCACTTCTTATTATTGATTACGCACATTTATGTGAGTCCAATTACTTCTTATCCATATTAAAGTCATTATATATATTTTATTGATCAAGATGGGACATATTACATATTAATAATTTGATTCATGTACTAAGTAATGATTAGGTGATTAATTAGGTGTGTATTAGAGAACAAGGTGATATACATTTCATATTTATGACTTGATATATATATTAATCTAGGGTTAGGCGATTATATATCATTTATGTGTATCAAGGTATGTTATCTTCTTATGGAACCTAATGTCACTAATGTATCACGAATGTCATTATGGATATATATTTTAAGTTTAGATGAATACAACTTAGGGTTTATGTCATTATGATCATTATTCATCACCTATACTTTCTTAGTATGCATTAAGTCCAATATTAGGTTACAATTATCTTGCTCATCGTATCATTTGGGTTTATTGGTCCAAGACATGGTTAGCATCATGTGTACCCACTATTAATATTAATATGTGAGTTACTCATATTATGTGCATTAGGTATTCATTAGGGTTCAAACTTATGAATTATTCATTAGATGACCATTATATGTTCTATAGGATACCAACAAGCATGTGGGGTTACAACTATAACTTGTTTGTTCAATACTAAGGATCTAAACAAACTATCCTCCTAATCATGGAGTTAGGGCTTCTAGAGTTAGTGTAGCTAGATTTTGATATGTTACATGACTCCATTTCCTTAAAAAGGATTTCATCCTTGAAATCTAACTACCCAAACATCATCAAACCAACTACTCTCCACCCCTTAAAAGGTTTAACCTACCAAGCCAAACTAATCTAGAGGTAAAAGGGTGAGTCTAACTAAGCCATGTACAAGATCCATCACGCTTCCACTGTGCACTATGATTGCTTACTAAACACCAAACTTCAAAGTCTAGGTTCTTAGGGATAGACTATCCAAACATGTGGTTCTAGGGGACATAAGAGAACTATATTGGGTATCCATCCTCAAACAAGTCATTACACCTGAAAGACAAGGTCAACATATTAGGTTCTTAAGATTATCTAGTTTAGGTTCCTAAGGCTACTACTGTCTATAGGCATGCTATTTTGGGCAGTCAATATCAGCTCAGGCCAGGCATGCATCATATGGATCTGAGAGTCCTCGTAAACCAAGCTAGTAGTGTAGAGGAAAATCTTGCATCCCTCGAACCCTAATCCTTTCTAGACACCTTTGCTTTCAACTTCATGTCCTAGTAACTACCTAACAGGCTCATCATATTATGGTTAACTAAATATGTTTCTAATATGAAACTCTTATGATCCTAAATCAATATTTCATCATCTCAAGTGTAGCATATATCAATTCTAGGGCAAACATGTCACTTACATAGGAATTATATGAGGAAAAGTTTCTAATTAGGGAGACAAAGTTGAAATAGTCAGATTCTGACTAAACCTGGATCTGATACCATGATGTAAGAAGTGGGACCCCAAAGTGGATCCACTCCCTACTTTAAAAAAATAAAGAATAAAACATCCATTCCGAACACACTCAAAGGTATGCTGGAACAGGTGCAAAATTTTCAATTTTTTTATAAATGGTATTCAAAATAACCAAAGTGTAGCAATGGAATTAAAAAAATGACTATATTCAATTTTCAAAAAGGATTACAAAAGTACATCATAATATCCTATAAGGATTTACATATATGATAAAACATAAGGATATAAGTAGAGGGAAGTCTAAACTACTTCAAATCTATCTCCAAACAACATCTCCAAGATCTAGGTCCATGTTGGAAGCTATGTTCTCGTTGGTCATGCTCAACACCTCTATCTAAACTTGGGTGGTTGGTAAATCACCCAATAAGAGAGAGAACAATAAGGTATGTTTCAAATAATGAATACGAATAAAATATAAGGATATAACATGAAAGAAAAGGCTATGATTTCATCATAAGATGAAGAGAACAAGAGTATGGGGCATAATCAAATAGATGCTTGCATAAAATTAAATAGTAAAGGAATTGCATGCATGATTTAATATTGACTACATTAACTAAGTAGGTTTGAGGCACCTACCGGACCTCAACCAATAGGTGAGGGGAGAATTAATACATTCCCAGTCAACTACACATATTTTTATGGGGGGAAATAAGACATTTGCTAGGGAAAATTAATACATGCCCTATCTATGGGTGGTTGTACATAAGTACCACTACTATAGCTAAATAGTCCATAAAATCAACATGCTAGAAAAAAAATCATGGCAAGTAAAAGCATCATATCAATTAGAACATGGTACTGGGGTACAAGACCCAAGAAAAAGAATATCATTACTGATTTTGAGGCAATATAACAAAAGAATCATGAATACAGGGAATAGGATTCATTAAAGCCTCATTAGGTAAATATAGGGTTCGGTTTGCAAATATCCCAACTTAGGGTGTAAGAATGCACATACCTCTCTTAGTGATATGAATTACTAACGTTCACCACTTTAATTGAGTCCAAGTTCCACTTTGCCTATTTTCAAAGTATTAACATGTATTAGAGTACATAATGCATATTAATGTATAGAAACCCAAATTTTAGAATTTTTTAGTGAAAATCGGATTTAGATTCTAAAAATATCACCAATGAACTCAGTAGGTTATCCTGATCAATAAAGTATATTTTTATGTTAATTTTGGATAATGACCATTAAGATGTACTTTTTATTGATTTTATGCATTAAATTCATTTTCCAAAAATCACCCTATGTCAAACCTTGAAATTAGACCTTGAAAGCATTTTATTAGATAGAGATTAATTTTCTAATTCTAAAACATGTTTATTTGTCAGATTTGGATAAGTGGATTAAAATATATGAATTTTTCAATTTGAACCAATCAGGAAATGACAAGACAAAAATCTTTGAGAGAGAGAAAGAGTGAGAGAGAGGGAAAAAACACTATTTGACCCAAGATAAGGGTTCTATATGCATAGGTAACCAAACTAGATCCTCTAGAGAACGTAAAACAGCAAGAAACCAAAATCCTAGAAGAACATGGTAAATATAGATGGAGATCATCGATTTTAAACATAGAAGCATGAGTTTTAAGCATGTAGTAAGCAATATATGAGAAGGGGGTTATAAGCTCACCTCCAGGAAATGTGGACAGGTTCAAGAAGAAAGATTACCGAGCTAGAAAGGCTGGTTTCTCCTAAAAAGCTCCTATTTTGAGCAAGAAGCACCCTCTCTACTTTAGAGGTGAAAAAACCTAGCAAAAGAACTTGGAGATGAGGTGTTTAATGGCTCTAGGTGGGGTTTCTCCATGGAAAGCCATGGTTACTATAACATACCTAACCTGGGTTATGCCATAACCCTGGAAGTTTTTCTTAAGTAATTTATTTATAAACTGGTTTAATCTTTTGAAAAGTATTTAAGACTCAAAGAGAGTTTAATTTTCAAGTTTGAGCTTATTTGCAAATTGTTTGTGCATTATATGATAGTTTGGGTGTAAATTGCAATTTACCCAAGATGAGGGGTTATATTGCAATATGTCACATTTTTAACATGCCTTAAGTGCTTTAGCATCATAATAGAGAGAATGATTCTAAGGGGTGGCTTGTGAAAATCCTAAGTTCCAAGTTGAAGCGTGTTTGAATAATGCTTGTGCCTTGTGTACCAATTTTGGTGCAAATTGGAATTTACCCAAAATGTAGGGTTGATATGCAAATTATAACCTCTATAGTGTCCCTATTCTCTCTTAAGCATCGTCTAGAGGAGAGAGAAATAAAGAGGCACCATGTATGAATCATATTTGAGTGATGGTATTTTTGGTGATGAAAAGACTAAGAAGAGTTGTATACTTGAAACCCTAAAATGAGTTGTATTGAGTTGTAGAGCTTTATGGGAGTGCCTATTGGCCAAGAAGCCATACAGGAGATCACATATCATTTTTTCAACTCTTAGCAAAGTCCATGACAAGTTAAGCACCTCAAGAAGGTGATGGATATCGGTTTACAACTTTCCTTGGAAAAGTTGTATCAGTTTGTGAATAAAGTGATGTTGGGTTGAAATATCTTGTTCAACAAGATAACTAATGGCTGAAATCTTATCCCTAGATTATCCACAAGAGTTTTTCATGTCAATATAAATATTTTGCATGCATGGACACGTGTCGACCCATGCATGGACATATGTCACCTAGTAGTATAAGGTGATGACACCTCTTATACACTCTCTCTCATCAACCTCAATTATATATACCACTCCTTTCACCTACTAGAGAAACTTTTCAAATCCTACAACTCTCTTTCTCTTATATATCTTGCATAGTAGTTGAGTATAAAGGAGGAGCTCGAGCCTTAATCTTAAGGTGAAGCCATGGTCATCTTCAACCTTGGTTGAAGCATGAATCTCAGGTTGTGATTCTTCCTTTCTTTTCTTCTTCACCTATGGTGATTCTTTGCGTATAGAGGAGTTGTGAACAAGTCTTGGATCATTGATAAGTTCATCTTAAACCTTGGGAACGTGAAGCTTTGGAGCTTGGAGCTTGGAGCTTGGAGCTTTGAAGTTGTTCTTGAGGTGGGTTATATAACTTGAACCCAATCATGTTATTATTCACCTTCAATCTTGTTATACTTGTTGATCTACTTTCAATTTTGATTTTTCATGAATGAATGATGATTCTATGCATTCTAATAGTTGCATAGGACTGTTGTCCATGAACTAGAATAGTAACGGATGAATGTCTAGAGCTTGATGATCATGACATCATCATGGTACAAACTGATATCGGGTTGAAGCACCTCTAACACGATATGATAATGAAACCCAATATGGTGATATGAAATTCGTTATACCTTGGAACCCCACCCCCCAATCATTTTGTACTTTTGGGTTGGTTGAATAGGGACTAAGTAGTTGTCTAGTCTTTCACTCAACACATGGTAGTTTGATACTTTGAAGGTTTGAAAAGGTATGAGCATAAGGGTCTAACCCGATATGCAAAACCCTACACTTGAGTAACCCAATATAAGTGACACACACACCCCTCTTGGATGATATGGTGGTAAGCACACACACCTTTCCCGATATGGTAGTAAGCATACACCTCTTTCCCGATATGGTAGTAAGCATACACCTCTTGCCCGATATGGTAGTAAGCATACACCTCTTGCCCGATATGGTAGTAATCATACACCTCTGGACCGATATGGTAGTAAGCATACACCTCTAACCTGATATGGTGGAAGCACCTCAAAACCAATATGGAGGTAAGCACCTCAAATCCTTTATACTTGATTGAGTAACACATGAAGTGTGTTATGTCAAATGATACATTAAGATGTAAAGAGTTTAATGCATTTTGATAAGTGTAGACCAATGTACCTTGAGAAAAGGGTTGAGCCAACTTAATAAAGTATGATGTAATCAATATCCTAGTAAGGATGAGAGAGAAACTCGTACTTTGTGTGATAATCATTTAATGATAAATGATGAGAATAAACAAGTATGATTGAATACTTATGATATCAATGTATGCTCCTAATATGTGTGGAGCTATGAATTAGGGTTTTGATTCTTGATAATAAGAACTTGAAATTCTAATCAGCTAAAAAGGGAAACCCTAACCCTAATAATGGGAAGGTTGTATTTCTCTTGTATTGCATGGAGATGATATGTACTTGATATTGTTTTTATCATGAAATACTAACCATGCAGGTATCATGAGATGATGAGCAGATCTAGGTATGAGCTATGATGTTTCATATGATACAAATTAAATGGGCCTTGTGAGCCATGTGGAATATGTGTGCAACAAGTATAATGTATACATGGGTCTGAGGACCTAGAGGTAATAGTTACCTGATAAGATGTGACAATGTTCAGTGATGAACTAAGGGTTTGAATACCCAGATCTGGAAATCATGATGATGATAATATTAAGGGATGAGAAACCCCGGTAATGTGATAAGGGACTGAGATCCTGAGTGTTATGCATTCAATGTGTTCCAAAGATTATGAAAGTACTTGATAAATGTATTACACCTTTCTTTGTAGCATATGTTATAATTCATGCTTGTAACTTGGTTGATGCTAAAAGATATTGTAATCCACCTAATTAATCAAGTGGAACCTTATCATGTAGTTGCCTTGGCCATAGATCCATTCAGTGTAAGAATTTATTGAATGGTGAAACGAGTTTAAATCAGAGAGCATATTTTTTAATATGTGGGGGTGATGGACGAAAATATCCTTATGTCCAAATAGGGATTGTTGTGTGATCTTTCCCTCATATACTGGGGTTGTCGTGTGATCTCCCCGATAAGAGAATATATCGGGGTTGTTGTGTGATCTCCCTGAAGAGAGTGCATGTTGCGGCTGTAACTCTATAGCGAAGATGCCACTATACCCTAGCAAGCTAATTGCAATTTGACATGTGATGTCACTCCCAGTGGTCTCGTACTGACTGATACAGGTGAGGTCTTAGAATCCAGCTCTTCCTTTGACCTTGTATGGTACCGATGCTTACGTAGTCGTGGTCAGTTGGAGCATGAGTGGTATACCTCATCTCCTTGGGGCATAAGTGTGATTGTAAATATGTAATCAGTCGTGTAGCGTATTTGCTTAAGGATTGAATACGGAAACATTGGTTGATGTTACACTACTTTTATACATATTAAATGGATAGATGTTATATGTGTTCTTCATATTCCTTATAAAGTGAATATATGATTTATTTCTCTATCATAGATAGATGCATTGCTTTAAAAGATGATATTGCTCTATTCTGCTTATAATCGGTGATTAATCTTGATTATTAATATAAAAGATCATATGCTCAGTTTTATATTGTTTACTTGTGATAATAATGTTGTTTGCGGAGAGTTATATCTCTCCCTGGGACTTTTATCTCACCCCGTGTCCCAACATTTTTAGGTGGGTGTGGATGAGAAGGTAGAGACCGTATTGTAGAGGGAGGACAACAGCAATAGGGACAGCAGTAATAGCTCAGGTTGAGTGTGATGTCTATCATATCTTGTAGATAGAAGTCCTATGTGTCGTCTCTATACTCTCAGGTCCTTAGAAGTTAGTACGTAATGGTTTTATAAATGATATGATATGTTGGCTTGTATACCTCGAGGTTTTATGTTGCTTATGTATATGTTTGGGCAAAGCAACTAGTATATGATATCCTCGATATTAGATGGTACAATGTATGTACAATGTGAACCATGAAGTATATATTTCTTTGGTTCTTTCTTTAAGAGTTTCATGGTAATGGATCTCTTTGTAAAATGGTTTAGTAATTTTTGTTAATCCGCTGCTAATGGTTATTCCCCGTAATTACTGTGTGATTTGGTTGTCGGTTTGATAGCGGTCATCACAATTTTTGGTATCAGAGCCTAAGGTTCATTGAGTCTACAGAGACATAGGATTTAGGTTGTTGAGTTTGTTCTAGTGTCCTCCAGCTTATCTTATAGTGACTTCTGCTCATATAGGAGAAGAAGTAAAGCTGAAAGATGGCTAGAACACACGAAGAACATGCTGCTGAGAGCAGTATTGTTGTACTAGGAGGAGGTGTAAGGGAATAGGCTAGAGAGGAATCAGTGCTTGAGAATCCCCATCTTGACCAAGCCATGCTGGAAAACCCAGCCTTTCATGCTCTTTTCAGGAAGTTCATAACCACAATAATGCATATGGTAGATCAGATGCCACTACCCACACTTAGGGCACCAGTTCCCAATGAGGGACATGGGTCTGGTAAGACCTTTAAGCGGTTACACCAGGTAGGAGCCACCGAATATGCCGGTACAACTGACCCAGAAGATGTAGATTTATGGCTCACTGAGTTGGAAAAAGCCTTTAGAATCCTTAGCATCCTAGAAATTGATAAAGTTAGGCAAGTTGTGTACCTTTTAAAAGGAAGCGTTGGCCATTGGTGGGCCATTGAAGAAGGGAAAAGATCGGGTGTTGAGGTTAGATGGGAGGAGTTTCGACGTGAGTTTGTCAGTAGATACTTTCCCAGGACTTATCTAGATGAGAAAATCTCACAGTTTGAGCATATTAAGCAAGGACCAATGAAGATCAATGAGTATGAAGCTAAGTTCATCAAGCTTCTACGGTTTTGTCCACACATGGCTACTACAGAGGAGGAGAGGATTCAACATTTTGAGAAGGGTTTGGATGCTGAGTTATCCACAGTTGTAGCTTCTCTAGATAATAGAGAGAGGTTTACCACCTTTATGGAGACAGTTAGGAGGATAGAGAGGTCTGTGACTGAGAAACGAGAGGCGAATAGTAGGAAAGGACCTGTTCAATTTCAGGGATAGAGGTCTAGAAGTTTCAAGAAACCAAGGTTTCCTACACCATTAGCACCATAGAGGTTCAATGCTCAGATGCAGTGGATGTCAAGCAAGGGTAGAGGCCATAGTTTTTTTCCAAGTGGAGCCCATAGTACGGCATCAATGTCAGTAATAGAACCATCTAGACCACATTAGGATAAAAACTGCTTCAAGTGTGGACAGACAAGACATATGATAAGGGATTGTCCAATTAGAGACACGGAGGTAACCCAACCACTGAGGTAGAGTCAACAAGGCTCTCAGATGCAATAGTTTAGCAGTGGCACATGATGACATGGACAGGCATCCCAAGTAGGTTCATCTGCACCAAACAACAGAGCACGGATTCGGCAATAGGAAATGACGAGATTCTATGCTATGAATCAGTCAGAGGCAGTAGTCAATCCATGAGTCATGACAGGTCAGATGGAACTGTTTCATTCCGATATGTCTTCATCCTACTTGGTATCTATTTTGAATGATCCGGGTGTTACACATTCCTTTATCACTCGAGAAGTGATTCATGATTGTAATATGACTGTCAATCATAGAGCAGATAATCTGTTATTAGAAACTCCATTAGTCAGATCTGTAGTGTTGCGGGAGGTATGTTCTCCCTGTATTCTTTCTTTTTCAGAACACAACATTCAGGTGGATCTTATACCACTTGAGATGTACGGGTTTGATGTAATTCTTGGGATGGATACCCTAGAAAGTATATGGTTGTCTTGGAGACAGTGATGAGACATGGGTCTTTTAGGGGGACAGAAAGATTCTTTCAACCTGTCTAGTGTCAGCAATGGTAGCTGAGAGATTGATGTGACAAGCATGTGAAGCATTCTTGGCACATGTGGTGAATACCAAACCAGAAAGTCCTAGTCTTTCTAAAGTTCTTGTTGTCAGGGAATTCAAGGATGTGTTTACTGAAGAATTTCCATATATTCCTCCACCTCGAGAGATTGATTTCAAGATTAATCTAATCTTGGGTATGCAACCCATAGCCCAAACACCTTATAGGATGGCCCCTGCTGAGATGGAAGAACTCAAGAAATAGTTACATGAGTTGCTTGAGAAAGGTTACATTTGATTGAGTACTTCACCAAGGGGTGCTCCAGTTCTTTTTGTTAAAAAGAAGGATGGGTCTATGAGATTATGCATAGACTATAGATAGCTTAACAAGGTGACTATAAAGAACAAATATCCTCTGCTAAGGATATATGATCTGTTTGACCAATTGTGTGGTGCAATAGTGTTCTCTAAGATAGATCTAAGGTCAGGATATCATCAGATCCGTATCAAGGAGAGTGACATACCTAAGTCAGCCTTTAGGACAAGGTACGGTCATTATGAGTTTGTAGTTATTCCGTTTGGACTAACTAATGCACCAGTTGCATTCATGGAGCAGATGAATAGAATCTTCTATCCATTTCTTAATCGGTTTATAGTGGTCTTCATAGATGACATCCTGATATATAGTAGATATGGTCAACAACATGAACAACACCTTCATCAAGCCTTGACTTTTTTGAGATAGCACAAGCTATATGCTAAGTTTAGCAAGTGCAAGTTCTGGTTGTCAGAAGTGTCTTTTCTAGGATACATTATATCTTCTTTAGGTATTCGTGTTGATCCTAAGAAAGTGGAGTCTATTTTAGAGTGGGAACAGCCCAAGACACCTACTGAGATTCGCAATTTCCTAGGTCTGGAAGGTTACTACAGAAGGTTTATTAAAGACTTCAGTTTTGTAGCATTACCCCTAACTAGGTTAACCAGGAAGGAGGTTCCTTTTATCTGGAATGACAAGTGTCAGCGTTCTTTCCAGTTGTTGAAAGAAAGGTTGACTAGTGCACATGTGTTGGTTTTACCTGAGCAGGGAAAGGGATACATTGTTTTATGTGATGCCTCTAAGAATGGTCTAGGATGTCTGCAGATGCAGAGTGATCATGTAGTTTCTTTCTTTTACTTCCCAACAGCTTAAGAAACATGAGGAGAATTATTTGATGTGTGATCTAGAGTTATATGTAGTGGTCCACGCGTTGAAGATTTGGAGGCATTATTTTTATGGAGAAACGTGTCAAATTTTCACAGATCATAAAAACTTAAAGTACATCTTTTCATAGCATGAGTTGAATATGAGACAACGTCGTTGGATGGAATTAATAAAGGACTATGATTGTACAATTAATTATCATCCAAGAAAAGCTAATGTAGTGGCAAATGCACTAAGTAGAAAATCTTCATCTCCACCCATAGATAAAGCATAGTTGAATTCTTTAATGTGCTTTAAACGGGACATGTTTGTCTCTTTGAGACAAATAAATGTACAGTTAAAAGTATCTTTGTTAGTTGGATTGTTGTCCGAGATGCATGTGAAACCTACTCTGAGATAATAGATTAAAGAGGCACAACAAGTTGATATTGTGATTCAGCAGATCAGGTTAGATATGGTAGTGAGAAACGGGACGGTTTCCATGAGTCATAGAATGAGGTAGTTTGTTACCATGGTAGGATGGTAATACCTGATGCCAATGACTTAAGAAAGATAGTTATGGAGGAATCTCATTCATCCATGTATGCAATGCATCCAGGGAGTACTAAAATGTATCATAATTTAAAATATATGTATTGGTGGCCTGGTTTGAAGAAGGATGTAGCTGAGTTTGTTATGCGATGTCTAGTGTGTCAGCAAGTTAAAGCAAAACACTAGAAGCCTACAGGAACATTGCAACCCTTACCTATACCACAGTGGAAATGGGATCACGTGACAATGGACTTTGTGGTTGGTCTACCCAGAACAGCCAAAATTTATGATTTTATTTGGGTGATAGTTGATAGGTTGACTAAGTCAACACATTTTCTTCCTATTAAAAAAATGTATACTGCTGAAAAACTTGCACAGATCTACATAGATGAGATAGTGTGATTACACGGAGTTCCAGCCACAATTGTGTCTGATAGAGGTCCCCAGTTTACAAGTCATTTTTGGGAACGACTACATAAAGCCTTGGGTACGCAGTTAAAGTTTAGCATAGCTTTTCACCCTCAGACAGATGGACAATCTGAAAGGACTATACAGACTTTGGAGGAGTTGCTTAGGGCATGTGTTCTTCAGTTTGTAGGAAGTTGGGACTTACACTTGAGCTTAATAGAGTTTGCCTACAACAATAGTTATCAGACTAGTAATGATATGGCACCATATGAAGCCTTATATGTTAGACATTGTAGATCTCTATTATGTTGGTATGAGATAGGAGAATACCAACTTCTGGGTACAACTGAAAATATTAAAGTAATACCACAATCGTTGAAGGTTGTACAGGATAGACAGAAGTCATATGTTGATAAACTTCATAGACCTTTAGAATTCTAAGTTGGATACAGAGTGTATCTCAAGGTCTCTCCTTGGAAAGGTGTTCTCAGATTTGGGAAGAAGGGTAAGTTAGCTCCTAGATTTATGGGACCTTACCCAATGACAGCACAGATTGGAAAGGTAGCCTATAGGTTGGAGTTGCCACTTGAGCTACATAGAGTACATCCCGTGTTTCATATATCTATGCTGAGAAAATGTCATCCTGATACTGTTGGTGTTGCAACTTGTAGAGGTAGAATTGAATGAAGATATATCCTAAGTGGAAGGTCCAATGATGATTCTTGACAGAAAAATCAAGAAGTAGAAAACGAAAGACATAGTTCTTGTGAAAGTTCTCTGGCATCACCATGGCATTGAAGAATCCACATGGGAGTTAGAGTAATAAATGAGGAGGAAGTACCCTTCTCTTTTTTCTTGAGATTTCGGGGACAAAATCTCTGTTAGGGGTTGATAATTGCAACATACCTAACATGGGTTATGCCATAACCCTAGAAGTTTTACTTAAGTAAGTTATTTATAAATGTGTTTTAATCTTTTGAAAAGTAATTAAGACTCAAGGAGAGTTTAATTTTCAAGTTTGAGCTTATTTGCAAACTGTTTGTGCATTATTTGATAGTTTGGGTGTAAATTCCAATTTACCCAAGATGAGGGGTTATATTGCAACATGTCACATTTTGAATGTGCCTCAAGTGCTTTATCATAATAATAGAGAGAATTATGCTAAGGGGTGGCTTGTGGAAAGCCTAAGTTCCAAGTTGAAGCTTGTTTGAATAATGCTTGTGCCTTGTGTACCAATTTTGGTGCAAATTGCAATTTACCCAAAATGTAGGGTTGATATGCAAATTATCACCTCTATAGTGTCCCTACTCTCTCTTAAGAATCATCTAGAGGAGATATAAAGAAAGAGGCAACATGTATGAATCATATTTGAGTGATGGTATTTTTGGTGATGAAAAGACCAAGAAGAGTTATATAGTTGAAACCCTAAAATGAGTTGTATTGAGTTGTAGAGCTTATATGGGAGTTCCTATTGGCCAAGAAGACATAGAGGAGATCACATATCGTTTTATCAACTCTTGGAAAAGGTCATGATGAGTTAAGAACCTCAACAAGGTGATGGGTATTGGTTTACAACTTTCCTTGGAAAAGTTGTATATGTTTCTGAATAAAGTGATGTTGGGTTGAAATATCATGTTCCACAAGATAACTAATGGCCGAAATATTATCCCTATATTATCCCCAAGAGTTTTTCATGTCAATATAAATATGTGTGCATGCATGGAAACGTGTCAACCCATGCATGGACATGTGTCACCTAGTAGTATAAGGTGATGACACCTCTTATACACTCTCTCTCATCAACCTCAATTATATATACCACTCCTTTCACCTACTAGAGAAACTTTTCGAATCCTACAACTCTATTTCTCTTATATATCTTACATAGTATTTGAGTAGAAAGGAGGAGCTCGAGCCTTAATCTTAAGGTGAAGCCATGGTCATCTTCAACCTTGGTTGAAGCATGAATCTCGGGTTGTGATTCTTCCTTTCTTTTCTTCTTCACCAAGTTCTTATCTATGGTGATTCTTTGCGTATAGAGGAGTTGTGAACAAGTCTTGGATCATTGATAAGTTCGTCTTAAACCTTGGGAACGTGAAGCTTTGGAGCTTGGAGCTTTGAAGTTGTTCTTGAGGTGGGTTATATAACTTGAACCCAATCATGTTATTATTCACCTTCAATCTTGCTATACTTGTTGATCTACTTTCAATTTTGATTTTTCTTGAATGATTGATGACTCTATGAATTCTAATACTTGCATAGGATTGTTGTCCATGAACTATAATAGTAAGGGATGAAATTCTAGAGCTTGATTATGATGACATCATCATGGCACAAATCGATATCGGGTTGAAGCACCTCTAACCCGATATGGTAATGAAACCCAATATGGTGATATGAAATTTGTTATACCTTGGAACCCCACACCCCTATCATTTTGTACTTTTGGTTTGGTTGAAAAGGGACTAACCAGTTTTCTAGTCTATCACTCAACACATGGTAGGTTGATACTTTGAAGGTTTGAATGGTGTGAGCATAAGGGTCTAACCCAAAATGCAAAACCCTACACTTGAGTAACTCGATATAAGTGACACACACCTCTTGGACAATATGGTGGTAAGCACACACCTCTTTCCCGATATGGTAGTAAGCATACACCTCTTTCTCGATATGGTAGTAAGCATACACCTCTTGCCCGATATCATAGTAAGCATACACCTCTTACCTGATATGGTAGTAAGCATACACCTCTTACCCGATATGGTAGTAAGCATACACCTCTAACCCGATATGGTGGAAGCACCTCAAAACCAATATGGAGGTAAGCACCTCAAATCTAATATATTTGATTGAGTAACACACGAAGTGTGTTATGTCAAATGATACATTAAGATGTAAAGAGTTTAATGTTTTGATAAGTGTAGGCCAATGTACCTTGAGAAAAGGGTTGAGCCAACTTAATAAAGTATGATGTAATCAATATCCTTGTGAGGATGAGAGAGAAACTCATACTTTGTGTGATAATCATTTAATGATAAATGATGAGAATAAACAAGTATGATTGAATACTTATGATATCAATGTATGCTCCTAATATGTGTGGAGCTATGAATTAGGGTTTTGATTCTTGATTATAAGAACTTGAAATGCTAACTGGCTAAAAAGGGAAACCCTAACCCTAAATTGGGAAGGTTGTATTTCTCTTGTATTGCATGGAAATTATATGTACTTGATATTGTTTTTATCATGAAATACTAACCATGCAGGTATCATGAGATGATGAGCATATCTAGGTATGAGCTATGATGTTTCATATGATACAAATTAAATGGGCTTTGTGAGCCATGTGGAATACTTGTGCAACAAGTATAATGTATACATGGGTCTGAGGACCTAGAGGTAATAGTTACCTAATAAGAGGTGACAATGTTCAGTAATGAACTAAGGGTTTGAATACCCAGATCTAGTAATCATGATGATGATAATAATAAGGGATGAGAATCCCCAGTAATGTGATAAGGGACTGAGATCCTGAGTGTTCTGCATTCAATGTGTTCCAAAGATTATGAAAGTACTTGATAAATGTATAACACCTTTCTTTGTAGCATCTATTATAATTCATGCTTGTAACTTAGTTGATGCTAAAAGATATTGTAACGCACTTAATTAATCAAGTAAAACCTTATCATGTAGTTGCCCCTGGCCATAGATCCATTCAGTGTAAGAATTTATTGAATGGCGAAATGAGTTTAAATTGGAGAGCATATTTTTATATATGTGTGGGTTATGGGTGAAAATATCCTTACGTCCAAATAGGGATTGATGTGTGATTTTTCCCTCATATACCGAGGTTGCTGTTTGATCTCCTCGAGAAGAGAATATATCGGGGTTATTGTGTGATCTCCCTAAAGAGAGTGCATGATGCGGTTGTAACTCTATAGCGAAGATGTCACTATACCCTAGCAAGCTAATTACTGTTTGACACGTGATGTCACTGCCAGTGGCCTCGTACTGACCGAGACATGTGAGGTCTTGGAAGTTGGCTCTTCCTTTGACCTTGTATGGTACCGATGCTTATGTAGCCATGGTCGGTTGGAGCATGAACGATATACCTCATCTCCTCAGGGCATATGTGTGATTTTAAATATGTAATCAACCGTGTAGCGTATTTTCTTAAGGATTGAATACAGAAACATTGGTCTACGTTACATTGCATTTATACATCTTAAATGGATAGATGTTATATGGGTTCTTCGTATTCCTTATAAAGTGAATAGATGATTTATTGCTCTATCATAGATAGTTGCATTGCTTTAAAAGATGATATTGCTCTATTCTGCTTATAAATAGTGATTAATCTTGATTATTAATATAAAAGCCCCCTGCTTAGTTTTATATTGTTTACCCGTGATAATAATGTTGTTGGCGGAGAGTTATATCTCTTGTTGGGACTTTTTTCTCACCCCGTTGGTCCCAACATATTTAGGTGGACACGGATGAGGAGGTAGAGACTGTATTGTAGAGGGAGGACAACAGCAACAGGGATAGCAGTAATAGCTCAGGTTGAGTGTGATGTCTATCGTGTCTTGTAGATAGAAGTCCTATGTGTCGTCACTATACTCTCAGGTCCTTAGGAGTTAGTACGTAATGGTTTTATCAATGATCTGAGATTTGTATACCTCGAGGTTTTATGTTTCTTATGTATATGTTTGGGCAAAGCAACTGGTATATGATATCTTCGAGATGAGATGGTACAATATATGTACAATGTAAACCATGAAGTATATATTATTTTGGTTCTTTCTTTAAGAGTTTCCGGGCAATGGATCTCTTTGCAAAATGGTTTTAATTTTTAGTGATTTTCGTTAATCCGCTATTAATGGTTATTTTGCGTAATTATTGTGCGATTTGGCTGTCAGTTTGATAGCGGTCGTCACAGTTCCAATCTAGAAGAAGGTGGGAGAAAGACAAATAGCATGAAAATAGGGAAGTAAAGGAGGAAATTTACTATATTTGGTCGAAATCACCAAGAAGGGGCTTTAGAAACCCTAAATATAGCAAATTCAGAACCCTAGGAGCCTTCTTCACCCTGGTAAGCAGCCTCTTTTACCTTGGGATAACACCTTCATGGCCAAATAGAGTAGGAATGATGCTATAAGCTGGGTAAATAGTAGGAGAGCAAGATTTTTTGAATTGGTAGTTGGGAAGGGGTATATATGACTTTATAAAGAAGGGGCCAAGCATGAGGTGTTTATGGGACTTTCCATGTGTCCTTAGCCTAGGGCTTCATGGCCATGCAAGAGGACAGCTCATAGAGGCTTCTTGAATATCAAATGTCAGTTCAAAAAGCACATGGAGACTTCTAGGACTTCCCCACCGTCTTCCAATCAAAGAAATAACCCCATTGGTTGATAGCTTTTAAAGATAAGCTCATTTATAAAGAGGGCAATCCCTAAAATACCCTTGGAGAGAAACACCTTCAAACCAAGGTGCAACTAGGTTCCCCATGGTTCATAATCTCGAGAATGGTAAGGTAATATCTAAGGATTATAATGCATGTGATCATTTGCAAAGAAAACATCCCAATTGGGTAAATTGCATAAAAGTTCATAATGTACCTAAAATTGCATATCTTGCACAAACAACATCCAAATTGAACCAAATTTGAAAATTAGTTTCAAAACACATCACAAAGTTAGATTAAGGTTTAGAGAACTTATTTATGGTAATTATGTTTGTTTAATACATTAAGCAAGATTTGAGGCCTTGCACTTCTAGCACAAATTTATTTACCATTGTTCCACTTAAGTGGTGATTTTGCATTTTAGATCCTTAAATAATCTTTCACTGAGGTATTTATGCATAAACCTTCCATTGGTATAATTATAGAACAATTTTTCACCAAACCACTATAAATTTCACAATTTAAACATCAAGGCCAAAAAGGATAGAAAGGGAAGGAAAAGCTAGGAAAAGGGCCATAAAGAGAATATGTCCAAGTTTTGATATGTTACAATCACCATGCATGTGATACATAAGTTCCACATAACTTTGCATTTAGGGTCTATAATGTTCATAAGATAACAATTTAGGGTTATAACAACATAGAGAGAGAAAGCATTCCATCATCATATAAATTACACAAGAAGCTAAGCACTATCATCACTTACTTGGATTAGGGTTAGTTTCAACAAGGTAGGTGAATTAGGGTTTCAAAATAGCAATTAAGGTGAACACAAATTGTTATCATCTCTGTGAAAGCATTTAGGTCAAACATCATCATCGTAAGGTCAACAAAACATGACTACCATATAGATTATAAATCTTAATCGGCCGCTTGTCTCAAAGGTGTCATTGACTGATGAATACCAGAAAGCTTGGCTACCACTGAAACTAAGTAAATTGGAGACTGATGAAAACATGGAGAAAAATTTTCATTGGCCATTAAAGATCACAGATGTCATAGACCACTCAGTTTAAAGGTCCTTAGCGACTGCATGAATCCATAAACATAGCAACCGTAGAAAGTACAACCTCATCGACCATCTAGAACCAAAAAACTTCATCGATCGCATAAGATACAAAACTCAGCGACCATCAGAGTTAGAAAAACTTGGCGACCATATGTGATACAAAAACTTAGCGACCACTAGGGGATGCAAAAGCCTCATCGACCACATAGGTATTGAAACCTTGGCGGCCACATAGAGAGAGAAAAAAAAATCTCATTGACCATATGAGCCCAAACATGTTGGTTATCACTAAAAACTGAAAGAACATCAAGTTGCATCACTAGAAAGAAGATCAACTAAAAACCCTAATAGCAACCATCAAGAGATAGAGAGAGAGAGAGTAAAAACCATCATATGAGGGAACAAAAACAATGTTTCTACAAGTATACAAGGACCACGGCTTCCATCTCCAAGGAAGGTTTGTGAACAAAAGGGACTACGGTTTATCCAAGAAGATATCCTACTCAAGAAACATCATGTAAAAATAAACCCTAGGTACAAGATACTATATTTCTACTTGTAACTACGTTTTAGAGTAAGATTAGGTGCATGCAAGATGAGTGTAAGAACTGGCCGTGGAGAGAGTTATATACCTCACCTTAGAGATGATGTAGAAACTCCAAATAGTAAGGCAACTCAAAGGAGAAAGGTAGTAACCCTAGCTTGAGCACTCCTCACGGCCAAGCTATTTCCTTCTCCAAAAAGAGAGAAAACCCTAGGTCAAGGAAGCAAGAAAGAGATGTTTTGCAAGCTCCAACTCAAGCACTACTATGGAACACCATGGGTTTGGCCAATAAGAGAAAGAAGAAGTGGAAGGTAAGTAAGTAAAATGAAGGTAAAGAGAGAGATCACACTTACCAAGACCAAGAAGAAGAGCAAGCTAGCACCAAATGATCACAAGAAGGGTAGCTCCAAACCCTAGCTCAACATGCAAGGAAGGTCGGCCCACCTTCTTCAAACTTGAGATCCTCCTTCACCACCAAGCAAAGGGGGTGACCAGCTCCAAGAGAAACCAAGGAATAAGAGATATGAAACTAGGGGTGTAAAGAGGTTATTTGCATGCAAATAGAGGGGTTTATATAACTTAGGTTTGGAGGAGGGAAAGAGTGTTAGGTGTCAAGTTAAACATGCCATGTGTCCAAGAGATCTTGCCCATGCAAGCACCTCACTCTTACATGCAACCAGGGTGACCTCACCAAGAAAAACCATCGACCAACTTGGTCCAAAAAAAGCAAACGATCACTAAGCATTCTTAGCGACTAACAGATCAAGGAAGCAACAGTCACTAACGCTAGGTGATGTTGGCGATCAATATGAATGGGGAACCTCATGGACCACCAACCCTAGCTAGCACAAGGGAACATCATCGACCGCCAAAACTTAGGGTCACAAGAAAACTTGGCGACCACCAAAAACTAGGGCTTATCAGTCAAACATCAACTTAGGGCATCCATGCAAACTCTAATCTCAACACAACATGTCATCACTCAAACCAAGGTGTGACAAGATACCCCAAAGCATAACCATATCAAGCATGATGTCAAAACATGTGAGGCACAACAAGAATGTGACAAATTGCAAGAAAAATCCCTATAAGTGGGTAAATTGCAATTATATCCCAACAAGCACATATATGCATATCTAGCTCAAACAAGGTCTAAACATGACCAAACTTGTAAAATAAGCTTGTCACCTGATATCAAAGCACATCACAAGGTTAGATTAAGGTTTTAAGCATCTAATTATGATAAGCACTTGTTCAACCAAAAAGCAAGGTCAGGGGTCTTACACATACTGAAAAGAATGTTTTTGACATGATGAATAAGGTGGTGACACGGGACAAGCTAGAGCTCTACAAAGAGTTTAGCTACATACATTCTCATTGAAGATTATGTGATTATAGTCTCCTTCTTGGGCTGGTGGGGGGGGATTTTTGGGCCTGGAGTTCCAACCCTAGAGCAAAAGGCACATTAGGGCAAGGAGTCATTGCTGCCTTTGGGGGTATAAATCTCACCCACCGTGCAGCCAAGGGTGTTGCAGCCAACAAATGCACAAAAGGCAGTCGTCAATTGGCTTTTGGAGCAGCCAAAGCCAAAGGTAAGAAAATGCATCCACCAAGGCAGAAAAAGGTTGTGCCTTGAAGATAGGAAGAAGGCAAAGAAGGAAGAAGGAAGAAAAAAGAAAGGAAGTGGAGCAAGATTATCAAGGCATCCGGGTGTCTTTTTTTGGCCATCTACTATTGTATACTTTGTAGAAGAGAGCATCTTTATGGAAAGTTCTGAGGTGGTAAAATTGTAGGAATCTCTCCCTACAATGTGATATCTTCTTATTTCTCCTTCTTGATATATTATCTTAAATTTGGATCAAAACCTGACAGGAAAAAGTGTATCTTTGCTTCTTATGGTAGATTTGTCCGTAGTTGGCTCCGTGATTTTTTCTTCACACGTCATGAGGGTTTTCCACGTAAAAATCTTATATTTTTCTCTTCTAACTACTTGTAATTATTATCTCGAGTTTACACACCCGTCGATAATGCCCGCATATATTTTATTTTTGTTACATCGTGATTGCATAACATTAGTGTGCATGTTACCTAAAAGGCGGAACGTGGACTTTTTCTTATGTGTACCGTCATATGTAATTGGATACATATAAAGATTTCAATGACAAAATCCAAGTACAAGCTTACATTGTCTTTGGATTTAATCATTTGAAATCCCGGTGTTTATTACGTTAAACTACATGGAATTGTATTCTTTGGGAACAAGGTTGTCAGCTATCCAATATTTACCGTCGGAAAAAAAAGTAAGAGTCATATCACATTATAGATGTTGCCAAGTCCCCCAGTTACCGTCAGGATGGACATTTTGAGGATACCAAAAATAAGTTGGTATTCTAACTTTATGTTTGTATGGCAGTGAGCACCTTACTATGGTAAAAGAAAATGTATATAATTTTTTTTACACTGGTATAAATGTGGTATTCTGCCGTTCTTCGGTAACGGTCGTCATTTTAAATCACATGTTCACATGTTTCCCTGCCACCACCTATTATTTCTGCCACCTACACCTGCATGCAAAAGTCAAACTGCTGTATTTCTATGAAAATTTTTGGTATTTGATAAAATATATACAAGTAGTTGTTAGCATCAATGTATAACGTAACTTCTGTATAGATTACTAGGATTTAATATCACTTGTTTACTTCATCAAAACCAAGTCGAGGATTACACCCTAGACCTATTCACCATTCATTACCATTTCTAGACGAGTGGAATGGATGTTAACATATAGGCGCCCATCATCTTTCCACTATTTTGTCGTCCACGAGGCACCTATACCATTTTCAGCCGGGTGAAAGGGATGCTCGTGTATACACCGTCGTCATGGTTATACCAAGGGAGACCCAGGAACAGTAGCACTGTAGGGCACCGCTTAAACAATAGGTCATGTCCAAGAAAAAAACACCAAAACATAGAGGGCACAAAGGTATTTTTATGCTGATAATGGACTAGTCTAATTCATGTTTGTGCATAGTTTACAGGTTAAGGTAAGACACGTCCCCCCCCCCACCCCACCCAGCTTGTATGTGGCTCCTCCATTGACCATCCCCTCATTCGTGCACAACACGGTACAGGCACGTGTAAGTGGCAGTTAAGGATCGCAATTGGATGTGTTTCACATACTCATACCTATACCTATTAAACCCGTTATCATACAACTCGTTCTCATGTTGACTCACAAGAAACATTTAGGGAAGAATCCCACCCATCCAACTTATTAGGTAATGGCCTCATAAATTACAATGTAATAAGTAAATGTATAAATGGATAATCAGAATCCGCACATTCAATTCAAATTCAAGTTCCAAATTCCAAAAAAAATCTGACATTCGTAAAATTTGGATTAGATTTCAGATATCGAAATTATGATCCGAAAATTTCAAATCAAATACTAGATATATATGTATCTTCTTCAAAAAAATTGAATTTGACAAATATATACATACATTATTAAAAATATATTATTTCTATATAAGAATATAAAATGTAAATATTTATCATACATATAGTGTAATAATAATATTTTATATATAATATACTTATTAACATTAAATGTATATTTTTTTTATTCGGATGGGATATTTATCTGAATTCATATATTGTCCATTCAAATGAGATTCGTACGTCATCATATGATATATGTAGGATGTTAGATGAAACTTTTTTTTAGATTCAGATATCAGATTTAGCAGTATCTATTCTGTATTTGATCAATTTACGGGTCTAATAATATGTCACCTCCCGAACAACCATATGTATCTCCCAAACAGCCATATGTATGTAAAACAAAATCAATTTAGATTAGAGTTTTTTCTCAAAAAAACCTTCATGTTTGCCTAAATTCGATAAAACCCCCTCTCCTATAGCCGCCCTCTATTTCAATTAAAATTCCAATAAACCCCTCCCAGCCAACTTTGTTCCTAACGAAGTTAAAACGCTATTTTTCTTTTAGTTTTTAGTAAGTTGCCTCTCATATTAGCACGCATGAACTCAACATATTTATATTAAAAAAAATTAATATAATTATTATTATTTTAATGTTGTATGTTATAATAAAATTTAGAGAAAAATAACTTTTGAAATTTTAGGAACGTTGACTCATGTCAAAAGAGCAAACTGTAAAAATATAAATCATCAGTTGACAGTGTCATTTAGAGTTTTGGAAAATTAGAGCTCGAAATCATTTTAAATCGGTACAAACTAATTTTTTGTGCAATCAAAATTATAGAACACAGCTTGACTCCGGTTAGAAAATCAAATTTCTTATCAGCCAGAAATAAAACCAACTCAGATACAGATTTAGTACCATTGGTGGAACTACCCGAAGCGATAAATTTCAGATGTGACAGGGTGTTTAGAATTTGAGGTAATTCTGAATTTGGCCGAAGTTACTGAAATGTGTTTCTGAGAGTTTCTTTCAGTTCTAACTGTCAAAAAAATTAGTTGATGGAACCTTTGCAGGGAAGCTCATGAAGAAGTAGGATGGGCTTGTTGGTTATGGAAGAGCAAAGCCCCCCCAAGAATGAAGGTTAGCTGCTGGAAGATGCTCCATGGCAACCTCGTGACTGATAGTAATCTCCAAAATAGAGGCTTTTCCTTAGCCTCCCGCTGCACTTTGTGCAAGACCTGCAGTGAAAATACCCAGCATATCCTTTGGAGATGCGAGTTCTCTAATGAAATCTGGAGCAGAGTTTATGGTGCAACTGCTTATTTACCGAAAAGTAGTGCATATTTGTTGTTCATTAAAGGCAGTAAGGAGAAGCTGCATGTTATCCTTGCCCTATACCACATATGGTACCAGAGGAATATCTCCATTTTTTAGAATGCTGACCCTTCTACAAAGGGGGCTTGGAGACGCATTCATAGTGACTTTGATAGCCTATAGAGATAGCTTCCCTTCTGTATAGATAGCTAACTTTGCTGCTTAGTTTTTTTTTTTTTGATATATTGGAGCGCTGCTCTCTCACTTGTAAATGATTCTTGTTGGAAAGTAATAGAAGAGTCTCACGCTTACTAGTCAAAAAAAAACTAGTGTGCTATCAGATTAAAAATGATTTTGGGCTCTAGTTTGTCAAAACCCTGAATGACATTTTTTTTTGAAGAAATAAAATGTGAATGACATTTGTCAACTGATGTTCTATAATTTTGTAGTTTTCCCTTTTGAGATGAGTTCAAATAACATTCCCCAATATCAAAATATATTTTTTCTTTAAATACATTATTATGTAAAAATTAAAATAATATTATTAATAGGGGCATTGAAGACAGCACCATACACCCACCCATCTACTATTGACGACGTATGTGACAGTCCTAGCAAATGAAAGCACCCAACCCCTCAAGGGATGCAAATCCAAAATCTTCCTCACATGACTCTTATTGTTAAAATATTATTCCACATAAATATATTAAGTTAATGTGTGCTAATATATTAGGCAAAATATTAAAAACAAATAAAAGAAAAATAAACAGAGTTGGCTGCAGGAGGGTTATTGGAATTTAGACTGACAGAGAGGGCGTTGTTGGGATTTGAGATAGGAGAGGGGGTTTATGCAATTTAGGCAAACATGAGGGGGTTTTTGAGGCAAGACTATATAGATTATATAACAGTTCAAGTGAATTTAGGATAAAGCCTGGCATATGCCTGTAAGATGTATCAGCAATAAACACTGACATATGCATGTAAGATGTATCAGCAATAAACACTGACATATGCCTGTAAGATGTATCAGCAATAATCAATGTATCTGCTAATACATAAAAGTTTTTGTAGTTACTTGCATTTTTACTTCCAGATTATAAAATAAAAACACCCTAGAGATATGCTAATCAGTGATTTAGTTGTTGCCTCGCGTTTTCATTAGTATACCGATGCATATATGCATTTCATCAAACACGTCCTCAAAAATCGTAGCAAACTCTTTCTTAAAATTGAACAATTTCTTCACCCTTTTTAATAAAAATCTTTAATAATCAGTCAAGAACAAAAGGAAGAGGTGAAGCCTGACAACTTCTCAAAGAAATAGGAGTACATATAATTTCCCAACCAAATCAGCCCTAGTTCTGCCTTAGCTTCCCAGTTTAGATGTACTTCCGTGGCGTTAATTCAAACACGTAACCGTCATCTTCTATTCATCCGCCAATTAGCTACGCAGGGGGATGAGGTCATCGATGTAGGAAGACGGGGGCGATGCAGTCAGGCAAATGGCCGGTCATGCACATAGGGCACGTTTGCTTTGTTGTATATAGTCAGATTTAAAGAAATGCTGCATTCAGATTATCCATGTACAAAGATTTTTCTGTTTCCCGGATCTAAGTAGCATGACACGTTATGTTGGGTGCTGCCGTAAGGGCGGGTGAGGACGGAGGGTCTTTTCTGTTCGCTACAGCAACGTGAGATCGTGGGAAGTCTGCTAGATCTCGGCGCCCAGCTGTCCTGAAAAGGACAGCGTCCTCCTGCATTCATAGCAAGATCGAAAGTGCAGGATTATGTGCATTTTACAGATCCCATAAACCAAACCTAATATTTAGGCTGCTGGAGCATAAAATCCAATCCAATCCTCCTAGTTACAGGTAACCAAACGTCCCTATAGTCGATGCTCCTCTCGCTTCTGTGACTGTCCAAGCAGGGACTGGCGGCTACTTAGATCGAGAGCAAGGGGCGGGGTAATTAGAGAAATGCTGCAGGTAACAGAAGCTGAATTGCATAACAACAAAAATGGAGGTTCCATTTCTGGTTCAGTTTCTGGTATGTATAGCAAACCTCGGGTAATTAAGAGCCACGACGGAAGAGAATAGGGTTCACATTCATGGGTCATAGCGGGTCGCAAGGGATCTGACCCTAAAAAATGGGCCAATACAACCCAGCATTGCCGTCCCCGTTTCAACCCATTAGACCCATTTAACCCATCCTCATTGGCCATTGGGCTGCATCAAATTGGGTTAGGATGGGTTTGGGTACAATGGGAATTTCTGCGATCTCTAGTGAGCTACTTTAAGTACTACATGTCCCGTAGAAAAACTACTACATGCCGGAGCGCACCCTTAATCCCAGCAGACAGATGGAAAACCGATTTGATGCCTTGGATTGGGGTGGTTTGATTAAGGGATGGGCGTTTCGTTATATCTCCAATTCACTTGTAAGAAAACGCACCTAAATTGAAAATCTACAGCGGAGTGCCCTCCTTTTGGAACAGTTGGAGCGCCAGTCGAAACTCCTAAGCATTGGCTCTACAAATTGAATAACACCTGTAAAGGTTCAAGGACAGGAACCTGAATTCGTTTCACTTGCCTGTTAACATTTAACCGCATCTAAATAATTATCTACCGGAAGACGTTCAGATCAACTACACTTCATATATGAAATTTTGAACTGAACCTTACACGTAGTCAATGTATTACTGTTGGGTCTTTCAATTAGCGAATACCGTATACACAAATGACAATAAACCGTCGCCACCAAGGAGATTAAAAAAATAAAAGCGACGATCGAACTACTTGAAATGACATACTTGTCATACTTGTCATATCCACGTTCGAACTAAAAAAAATGATTGATCAACTTGCCATATCCATAGCTTCTCAAGAAATGTCAGGCATATAACATTTAAAAGGTGAAGTTGCTTCCAAAAAGAGAGTTCTAAACGTAACACAACCGTAAGTAACAAGAAACTAGTCTATAACCGTCAACTATTTAAAGATTAATTTGCGGAAGTTACAAAGATTCTCGTGGGCGCTTGCGGTTAACAAGGCACTTGGATTCCAAAATTCTGCAGGGGGAGCCCTTGTCCACCATTTCACTAACCGCTACTTCTTATGTAACACGGCAACTCAAACCTCACATGAATCACAATCCGAAGAAACCGAGCTCCGTTGCCCTCTCTTTCTCAAAAGTCTCAAAGTACTGGTATATAATGGTCACGGCAAGTAGAATACCAGTTCCTGAACCGATTGCTCCCATGAAATCCGCCATCACGGTAAGGGCACCAATACACATGCCACCAAAGGCTGCTGCAGTGGGAATGTAACGGTTTAGTTCTTTCTGAAGGTTTGATTCCCGATGGCCAGGCATCACCATTTGTTGTTCCTGGAAACCAAGAAAAAAAAGGGATGCAAGATGAGAGATATGTGGTGTTAGAGGAACAATAGCTTCAGTTCTGCTAAACATCCATTGCTTATCAAGTTTATCAATGGTAAAAGCAAAATGTTGTCAAAAAAAATTTAAAAAGAAAGTGAAGAGAGTACAAAATTAGTGTCACGTGAATAATCAATAATTAATAATCAATAATCAGTAATCAGTAATCAGTAACTAGTAATCATCATAGATACAGCTGCGAAATCAAGGGTGCAACAAGGAAAAACTGCAAATCTTGTAATTATGGATCTGGTGACTGGTATTGGAAAGTTCCAATTTATTCTCATTCATTTTGTATATAAAGCAAGTTTTGTTAAAAAAATAATTCAAACTGTCAGTCCTGAAAGTGGGGATGATGATGGCAGTTTATGTTTATCCATACCCATGGACCCGCATATAAGCGGGCCCACTAATAGATATGCCAGGACCCAGACCCGCAAATCCACGTACCCACTATATATAAATAACCACTTGTATAATATGTTATTATATTGTACTTTACTAGTCTAATCAATATAATACTTGAGATTACATATTACTCTAATTATAGTAAGGTTAAGACTAGTCATCCAATTGAGAAATTAACTATTATAATTACAATCATGAGCAACATATGTAACCTTAAAATCAAAATAGTTACATGATATGCTACATAAATTATATAATATGATGATGACTACAAATATGTAAATAACTTACACAACTAATCTTCAATCTACAAAGTAGTACATTATTTAATATAACTATTGCATGTTTATATCATATATAATAGAAACATCTCGTTGTATTAAAATATATAGAACGTAGTCGTAGTTTTTCTTACGTAAACTACAAATATGTAAATAATTTACTCAACTAATCTTCAATCTACAAAGTATTACATTATTTAATATAACTATTGCATGTTTATATCATATATAATAGAAACATCTCGTTGTATTAAAATATATAGAACGTAGTCGTAGTTTTTCTTACGTAAACTACAAATATGTAAATAATTTACTCAACTAATCTTCAATCTACAAAGTATTACATTATTTAATATAACTATTGCATGTTTATTTCATATATAATAGTAATATCTCATTGTATTAGAATATATAGAACATAGTCGTAGTTTTTCTTACGTAAACTATATGATGTTTATATAGGAACCGCTTACTAACTTATCTGCACCGCAGACCCGCTATTATTACGGGTATGGGTATGTGGCAAGTTTAGATTTTTTATTATGCGAGTCTAGAACCGGAACCGAAACCGGAACCGCCGCTAAATTAAATGGGTATAGATATGGGTATGGTCAGACCTGCACCGTACCCGCACCGTTTACACCCTACCACCATGTTACCCCTACCACCATGTTACTTACTGAGCTGCAAATGAGAAAGTACTAAAATTTGTAATGTAACACACCCTTTCATCCAGCATAGTTAATAAAAAAGAGGCCTTCAGAAAGAAAAAAAAAGTTAAAAAATGTTTTGTAAACTGATTTTATTAGATTTTTTGGAAATCGGGTTTCCATTCCAGGAAAAACTGCAGATCTTGTAATTATCAATCGGCGACTGATATTGGAAAAGCTTATAGCAAGTTATTCTCATTTATTTTTAGCAAGTTTATCAAACAAATAATTCAAACTGTCAATCTTATAGTAAGTTATTCTCATTCATTTTTAGAAAGTTTATCAAACAAATAACTCAAGCTGTCAATCTTGAAAGTGGGGATGATGATAGCAGTTTATCTTTGTCCGGATCACCATGTTACTGAGCTACAAATGAGAAACTACTCAAATTTGTAATGTAACCCTTTCATCCGACAAAATTTGTTAAATTAAAAGGCCTTAAGAAAGTACATTATGTTAAGAAATGTTTCGTAAACTGAATTTATTTGGAAATCAGGTGTCTTATATTGCAAAAGCTTATAGCAAGTTATTCTCACTCATTTTTTATATAGCGAGTTTTATCAAACAAATAATTTAAATTGTCAGTCTTGAAAGTGGGGATGATGATAGCACTTTATCTTTGTCCTGAATCTCCTGATCACCATGTTACAAAGCTACAAATGAGAAAGTACTAAATTTGTTATGTAACAACCTTTCATCCAACATTATTTAAAACTAAGAGAAGGCCTTATAAAGAAAATATGTCGAGAAATGTAATGAAGTCTCTTAAGAATATGTTTCAGAATTTTCAGATAGAAAAATCAATGGGAAATTACCTAATTTATACGAATTACTTGACAAATAAACAAAGGTACAGAATCAGGGACAGATTTTCCACAACATAATGCTGCATCAAGGAAGAACTAAGCGACAATGGGGCTGTGGGTTTGTGGATTATACGGGACCAGACACCATAACCATCGGTATTCTGCCAACATGGCAAGATCTAGTTGATTTTAAAAGCCGACAACTATATTCATCATGAAATTGAGATAAAGGTAGTCTGTCGAACACTAATCAACCAAGTAGTCAAGATATTTAAAACATTAAACAGGTCTTTATTAAGTTCACTATTAGAAAAGGTAAATGACATTGTTTAGACTCTTCATGGACAACCTTATTATGGCGCTATAACAAAATGGTGAAATGTGATTGCCGTGTAGAAATATCTAAGCATATTCATCCTCGAGTTTAACATTCCTGACTTTTATGTACCATTTCCCCATCATTCTGGGGGTTTTGTCCATGATCCTGGAAAACTGGATTGTGTGACAAGGTTTTGTGCATAAGAGTTGTTTAAGAATGATAGTCATATAGAACAGTAAATTTGTCATCAAAATTCATTTGTCAGTGTTTAAACGATTTTATGAGTGGCCAAGGAATTCTACAAAAGTAAATACATTTGCATAAAGTTAGACTTCTGACTGGTAAAAGAATACAATGGTCATTACCTACGACTTTCCATCCCTTATTACCATAAACCCAGAACATCTGTTCATTCACGTCTGCTGATTCATATAAATGGTTCTAAAAATCACATGGTATGGCATATGACAGTTTAAATTGCATTTTCCCAGACAACTCACACCTAAATGTCTACCAAGTGTTATATATCCTTTATTTTGCCTTTTAGGTACAGCCCTTTATTTTTCTTACATCTTGCAATATATACACTATGATGACTGAACCAACCCATATGCTTGGAGCCACAAACTTCTGGAAACAACTCAATATTGTTCAAAAAATGACTTGTAGAACAAGACAAGCATTAAACTATTAAAACGACGGATAGCAAAATTAGACACATTAAATAAATCAAAATTGACTTTCTACATATCAAGTTCTTCACTAAATATGAGCCAAAACATATGTTTGTTGAGGATACCCCTCTCTATGTATCAATTGATCTTAAATTGGTCTGTACATAAAACTCTAAAGTGGTCAACATTGATATACTCAGATTTTTTTTGGGTTCCGTCAAAGCCTGAATTGCTATACTCACATAGGAATCACACTGTTTCTCTCTCAACTTACTAAAATCTTCTAGCATTCTGTAAAAGAATCCACAGGCTATAAAAGAGGTACTCAAATTCTTCTAAATCTTAACTAACTTTGAATTCTTTATTCCTAAATGGAAAATCTAAAATCCAATTGAGAAGGCTTTATTAAATTGTATCTTATTAAATTAGAAATTATGTGAGTGAGACTTGAAATTTAGCATCAACAAACAAGGCTTCACCTCATGGTGTACTAGTTTTCGCACTAACACATTTGCGAGTTGATATGTGATAAGATTCAGTCATATGAAGAATCACTACTATGAATTTCGTTCAATTGATTAGCTAATAAGATTCTACCCTTTTGGAAACTCAAAGCAATTGAAGAGATAAACTCTATACTTGTGTTACCAAACCAGTACCTTGAGCTGCTTAGCCACATCCCTTGCTGATGATCCAGACACCTCAATCCAAGTCTTTGAAAAAAGAGCGCAAGCAGAAAGCATGAATACGATATAGAAAAGTGCATGGAATGGATTTGCAGCCATATCTGCCAAGCTGCATAATGAAATCAGGACAACCATATTACTCAATGTTGCATCTGAAGGTAATGTTAATAAGCCAAAATGGATAGATCACCTTGATGGTGCAGTGATGTAGTAAGCAATGCCACCAACAGGAATGAACTGGCCACCAGAATACTCCGATTCTTTCCATGTTCCAAGCAAATTTACAAAGAAATTACCACTGAATTTCCTGTACAACAGCTGCAGAAGAGTGAAATGTTGTTACGCCTTCAACCCCAAAACAAGCAATAGGACCTTTCAAATGGGACGATGAAGATTTTTACACATTACCTGAGAGATGAAGTACAGGTTGGATACAAGAGCAGACTGCAGGATAATTGGCATGTTGGATGTATAGAAAAGCTTAATAGGGTAAGATCCCTGCTGCCCACGTGCGTTCTTGGACCTCACTGGTAGCACAACACGGAAACCTTGGAAATAGACAACAACAAGGAAGACAAATACTGTGGCAAGAAGATTCGTGACATTTGGAAGATTCTGCCGATAGAAGGCTTCCCGGAGAGCTCGGACCTTGTCCGTTCGAGTTATCAGCAGATGGAACAAGGCAATGACAGCACCCTCAAATTCAGCCCCACGTCCAGTGTTGATTGTTGTAGGACTAAAGGCCTTCCAGATAATATTTTCACTGGGGAAAAATAAAATTGAAGCTATGAATCTGAGAAAGGTTTACATATGGAGGAATACAGGCATATATCTTAAACATACCATATGTTAGTGGCAATAAACAGAGAGATTCCAGACCCTAAGCCATATCCTTTTTGGAGAAGCTCATCCAGGCATATAACAATAATTCCAGCAAAGCAAAGCTGAAGAATGATAAGAATGGCATTTCCAGTACCAAGCTGGCTGACACTACCATACATCCCAGACAAAACATAAGCTACAGCCTCTCCTATTGCTATGAGGATCCCAAGCAATTTTTGTGCACCATTTCTGCAAAAGAGTAACGAATTAACCTACAATGAATATAAATCCATACAAGCTCCGTTCAGCTAATACTGTCTATAGAATGGTGATATCTACTATACGATTATTGGTCTATAGAGTTACTGTCTGGCACGGGAAAAGATATATTATAATAGGAATGATTTAAGCATAAAATGGAGGGTTAGAGTAAATTAAGAATATGAAACAACAATACAGAAAGACAGCCAGCCATAGTCATTGCAGTAAAAGAAAATTGCATGCGCTGGGAATTCCAGGAAATCGACATTGCAGAGTTCCTTTATAATTTAAAAAAATGTAGGTGCTGTTTGTGGTTGGAACAATTGCTGAATGAGACATGTCACATCTATACATATATGTAGTTTATTCTGGAACATCATTTGGTGTTGAAGTGAGAATAGTGGTCAACTAGTTCAACCGGATATAAATTGTTCTCAGGTTAAACACTTTATCCTGAGTCTGACTCTTGAGTAATTACAGTTGTTCCGCCATATACCAGCTCTTTAGTTGGGATAGGAATAGGCGAACAATTACGATTTTGTCCCACTGGGGAATAAAACAAGCATTGTAAATTGTCGTCACGTCAAGGACTTTATCCTCGGTGATCAAAAGTTGGTCCATATTATACCAACTCTTAGCTGGAATAATAATAGGCGAACTTATACCATAATGGGGACTAGGCATGTATCCTCTTGTCCCAAACAAACCCCTAGAATATAAATTCAGGGAAGCCAGAGTTTGAGTTCATTAGAGCACACACAGAGTTTCAGTATGCTTATATGTTCAGAATTTATATACAATACACAATGTTACAGGAGAAAAAACATATGCATGTAGACTATGTAATATCAATTAGCAAAACAAGACTAGTAACGTTTGAAGTGTGGTTACATCTTTAAATGGCCTTCTTATATTGAGCAGCAAATCAAAGAGGCATACTATTTGTGTCACAGATGGCAACAATAGCATACAATGTATTGTTTAATGATAAAAAATGGGCCAAGACGAAATGCTTACAACAGGGCACGGTCTTCCCTGACGCTGTTATCAACCTCAATGATCTTTGAACCAGCCAGGAGTTGCATGACAAGACCAGATGTCACTATAGGGGTGATACCCAACTCCATCACAGTTCCACGGTTAGAGGCAAGGATGACACGCATCCAGTAGAAAGGATCTGCGCCAGTCGTGGAGTGTATCCCATAGAGAGGGAGCTGACTGCACACGAGGAAGATGAAAAGGGAGATGACAGTGTAGATCACCTTTTCCCTAAAAGGGATCTTCCTATCCGCGCTCTGAACTTCAGGTAGAAACGCAAGGAAAGGCCTCACGAGATGCAGAACCCTGAATCCGCCTGCCATTTTCCTGCGACCAAAAGAGTTAGCTGGTGAGTCATGGAACATACTCAGCATTCCTAACAAATTAGCCTTTGTCATGCACGAATCAATCTGTCAGTCGGTCTCTCGAGTTAAATGGAAAGCATGGCGCATGCATAGGTCTTGCATTGTAGAGAACGATCAGTAAAACTGGACATCATAAGCTAGGATGTCACGCAATTCGAGTTAAGAATGCCAGTGACTCAATGGATCTCCTATGATCAAATAGTATATAACTTGACAGTAACTCGACGCATCTCCTAGGATCAAATAGTAACCTAATCGCTTCACCGGTACAGCATGAAAATGCCGTGTCTAGTCCTAGAATTTGACTCAGTTCTTGACAATTCGGAAAGTAGAAGAGGTTCCAATCATGCAACAGCATCGCAAGTCAGCAGAGAGAACAGAATGCATGCCACATCGAAGGCGTTGACTTCGCGGATCCTTGATCCATCCGACCAGAGAAGCCCATAGACACAAGTAACTCACTCAATTTGACATAAGCGGCGCGTAAGAAAGCACGGCGGTGGGGGAGATCGAGCTTCGGAACCCCAGATTCGTCAGCACATGCGCGAGAGCTCATCAACTATTAGTTCATCATCAATGGCGGGATAAATGGGGAGATTTCGCATACGGAAAGCCAAAATCGAAGCAACCAACCCACTCGTCAACCAGGAACCACTTCCCAAGCAGGGAGGAAAAGAGATCACGAAAATAAAAATCAAGGCGGCATCAATAGGAGCGAGGGTCTCAAACTCATGGACACGGATCCGGAAGCGCCGACCGCGCATCTGTACGGATTTGGGGGGATCGGTGCCGATACGGACACCGATCCCGATCCCGGCAGCCCTCGAACGAAGCCGAGCGCCAACAGCGAATGCAGACCTAAGGGGAGAAAAGAAAAGCGTGCGGGTGCGGACATGCTACAGGAGATCGCGAGGATATGAAATTGAGGGTGCAGTGCTTACAGGCGGCGGCGGATCGAGGACGACGAGGAGGAGCAGGAAGAGTGGAGGAGGGGGGCGGAGCCGGAGAGCGGAGAGTTTCTAACTCCAACTCCGTCGACGCGTACAATTGGACAATATCGGACCGGGGTCTTATACTTGCATTCGCAATTTGGGACGCGGTTCACGCGAACGTGGCTGGGATTGGGATGATGGGTGCCGGCTGAGGGATTTTCGTTTTGTTTTCCACCCTCCTAATTGTGCTCAGCTGCCTCCCCAACCCCTCTCGTCAACCACGTCAGTAGACCAATGAAGACTAGCCACGTCCGCAACCCGAGTGGGGAACAAGTCTCCCTTTTCGGGCTCGTTTTGTAACGACTCAGCTCATTGTAGTGTGGGCGGGCGCGGCGCCGACTTGATTCAGCTCGGGGAAAGGCAAACTATGTGTGTATTTTTGTGTGGGGTTGGTTGCAGTCCCATTTTTCTGACCTTTGACTGTTTACATACACCTTCTCCTTTTTCTGGTTTGTCCTTCCTTGAGAACCACATCATATCATAATGCAATCGTCGTAATTTTTTACCTCGGCTAGTACCCAAACAGTCGTGATGTAGATACAGTCTAGTAAGTCAACATGGTAAAGATCTTTAATTCCATACACTCACGATTGCATTGTGATCATCCAATAGTCATTTCGCTTGTGGGTCGTAAGTTGTTCCCTCAACTATTATTGCATGTATGTAGATGTTGAGCCACCATGTATATATACTTTTGGAAAGCACGTAATTGAGGTTGTAGCCTTTACATCTTCAGTGCTACAGCAATATGCTATCGATTAATAGTTGCATCAACCAACACAGTCTCCCTTTCCATACAAGACCATTGGTGCAATAGAGTTTAGGTATAACACTTCTACAACACATATGATGGTTGGTTTGTACTTATCATATAGTCCACATAATCGTTACAACGCCATGGATACAAACAATTGCACAGAAAATACATAGAGAAGTAGAGACAACCTCATAAAAAGTACACATCAAAAATTGGACTGCATCACCATATATCGTGTTTGTGTTGTTGTTGGTTCATCAACCAAGCCTAAACTCCACTTAAAGTGGGTGTAATGGATCACAATCTTGAAATACATATGGGGCCAAATAAAAGTAACTTGGATCGAGCCCATAAAATGAGCCCAGAGTTCGAATTTAGTTGTGCCCACATGCTACTCTATTGGTTCCTTGCATATCTAGAGTGTGATCCGCTGAGGATTGTACAGGCTAGTTTGGCTGCCTACAAAATTGATGATCCTAGGATTCTGTCATAATTCTTATGGTTCGTTTGTCACCTTTTCTCTAGTTTGACAAGAGCATGTATTTTGGATTATTTTTGAAATGCAATACAAAGTAGGTTGTAATGTTAGATATCACTCGACATTTTTTGTGATGGAACTAGCATACTTTCTAAGATTACACATATCTTCAAATGTGTGTTTACTATATTATAATGTCCTGGAATGGACTATGTACTGGCCACTTGTCCATACGTGTAGGAGATCGTCACGTCAACAATGTAAGGGAACTTCTTCGTGGGATTTTGACAGTTACATTGGGATCATAGCATGTGAACCTAAATTGTTTTATGAGGTTTGCTATGCAGACCTATTTAGGAACCCAAAACGGAACCTCAAGTAATCTCCACCACATGTTACAAGGTATAACAAATAAAATACTTTATTTGTTATACCTTGTAACATGTGGTGGAGATTGTTTGGGGTTTTGTTTTAGGTTCCAAAATGGTGTCCACCTAACATTTCTCTTGTTTTATTCATCTCCCTCTTGTTCTATAAGTCACATGGAGACCATATCCTACGAACTTGTTTAAGGTCAAACAATACCCTTTTCTCTCTTAATCCACTAATCCAAAACTTTGTCTAAGTTTTCCTCAAAAATAAAAGATGACATACAACCGCTCCTAATAGAAAACCAGATACAATTATATGAGATGATCCTAAGGTTGGCAAGGAGATAACCCCACACCTCATCTAAAATGATTAAAAAACAAAAATTACAAAAAGCCTAGCATTTTGAGGCGATTAAAGCCAATAAATAAATGTGTTCCTTAATGTGTAAAGATAATCATATTTGTTATTCACCGTCATGCGTCAAAAACATATGATATAGTCCAACATACAAGTCTACATTGATTACAACTATAGTTCTACATCAAACACCAACACACATTCCAAGGACCCCAATACATGAACTTTTAGCCATTTGGACTTCATCTAGTTGTGAATTCACTTAGCACTACATTAAAGTGGAGGAATGTATGGATTTGGGACCTAAAAAGGTTGTTCATTGGTTGATTACTTTTTTTAAAAGTCACTGTATTCATCATGCACCCTTTGATAGGCAAAAATGAGGTGATTACATAAGCATCAAGATCCAAATAGACGCACATGACATCACCAAGCCTACATGTTCATTATACCCCCTATAAGAACTCCCCATATCGATACATCAAAAACGTATCAACCAAAAGCAAACACCCACCGCTAATCAATAATATCACCTATTACCATCCTCAACCTCTGATTGTCCCAGCGGATCCAAGGAAAATCATCCAATATCTAAAACAAGAAAAATTCCACCATCTTCCACCCATAAAGCCTCAAAACACCTAAACAATGCCCATTGTGTTTATAAGGACAAGCAACACGTTGATTAACATCAAGACAAATCAGTTGGTGTCAACATCGCATACAAACGTCGACGCATAGGTAGTTGTAGCCTTTGTATCTTCCACCTTTTCTTCGACTTATGTCCCAGACAAAGAGCCTATCATCATCCCCTTCACTATTAAAAAAAATCTATCGAGGTCGGCATCTTCTATATCATTTTACTTGGATCTGTGGGTCTTATTACATGTAGAAGAGAACGAGCGTGAACTAGCATCCCAACCCTTGGCTAGTCTTTGACTACGCCTGCCTATGCAATGGAAATGCTTATTCTCGATATCATTGTGGAAAGGGGCCCCAACAAAATCTTGAATTTGCTTGTGTCAAGATTCTACAGGTTTCATTTTGGCCAAGAATTCATTTGTGATTGTGATTGCCAATCTGGTTTAGTTGACCTTGCATATCTGCCCCGCTGAGTGCTCTATCACATTTTTGGCATGTAACTAGGATGTCAATGTTATAACACCTTGAAGACCCGAGATCACAGAGGAAGTCTACAGGGCCTCCCTAGGGATGTTAAGATCTAGACCTACCTTATTAAGATGTAAGTCATATTCACTAACACCAAATTCTGAAACCTTCATGACTTGGCATCGTAATAGCAACCTTTAAAGGTGTGGAAAGATGATATGATGGGGAATTCTCCTTGTGTGTAGTTTTTCTTTTTGATAGAAGGGAATCCCCTCTCTCCTATAAATAGGATAAGGAGGAAGCATACAGACTCAAGACAAACCCAAAATGGGCCAAACACCATTGGGCTCATTAACAAAGAGACTGAACAGCTTAACTAAATAGACTCTCTAACACTACCCTCAAGCTAGATCTTGGGAGAATCCCAAGTCAACTTTCAAACAAATAGACAGACTTGAGAAAAATAATAAAAGATAAATCAAGTCCATACAAGAATGTGTCTCCCCCTCAATGTTACAATAAATCATTCAAATACCCCCCTCAAGAAGATAATCTCAAAGTGGGTAAGATGGCAGGTAGCGGGAGTTTCTTAACAACAACATGTAGGCATCATGGTCTTCATCTCAATCGCTATCATTATGAAGTAAACCAAAGAGTGCTAGAACACAAGACCCAAGAGTGTTGGAACACATGAAGCAGTAGTCAACGTGCATACAAAGCATGGACAAGAAAAGAGTCAACATGCACAAAGCATGGAGTAGCTAGAGAGTGTTGGCACAAGTAATAGAAGTAGAAGATGCAGTCGAATAGAAGACAAGTTCTCTAAGTAGCAAGAAGATAAAGGACTCCAAGATCAAATGTAGATAAAATCCATCATGTATATGTAAAATTATCAATATAGATCTTCATTTAACTTCTCTCATCATAAAGTCCATCATAATAGCAGACATCACAGTCCAAAGAGTGTTGAATCACAGTATTATCAGTGGTTAACCTGTGAGGGCACGAACAAAGAGTCAATGTGCAAACAAAACATGGATGATAGATAGTGCAAAATCACAAAATATAAAATAAAATGTGCAAATCATAACACAAGTAGCAAGAGTGATATCATCAGATAGAAAATTAATCAACATATAGAATAAGTCAAGTAGATAACTCCATAGTAGCAGTCAAGATGATGATGAATAAGTTTATCAAGCTCTTCATAAGGTAAACATATCAATCATAGCAGTAGAAAAATCCACATAGCAACAAAAGCAGCAAAAGTAGCATGAAGATCCATAGAGAAGAAAAACTAAATTCCTCTTCTTCTCTCCTCCATCTAATCTCTTCTCTCTACTCATCATCCTATGTTGTCCCCCTCATGCCAACCACTAAAAGAGTCAAGAGAGTTGTTGGGAAAAAGACTAAAAGATGCAAAAAACTTACTTATACATAAATGGAAAATTAGTCTCAGGATTTGAAAAGAAAGAAAGATCATATGAGGAGAAAATTGTGAGTTAGAAAGTGATATCCAGAAATAATCGCCCAATAGAGCTTAGCCATGAGTAGATCCAAAAGTTGTCTCACGAAGCGGGTCACTATACGCCTATAATTCTATCTGACTTATGAGGAGAGTCCCTTTCTCTTCTTTCTTGACTTAAATTAGAAAGAATCCAAAGTCAAAAGTAAAAAAAAATGGTAGAGGTAGTGTTTACGTAGGAAAATATGTGGAGAGGTAACTGAAAAGTCGAGTCAATGTAAAATGTGACCTGATTATGTAGATCTAGATAGAAAATAAATGGATTTTTTACAACCCAGGATATATGCAATATATGTACCGGGGTGTAATACAAGCATTGAGGAGGTAGACAACATGTATGTGGGGTTTTAAAGGGTGGAGGTTAAATAAATAAAAAATTGTAGGGAAAGGAAGATAAGTGTTGTTGGTGAGGATAAAGATAGGGACTCTCCATGTATAGAAGCAACCACCATGTGGTAGTAGAATTGTCATAGATTATGTAGTAGCAGTATAAAGTGACATGCCATATGGTGAAGGGACATGCGATGTCCCACATTAGTAGGTGCATAAACAAAAGTCATTGTCGGCAAGTAGTCAACACGATGTGTCATGGGGTGACGCGCCGTGTCAGTTGATAGATATTCTTATAAAATCATGGTAGAAAGCAAGTGATATGTTGTATCATTTAGGCGACATGTTGTGTCAAAGTGTAGAATTCATAATTCAAGTTGCAAACAAAAAATAACTCCTCCAACATGTTGCATCAAATAGAGGCACGCCGTGTTAGTGGCATAAAAGTAGTGAAAAACACTAAAACAACAACAAAGGGTGGATGAACCCTTTTGAATCTCCACCTTAGTAACATAGGGATGATATATCCCCAATATCATCCAAAAAAGGAAATCTTTTTCTAAGATTTGGAATTAAATCTCAATGAATGATGGTATGTATGATGATGGTGATGTAGATAGTAGAGAGGTAGATGACGACGATATAAATATACAAAGGTGTAGATGATGGTGGTGTAGATCAACAATGGATGACAATATTGGTGATGGAAATATAAAGGTAGTGGTGGAGGATCCATAAAACAAACAATAATGATAGTGGCATGGAAGCCAATATAGATCTAATAGAGTAGATTCAAGATTAACTTTGATGGAAACACTCCACAAAGACGAATCTTAGAAGAGAGAGGGTTGGAAATCCCTACAGACAGCTAAGGAACACATATGGGTAGAAGTTTCCCTCAAGAGGAGGCTTCTCTTCTTTATGCTCTTTCTGAGGGTTGGAGCATCATAGGAAAGCCTACTCTGATACCATGTGAAAAGATGATATGATGGGGAATTCCCCTTGTGTGTAGTTTTTCTTTTTGATAGGATATCAACCCCTCTCTCCTATAAATAGGATAAGGAGGAAGCATACAGACTCAAGACAAACCCTAATGGGTCAAGACACCTTTGATCCCATAACAAGAGACTAAACAACATAACAAAATAAGCTCTCTAACAAAAGGTAATCCCCACAAATCTAGGTATATCTTCATTTAAGGCTTTAGTTTTCATTAGCATGGTCGTTTGATCAAAATCTGAATGCATTTTCTCCAACTAGATAAGGACATTTATTTTGGATGATCTTTCAGTTGCAATACAATGTAAGTTGTAATGTTAGATAATGCTCTCTAATTGTTTTGATGGAACTAGTGTTCTATCTAAGATTACATATATTTTTGAATTAGTTTTTACTATTGTAATGTCCTTTATTGTACTAAGTGTCAACCATTTGTCTAGACGTGTTAGAGACCAGCATATCTATAGTGTAGGGTAACTTCTTCATAGGATTTTGTCATATACATTAGGATCATACCATGTGAAGTGAAATTGGTTTTTTTCTCTCCCTCTTGTTCTTGTAGTCACATGGTGACAATATCATGTAAACAATTATCAGGTCAATTCCCTTTTCTCTCTTAATCCACTAATCGAAAACTATGTCTAAGTTTTCCTCATATATTGAAAATGTTAGACACCGCTCTAATAGCAAACCTAAATATAACCTTATAATGAGACCGCTCTATTCGCTACTAGGGCTTTCGTACTGGGGTTACCTCTGGTCAATCCTTGGGTAGCTACTTGTACTTCCTTCACTTCTCTTGTCGAGGGTTTCAACACCTTCTTGGAATAGTGATGCGAGGAGTGGTTACCCAGGGTTACACAAGTACATAAACAGACACAGAGACGGTGTAGAGACTATATTTTCTAATCAAACGTAGGTGCAGTGATTGCCCTTGACTTTTAGGATCCATGGTCTCCTTTGCATCTGATTGGAATTAGGGGTTTCATTCTTGGAAACTGATTGGCGGCGTTAAATTCTCCTGCACTCGTTGTTGTCATCCCGCAATTCCTTCTGTTCTCTCTACCTATCCACCATCATCACTCAGGGTTAAAGGCATGCTGTCTCCATGGTTTGTCAGTCTTTCTCTCTAAATTTTTTCGTGACCGATGTTTCCTCATCAGTGGGGAATGCCTATATTCCCCAGTGACTCCTCACATCTTCCCTCTTCATGCTTCTTCAGATTGTGTTTTCAAAATGCGATAGATTTTGAGTTTGGGTTTGTGCTTTACCTGACATGGATGATCTAGAAGAAGGAGAGATTAGGAGTTTCACTTTGTAGCAACAATAGATGAGGAATCCAGTCAATCGTTTGACCTGACGTCTGTATCGTAATCTTGTGAGTGCAAACCCTGCAGTGACGGTTGACCGCCCATGATCCAAGATAGGAGGTGTGCATTGTCCTTTCCACAATTTTCATTATTGTTAGGATGGTAGAGAGGGAAGTAAATACTTCAAGCACATGATCTCCCATCTCAAGAGGGCACATCTCTCTAGGGACAAACATAGAAATGTATTGCAAGAAGCCCTCCAACACAACAATGATTTATTTCATTTTTCATAAGTTACTTTACATGCCTTTAATCAGTGGCAATGTAGTAGATGTATGAAGGTACTAGTCGTTAGTCATTCTTTCCATCATGCAAATGGCCTTGTCTGAGTCATTGATGAGACAAGAGTCATCAGGACACACATTGTTGGCATCCTAAAGCCTCTTCCACAGATACATGAGTTTCTTGATGCAAGGGATAATGTGGTCCTAGATGCGGAGCTTCTTGATCGTATTTTCAAAACACCTATCGCCATTGTGAAGAGCATCCCACATAGTTTTTATATTGCATTTTCTTAGGTGTTAAAGACAACTCTTTACAAAGTGGTAGTTGAACCAGGGTCAATATCTGCTCAGGTGAGTTTGTTACTTCTTCCACATTGTACATTTAGACCTAAGACCAGGCGTGACAGTAGTCTGGAAATAGGAATTCATTGTAACAACGTCATACTTTAAGATCACTCGCTACTTGGGGAGATACAAATGGTACTTCCAAGTTAGTATGCATCATGTTGGATTCTTCAATTCATGAGTTTATGGAACATGATAGGAATAACTCAGAGGAGGATGATATAAAGACCAATCTAACATTGGGAAATGCCTTTGTAAGGTTGTATATGGCCACGTTACATCAATTGTAAAAGTCTTGTGCTCATCAGGAGTGGCTCCATACAATGTTGATACCTTGAAGGCTTTGGAAGCTAAAAACTGATACCAGCCACCTCCTTCCATGCCTAGTTCTTTGTTTTCTAAAGAGCCCCTTGTAACAGATGTTGACACTATTCTTTGTTGTGTCAAATCATTTTCTAAGGGGACTTCGTGTGGCAAAGACAGTTTATGAGCACAACACATCTTTGATGCTATGTGTGGAGAGGGGTCACCTTTGGCCAGACATCTCCTACATGCCATCACTCTAGTGGTTAATTTATGACTAGGGGGTAGGTGTCCTTTGAGTCTGGTAGAGTTTATAGCTTCAGCCACCTCTTACAATGCTGCTAAAGCCTGACAACATGATACATCTGGTTGCAGTGGGCACTATCTAGAGGCGTATGGTATCCAAACTTGCCATAATCGGAGTGGGAAAGGCATGGACAAATATCTCAATAATTTTTAGTTTGGAGTTGGTGTATCTGGCGATGCAGAAGCAATTTTACACAATGCTAACAAGTTCTTAAGTGAGCGACATGAAGACCAGACTCTTTCTATGCTTACAGCTGATTTCTAAAATGCTTTCGATCTTGTAGACATGTCAACATTATGTCATGAGGTTAGGGAAATATGTGTGTCTATTTATTTGTGGGTGGAGTTTTTGTATATTTAAGCAACAAGGTTGTACATTGGGGATTGACATATCTGCTCATCTATTGGAGTGCATAAAGGAGACCCTCTAGGGACCTTTCTTTTCACCCTTGTATTACATTTACTTATTCATGTGATTAGAGACAATTATAAGTTTCTCCTCCATGCTTGGTATCTTGATGATGGAACTATTATTGAAGACACATAGGAGGTGGCCAAGGTGCTTGATATCATTTAACAAACTGGGCCAGGTTTGGTTCTTCTCTTGAATATCCGTAAAATTGAATTTTTTGGCCTACATGTGATGGTAGGAAGCTTTGTAAGAGGTTGTTCTCTGTCGACATCCGGAGACTTACATTGGGAGCGAAGCTACTTGGAGGAACAGTGAGTAGGGATAGAGACTTTATTGAGGGGTTAGCCATGAGGAGAGCTACAAACGCTATTGTGAATTGTAGTTTGTAGAGGTCCTTTTTTTGAGGACCTTTGATGATTGATATCTTTACTTCCCATTCATCTTGGAGGATTTGGGATTTAATCGGTGATAGAATCTTTCTCATATGCTTTTATGGCCTCTAGGATCTAATATTGGGTGCTTCAGGATCATATTTTGTGAGGCAGCAAAATTTGCTATATGGACTCTGATTTTGATAGTGCTTTAGATTGTTTTCGTGTCACTATTCCAACTTTCAACCTTAGTAGTTTTTACAACAAGGACAATGTCCCCCATAGAGTCTAAAATGCTTTTACAAGTGCCCTTTTTGGCAAAATTATTAAGGACATGGAAGTTAAGTTTGAGATTATTGTTAGACAAAATGTAGTATTTGAGTGTCTACAAGATGAACATGATCAAAATTTTCTCCTTGCTATTCCTATTGATGGATTAGGCTTGCATATGTCACCAGTGGAGCACCATACCATCCTCAGGTAGCATCTCATGATTCCCTTGTTTCCTGCTAATGAGATTTGTCCAATTTTTCGTAAGGCATGTTTGGACACTTTTAGAGAACATGCAATTCATTACAGAGAGCTACATGGATTCAAGTATAAACATGATCTTGTTCAGAATGTTCTCTACTCTGACATGTAGGGATTGCTTCTAACAAAGAGGCACATGTGGCATCCAACTTACAAAAACAGGATTTACTTAAGCGGAAGCATTTGTTAACAGAAAAATTACTGAAAATCACTAAAAATTAAATTTTTTTACAAAGAGATCCAAACACAGGAAAACTCTTATAACAAGAACCAAAGTATTGCATATACATCCTGGTTCAAAAGTACATATCTTATACCATTCCTTCTCGAGAGTTACACACATCAACTGTCTTGTTAAACTGTTCACGGGCATTATAAAAATCTTGAGGCATCAAGCCAAAATCTCAGATCAATTTTAAACTAACTACTAACTCCTAGGACCTGAGAGTATAGAGATGACACATAGGACTCTCTATTTACAGAACATGGCAGCCAATGTCTCCACCTGAGAATTCACTGTTGTCCTTGATGCTGTTGCTACTGCTCTTCCCTTGTTATAGGGTTCCTGCCTCTTCTTCGGTGTTTACCTAAAAAGTTGGATCCCATGGGGTGAGACAATTGAAAATTGCCCCAGCGAGAGATATAACTCTTCGCTAGAAACATTATTATTGCAATTAATGATATAAAACTAAACATAAGAATCGTAAGTATTTAACAACAGATAATTCAATATCTAAACAGAATAGAGCATTATTCTTTATTCAATGCACTTCACTTATAACTTGATAAAGCAGCATGTTACTTATCCAGTAAGCAATATGAAGAACATATATAACATTCATCCATTTAAGACATGCTAAGCAAAGCAACATCAATAATTGATTCTCATATTTTAACCTTAAGCAAATATGATACACGGTTGATTACATTTTACAATCATACTTAAGCCCTGAGGAGATGAGGTATACCGCTCATACTCCGAATGACCATTAAGAAATCGAAATCGGTACCATACATATGTCAATAGAAGAGCCGGATTTCCATGACCTCATCTTCCTCAATCAGTGTGAGGACCAAATGCAGGACATCTTGTGTCTCTGCTAAATAGCTTTCTAGGGTGTTGGATCAATGGGCTCTAGAGGGGGGTGAATAGAGCTACACACACTTCACAAAAACAATTAGACCACCAATTTAATTGTAGTGCAAAAACTAAAGCAAGCAACAATTTGATGTCCTAATCTAGCATTCAAAGCAAGGATAAGAGACAATGAATATCAAGCACTTGGATAGGTGGTTTAGAGTGGTTCCACGTCCTAAACTTAGGAGCGATGTCAGTCCATTACCTAGAGTTGGTTAGACTCTAGGATTTGCAACTTGGTTCTCTTATATATCACAATAAGATTACAAGATACATAAACCACAAAACTAAGGACTTAATTTCTCAAGATGAGATCTTCTACCTATCCAAGGAATTACCCACAAAGCAAGATTCTTCAGCCTTCTTCAAAGGACTTACCCAATCTTACCTTTGTCTTCAACCTTGCAGGATTTACCTATCTCACTTGAGCTTGCCTTGCACCTCTCCTTCACTTGGAGAGCTTCTCCACGTTTTCCCTTCACCAAGGGACCTGGAGCAACGAGCTATCTTCACTCTTGAAGATCAGCAACACATCTTCCCCTTCACTCGGAGAAGAACAACAACAACTCCTCTTTCACTTGGAGAAGTAGCTTCAATCAATCTTCAATGGGATTTGGAGGTAGGAAGAGAGAAAGGAGAGCTTTACATAACACAAAGGATAGCTCTCATACACAGGGACCTAACTCACTCTCACGAAATTGTCTTGAAGGTAGAGAGAGAAAGGGGCTCAAGGGCTTGGAACACTCTCAACTAGGCTAGAACCAAGTTTGCAATGGAAGAGCAGCTTGGAATGAACTCCAAGGGGTTCTATTTATAGTTGAGGGTTGCCCTTTAAGTTTTGGGACACTTGGATGCAAAAGTATTCGTTATTTGTTCAAGAAAACGACTCTATTTTTGCCCAAACAATTCACCAACGGTCATATTACTTTTTCTGCAAATTTCGTACAGTGCAATCGGTCGAGTTTAAATGGGTGTAACTCGACCGATCAAGTAGCAGGCAACCCGATGTTCAAATGATCGGTCGAGTTTGTTCTGAGGAAACTCGACCGACCATTTCAACTGGGAAAGGCCTACTACCCAATCAGTCAAGTTCTGTGAGTGCACAACTCGACTGATGTAATCTTCAGGAAATCAACCAAGGTTGATCGATCGAGTTTCAGGCTAGGGAAACTCGACCGACCAAGTGCCTGAAATTGATTTCTTAATTTGCAATAAAAGTGATTAGCACTTGGTGAATTTTGTCCCAAACAATTTTCTCTTCTAAGTTACAAGACAATTCATCATTACAAGTGATTACATAGATGTTCTAAGGTCGTTTACATAGAAATCCTAAATTGCACACTTGTAGCCATTTTGGCTTGCACTTGGCCCATTCTAGGGCTTTGTATATATGATCCTTTTCATGTACCTAATGCCTGAAAATAATCTTAAACACACATATTAGATACATATGAATGGAATGGTTAAGTCATTATCAAAATATAGGTAATGTATAACCTCTAGGTCAACATTCTCCCCCTTTTTGACAATGACAAACCATTCCTCAAACATATTGAAAAGGATAAGAAAGTTATACCTTTGCCTTGTGAATTAGGGAGATTCATGATAAGAACAATATGAATTTCTCCCCCTCAAACTATGCTTCCTCTCACCTGCATGTTAGGTTTTCTATACATGGAAAAACCAATATCCGTGTGATATGTACTCCTTTGCATGTCACATGATCAATCAACAATTTAACAAGAAAAGGATCACCTAGGCAAGAGAGCAATAGTATAACACAAGAAACAATATGATTGAGTCTCAAACCATGAGATATTTCTCCCCCTTTTGACATTATCAAAAAGGTAGGGGGGGTAGAAGAGAAAAAACTAGGTCTTCTCCAAGACTCAACCACACATATATGCAAAGTAATAAGCAATGTAAAAGCATATATCATACAACTACGGAGAATCATACAATCCAAGTCAGAATCAAAATATAGCTCGACAAGCACCAAGCATAAGATAACACAGAGTAAATAGACAAAGTGCATAGCAATGATATTCCAACTTAGAAAGATGTTCTCATAAGCAACTACAACCATAAAAAGCGAGAAAACAGGAAATAAGAAAATAGTACAACTCAGAATAATGTGCCAGGATGTTGCTTATACAAAAAAGTCTAGAAAGATATATATAATAGACATGCTAGACTATAAGCTAAGACAACCTCCTAGACATCTAAGCTATCTATGTCAACTGTATCCTCATCGTCGCCAGGGTTGTAGTCCTCATCTCCATCCGAAGGCGGAGCAGCTGTGCCAGCAGCAGAACCAGCACCATCATCATCGTCAGAAGCATCCTCACCATCACCAACATCAGCATCAACATCCTCGTCTGCATCCTCAGCCTGGTCGGGCATCTCCTCGTTGTCAGGACCAAAAGAGCGATCGGGCCAACGAGCATTCTGCTCGGCCTACGACATACCAAGAGCAAGAAGCTCCTTGGCCTACTGGAAGGTCGGAGCAGAGTCCCCCAAAGAAGCGAGCAGAGAGGCCAGGGGGCCAGCAGGTAGCGGCAGATATGCAGGAGCGGAGCTACCAGAGGGATACTGAGGTGGAGCAGCAGCGGAAGGCTCGACAGTAAAGGTGGTGGAGCAGGGAAGTACTGCTCATATGCATAGGAAGCATAGGCACTACCCGGGTATGGCTGGTAGACAGGGTAGGGTGAAGCATAGGACAGGTTCATGGTGGACATGATCGAACACAAATCCTGATGGAGGTGCTCCTGGACCTGGCGATTGTACGCCTGTTCATGCATCATGTATCCAAGAAGAGTTTCATTGGATGCATGAAACGACACATGGCTAGGGCGAGGATGATGCTGCAGGGGTGGAGCACGGGTGGAGGAGGGAGGGTCAGCAGAAGCAGAGGCAGAGCCAGAGGCAGAAGCACCAGGGGTAAAGACAGGGACATCCTTTTGAAGGGTGGTTTCACTAATGCACACACCTTTTCTAGCAACCGGGTAATAGAAGTCAGAAAAGAGTGATTTATCAGAGGCGAACTCAAAGAGACCACAAATCAGGGCTGGGTAGGGAGGGTGGGTTCCCTTAGTGTTCTTGCCGGTGTCAAAACATGTCATATGATGTAAGATGTAATGAGCCCATTTGACACCTATATTGTTTAACAAACAATACATAAGAACCGCTGTGTTTTCTGCAATGTCCGTTTGATTACGCTTGGGATGGATATTGCAGTTAATCACAAGGGCCAAGATGTGCCTCTGAAGGTCAAGGGAGGATGAGGACAGGGTTGATCACTTCTTGTAGGCCACGTCAGGTTTCTTTAAAAATTGATGAATGTCCGGTAGCGTCAATTCATGGTGTTTATAAAAACCTTCCGGGTCAAGAAGATCGAAATACTCGCCATAGTCCTTACGCCAAGTGGTGTTTTCTTCGTCTCTGGCAAGATAGAAATTGAAAGTTTCCTCGGAGATTTGAAAACGACGACCGGCGATCATCGATGTTAGAACTATTTCAGTATTTGGCGGGGGAATAAGCGAATCATAGTTCCAACACAGATTGGCGTAGAACTCGTGAACAGCTTTTGTGCTTGATAACTGATTATGGAAGCATTCACTTTCGATCGCTAGGGTGGATAAGTGGTGGTCGGCAAGAAGTCGCGAGATAGAGTTGATATAGTTTTGAAAACGGTTTGCATCAACTAAGGGGCGAAAAGGAAAAGGAGATCGTGGAAGAAGATCCTTATACCTATTTACCACCTCAATGGACACAAACGAGGTGTTATCAAATGGAATCAAGCGATTTACGGAGGAGGAGGCTGGAGCATTGCTAGGGGCGACACGTTTTTGCCTATGGGAAGCCATGGAAATGAAAACAAGAGGAGAAACTGTGCACACAAGCAAGACAAACCTCAAAAGCTGAAGAAGACACACCACAGACGTCCGGAGAGGTCAAGAACAGGTTGCTAAGTTGCCCTAGGGTTAGGAACGGGGGAGGTTTAGGGCTTGCGTTGAGAGCACGGGCTAGGAGATGAGGAATCGGTCGACTATTTTCTAGTTTCAAGGGAAAATAGTCGGCTGATTCTAACTTTTAAGTTGGCTCAGCCCGCGGATCGATCGAGTTCTGAGGGTGACAAACTCGACCGATAGGTCCACTGAAGACAGCTCTCGGCTTCTGATCGGTTGAGTTTTCCGGGGTGGAAACTCGACCGAAAGTCAACCTGACCTGCAGTCTAATTCTTAGATTCTAGCCATATACATGCCTATAAAATTTATTTTTCCATTCTATTATGCATAAATAACATACCTAGGCACATTTAGCTCATCATTGGGCATTATTTAGTGATAAAACGCGAAATTCGATAAAACCCAAAAATAAGCAAAAACTAAGCATGTTGATAGGCAGTTTAAGCACAAACAAGCATGTATATGAACAACATAAGGTGAAGATTGACATGAGCAAGCATATAGGAGAGAGACCACGAGCTAGATCACATAGCAAGATCATTCAAATCAACAATGAGCAATTTAGATCGAATAAAATTAAATTGATCTCTAGCTAGAGGTTTTGTAAAAATGTCCGCCAACTGATTTTCCGTGTCCACATGTGTGATGTATATATCTTTCTTGGCAATGTGGTCACAAAGAAAATGATGGCGAACCTCTATATGCTTGGCTCTACTATGCAATATAGGATTGTAAGATAGATTAATTGCACTAGTATTGTCACAAAAGATAGGAGAGGCATAAAAAAATATGTTAAAGTCTTGGAGCATTTTCTTCATCCATAGGACCTGTGCACAACAACTCTCGGCTGCAATGTATTCAGCTTCGGTAGTTGATAATGCCACCATACTTTGTTTCTTGGAGAACCAAGATACTAAGCATGGTCCTAGAAGGAAGCAAGTGCCACTTGTGCATTTTCTATCAACTAAACACCCTGCATAATCCGCATCACTATAAGCTCTAAGAGTAAAATCCCTTGATTTAGGATACCATAGACCAAAATTTTGAGTTTTGGCTAAGTACCTCAAAATCCTCTTAACAGCAATAAGATGCGACTTCTTAGGGCAAGATTGAAAGCGAGCGCACAAGCCAACACTAAACATAATATCAGGTCTAGAGGCAGTTAAATAAAGTAAACTTCCAATCATACCTCTATAGAGCTTCTCATCTACCTTTTCACCTTCTTCATCTTTGTCAAGTTTGGCGGTGTTTGACATGGGTGTATCCATCGGCTTCATGTTCTCCATCTCAAAGCGCTTGAGTAGTTCACTTGTGTACTTGCCTTGGTTGATGAAGTTTCCTTCTTTTGTTTGCTTGATTTGAAAGCCGAGGAAGAAGGTCAACTCACCCATCATGCTCATTTCAAACTCACTCTGCATAAGAGAACTAAACTCCTTGCAAAAATCAAGATCAGTCCCGCCAAAAATTATATCATCAACATATATTTGAATTATAAGAAAATGGTTAGAAGTGTGTTTTAGAAACAAGGTAGAATCAACTTTGCCCATGACATACCCATTATCTAACAGAAAGTTCTTTAATTTCTCATACCAAGCTCGAGGTGCTTGTTTGAGTCCATAGAGAGCTTTTTGCAACAAATAAACATGATTGGGTAACTTGTCATTTTCAAAGCCTGGAGGTTGAGCAACAAATACTTCCTCCTCGATTGTACCATTCAAAAACGCACTTTTAACATCTATTTGATATAACAAGAAATTTTTATAGCTAGCAAAGGCAAGTAGCATACGAATAGATTCTAATCTAGCAACAGGAGCATAAGTTTCATCAAATTCAATACCTTCATGTTGGTTGTATCCTTGTGCTACTAACCTTACTTTATTTCTTACCACTTTTCCATGCTCATCTATCTTGTTGCGGTTGACCCATTTGGTGCCAATGATTTTTCTATCACTTGGTCTTGGCACTAGGGTCCACACACGATTCTTCTCGAATTGTTCTAGCTCTTCTTGCATGGCAAGGATCCACTCATCATTACCAAGGGCTTCTTTAATGTTCTTTGGATCAAGTTGGGAGATGAAGGCACTATCTGCTTGTTCTTTGTTGTGAGCAGCTCGTGTCCTCACTCTCTCAAACGGGTTTCTAATGATCAACTCCTTAGGGTGATTCTTTGCAAAGCGGGGAGTGGGATCCTTCTTTTCTTCTTCTTCATCTATCATCTGCTTGCCTTTGTCTTTGATGTTGAGGTCTTTTAGGATAGGAATTATTTCATCTGCAACATCATCATCACCAATATGCTTGCCAACAACAGGGTTAGTTTCAATAAACTTAACATTGATAGATTCTTCAATTTTAGATAGTTCAATGTTAAATACTCTATATGCCCTGCTATTAGTGTTATAGCCTAGGAAGAAAGCCTTATAGGATTTCAGATCAAATTTGTCGAGAGAGTCCTTCGTGTTTAAAACAAAACAAGGACATCAGAAAACATGAAAGAAATCAATAGACGGCTTCCTACCACGCCATAGTTCATAGGGGGTTTTCTTAAAAGTCGGATGTGTGAAAACTCGATTTTGCACAAAACATGACGTGCTAACAGCTTCAGCCCAAAACTTCTTAGGAGTATCAAACTCAAGAAGCATGGTCCTAGCCATCTCTTATAGCGACCTATTCTTCCTCTCAACAACCCCATTTTGTTGAGGTGTGCGAGGAGAAGAGAAATTGTGCGAATAACCTGATTTTTCACAAAAACTCTCAAAAAGATCATTTTCAAACTCTCCCCCATGATCACTACGGATAGAAACGATTCGACAAGAAGCTTCATTTTCAAATCGTTTGCAAAAGCTCGAGAAAACATCAAGAGTATCACTTTTGAAAACGAGAAAGAAGGTCCAAGTATATCGAGAAAAATCATCAACAATAACAAGACAATACTTGGAGCCACGAAGCGTTTGCGTTCTCATTGGTCCGAATAGATCAATATGAATAAGTTCAAGAACTCTCTTGGTACTCATGACTCCTTTGGATTTGAAGGAAGATTTGATTTTTTTCCCTTGTGTACAAGGTTGGCATTCCTCATCCTTATCAAAATCCAATTTAGGAAGTCCTCGAACCAAGTCCTTTTTGTTCAACTTCTTCATTTGATGCAAATTCACATGACCCAAACGACGATGCCAAAGAGAAAGATCGTTTTTATCCACAACTAAGCATATATTTAGTATGGGCTTTAGAGCATCGAGAACAATAACATAAAGATTACCATTTCTAGTTCCCTTGTATATAACATTGTAGGAGAGGGAATCTAGAAGCAAGCATTCTAAAGCAGTGAATAGCACAAGATAACCATTGTCACATAATTGGCTAACACTAATTAAATTGTGATGTAGGCCATAAACAAGCAACACATTTTTAATACATAGTTCATTGCCTACATCACCCTCACATATAACCTTACCCTTCTTGTTGTCCCCAAAGGTTACCGATCCTCCTTTCTTTTTCACAAATTTGTTGAAATGGCTGATTTCTCCAGTCATATGCTTAGAGCAGCCACTATCAACAATCCACTTCTTTTTAACCTGCAAGAAAAGTGGATGTCGGAACCCAACTCAAACTTTGGGATCCGGAGTTAGCTTGGGGACCCATTTCATCTTTGGGTTGGTCCCCTTGGGCTTGTAAGGACAATAGGTAGAGTAATGGTCATCACATTTGCAATGAATACAAACCATAGGGTTCTTAGAGCCGGAAGACTCTCCATAGAAAATTGGAGGTTCCACACTCTTTTTCTTACCCTTTTTCTTCTTACCTTTGTTACCTTTGGGAGCAGTCCCATCATATCCTAAACCACTAGTACCAACATGTTTGGTAGAGTGCTCTAGAACATCATTGAGGGATTTCTTTCCCGAAAGAAACCTTTGCAAAGTAGATATTAACTTAGCATTATCATCACTAAGATTTATAACAGTAGTAGAAAGACTAGTAAGATCTTCTCTAGCATGCAAAAGGTCAGCCTCAAGACAGAGGGCTTTAGTAAGAAGAGAATCTTTTTCTAGAGTTAAGCTAGCAACTTCATTTCTAGGCAAAATAGGTCTAGAAGATAAATCATTGATTTGAGCAAGCAATTTTGCATTTTCATATTTAAGAACAACAATCTCTCTTTGATAAGCATAGACTTCATCTCTCCTAGCATCATCAATAAGCTTGAGTTCTACATTTTTAGTTTTAAGAGTGTCAAGCTCATCTAGGCAATTTTAGTTTTCTATCTTAAGATTGTCAATATTTTTAAGATATGTACCATTCTCAACCTCTACTCCATGGTATTGAAGTTCAAGGTCAAGGTATTTCCCTTGCAAGGAATCTATGCTATCAAGATGCACTTTTTCATTTTCATCAAGAATGTCAATTTTTGCATAAAGATCATCAACTATTTTGTCTAATCTTTTTCTTTTAGATTTACATTTAGCAAAAGATGATCGATATTCATTAAGCATATCGATGAGAGTTTCCTTATATAGCTCAAGTAAATTAACATCACTTACCTTGCTTACCTCACTTACCTCAATTACATCTTCACTAGTAGAGGCCATGAGGGCAAGATGACATTCTCCATCTTCAGAGCTTGAGGAGCTTGAAGAAGACTCCTCCCATGCCGCGTGAGCTGCATCTTTGGATCTTCTCTCCTTCTTATCTTTTCTCTTGTACTTGATTTCTCTCTTGTACTTATCATCCTTCTTGTACTTGTCATCTTTCTTGTGGCTGCTCTTATGATAGCTCTTCTTGGCCTTTGGGCAGTCACTCTTGTAGTGGCCTTTTTGACCACACTCGTAGCACCTAGGAGTTGAGGAGGAGGGCTTGCTCTTGAAGTGTTTCCCCTTCGAGTAGTTAGCTTCATGATCATTGAAACCTTCATCTTCACTTGAGGAAGGGTAGGGAGACTTCAAGGCAAGTTGTTGTTGTCGGACCATCTCTTCAACTTGAGCTTTGAAGGTTGTGTCCTTTATCTTCTTTGATTCCTTCTCTTCTCTTTTCTCCTCTTCCTCTTGCTTGTCAAGCCTAGGTTCATGGGCTTGGAGGTTACCAATCAGCTCCTTGGTTGACAACTCACTTAGCTTGTATACTTCTTCAATTGAAGTGACCTTAGGCTCCCATCTCTTTGGTAGAGATCTCAAGATTTTGGCATTGATTGTACCTCTATCCATGACACTCCCAAGGGATACAAGGCTATTTAAGATGACGTTTAGCCTTGTATACATATCCGCTACTCTTTCATTCTTCCCCATCTTGAAGTTCTCAAGAAGACCACCAAGCATGTAGACTTTGGCCTCCTTGACTTGCTCGGCCCCTTCATAAGTGACACACAACTTGTGCCAAATCTCATGCGCTGTGTCCCAAGAAGAGATCCGGTTGAACTCGGATGGAGTAAGGGCGGCGTAGATGATGCTCACGGCTTTGGCGTTGAGTTGAGCACGCTTCATCTCTGCTTCCGTCCATGTGGTGATGTCCTCTTTTGGATCTTCATATTTGAGATGGACAATCTTCCACATTTCGTAGCTCACACCTTAGAGGTAGAATTGCATCCTCATCTTCCAATATAGGAAGTTTGTGCCGTCGAAGACCGGGGGTCTCATGGAGAAGCTTCCTTCAAGGTTGAGGGACCCTAGAGTTGAATCACCCATCTTCTCCTACTTGTTGAAGTAGCTTGGAGAAGACCCGCTCTAATACCACTTGTTGGATCAATGGGCTCTAGAGGGGGGTGAATAGAGCTACACACACTTCACAAAAACAATTAGACCACCAATTTAATTGTAGTGCAAAAACTAAAGCAAGCAAAAATTTGATGTCCTAATCTAGCATTCAAAGCAAGGATAAGAGACAATGAATATCAAGTACTTGGACAGGTGGTTTAGAGTGGTTCCACGTCCTAAACTTAGGAGCGATGTCAGTCCACTACCTATAGTTGGTTAGACTCTAGGATTTGCAACTTGGTTCTCTTATATATCACAATAAGATTACAAGATACATAAACCACACAACCAAGGACTTAATTTCTCAAGATGAGATCTTCTACCTATCCAAGGAATTACCCACAAAGCAAGATTCTTCAGCCTTCTTCAAAGGACTTACCCAATCTTACCTTTGTCTTCAACCTTGCAGGATTTACCTATCTCACTTGAGCTTGCCTTGCACCTCTCCTTCACTTGGAGAGCTTCTCCACGTTTTCCCTTCACCAAGGGACCCAGAGCAACGAGCTATCTTCACTCTTGAAGATCAGCAACACATCTTTCCCTTCACTCGGAGAAGAACAACATCAACTCCTCTTTCACTTGGAGAAGTAGCTTCAATCAATCTTCAATGGGATTTGGAGGTAGGAAGAGAGAAAGGAGAGCTTTACATAACACAAAGGATATCTCTCATACACAGGGACCTAACTCACTCTCATGAAATTGTCTTGAAGGTAGAGAGAGAAAGGGGCTCAAGGGCTTGGAACACTCTCAACTAGGCTAGAACCAAGTTTGCAATGGAAGAGCAGCTTGGAATGAACTCCAAGGGGTTCTATTTATAGTTGAGGGTTGCCCTTTAAGTTGTGGGACACTTGGATGCAAAAGTATTCGATATTTGTTCAAGAAAATGACTCTATTTTTGCCCAAACAATTCACCAACGGTCATATTACTTTTTCTGCAAATTCCGTACAGTGCAATCGGTCGAGTTTAAATGGGTGTAACTCGACCGATCAAGTAGCAGGAAACCCGATGTTCAAATGATTGGTCGAGTTTGTTCTGAGGAAACTCGACCGACCATTTCAACTGGGAAAGGCCTACTACCCAATCAGTCGAGTTCTGTGAGTGCACAACTCGACCGATGCAATCTTCAGGAAATCAACCAAGGTTGATCGGTCGAGTTTCAGGCTAGGGAAACTCGACCGACCAAGTGCCTGAAATTGATTTCTTAATTTGCAATAAAAGTGATTAGCACTTGGTGAATTTTGTCCCAAACAATTTTCTCTTCTAAGTTACAAGCCAATTCATCATTACAAGTGATTACATGGATGTTCTAAGGTCGTTTACATAGAAATCCTAAATTGCACACTTGTAGCCATTTTGGCTTGCACTTGGCCCATTCTAGGGCTTTGTATATATGATCCTTTTCATGTACCTAATGCCTGCAAATAATCTTAAACGCACATATTAGATACATATGAATGGAATGGTTAAGTCATTATCAAAATATAGGTAATGTATAACCTCTAGGTCAACACAGGGTATACTGGCAACTTCTCTATTAGAGTTACAGTGGCATGTTGTACTCTCTTTGCAATCGAGAGATATTATATTTATCTCACATCGATCCGACATTAAGATCATCGGGAGATTAATGATACATCCATCCTGGCATTCGGGAGATTAGTGATACATCCATCCCGGCATATATAATGAAGGATTGAGAGATTTAATGTTTACCTCACATCAATTCCTCCATTAGGGTGTAAGGATATTTGCACCCATAACCCCTACATACTCAAAAGTATGCCCTCCAGGAGTTCCCATAGGAAAAACCTATTTCACCATCACCAAACTGCTGACGATGATGGATCTATGGTCAGGGCTCTACAAGATAAGATTCACTTGATTAATTAAATACATTACCATATTCTTTTAGCATCAATCATGTTTTCAAACATAATTCATTATAACAATGCTACAAAGAACGAGTACTACATTTATCAAGTCCTTTTCAAAGCTTTATAGAACATTGGGATCTCAAATCCCTTTTCACATCAGTGTATTCATATCTCAACATCATTATTATGGAATATGGGTATTCAAACCCTCAATTCATCAAAATACTTGTTACCACTTATCAGGTGACTAATACCTTCAGGTCATCTGACCAAGGTAAACACGATATTTGCAATACAGGTATTTCACATGGCTCTTAAAGCCCATTGATCATTTGTTACCTCTTACTAGGCAACATGACATATTATGACTTACAAGGCTCATACACAATTACATTAATAAAACATCATAGCTCATACCTGGCTATGTCCAAAATCTCATGATATCTGCATGATTAATGTACATGATAACAGTTATATCAATTACATGTCAACACTATACAATGTAAGAGTACGGTTACTATTTCCATATTAGAGTTAGGATTTCCCAAATCATATTAATTGGAGTTACTCATCCCATTACCCAAATTAGGGTTATGGTTTATCACCATATTGCCCAACATTAGGGTTTCATGCACTATAACCCAAGATTAGGGTTTTACATACCCTTACCCTTTATCAGGGTTAGGACTTCATATTAAGATTTCACATATCAACACATAGCCTCTCCTTAGGTTAAAGATTCATATCACATCATTACATTAGAGTTTTACTTGACATCACCCTTGATTAGAATTCCACATGACATCACCCTCACTTAGGGTTTCATATGGCTTCACTCTTAATTTAGGGTTCCACATGACATCATAACATTAGCGTTTCACTTTAACATTACCCTTGATTAGGGTTTCATTGTTAACCTACATTAAGGTTTTACTCAAAATTGTCCTAAATTAGGATTCGAGTTCATCAATCAACTCAATTAGGGTTTTATGATCTCTTTATCAAGGATCATACCCTAATTGTATACCACACTTATTTTGAATGTGTTAGGCTTGATTGCTACATGATTATCTTACATGTATGAATCTCTCTCTCTCATCCTATTTAGGATGTCTACTACTCAATTCTTGGTTAGATTGAGCCTACTCTTTATTCAAATACATGCATTTAGGGTTAGCATGATGTATTGAATTATTGCATCATTATGCATCAATGATTAATCCTACTAAGGGTATCAACCATCTAAATACATTAGGTGTCCAAAAGATTTGATCAATTGAATCTTCAATTACATTAAATGTCCAACTGGATTAACCAATTGAGTCTTCAATTACATTAGATATCCAAATGGATTAACCAATTGAGTCTTCAATTACATTAGATATCCAAATGGATTAACCATGTTGAACCTCAAATGGTTTTGATTACTTAGACCCTAAACGGTCTTGGTCTCTCAGAATTCAAACGGTTTGAAACCATTTGGGCAAATTGCCCTTGAAATCATTTAAGCAAGAAATGTATTGAAACCGATTGGACTTGGGTCTTCAAACGGTTTGAGACCGTTTGGACCCAAACGGTCTTGAGACCGTTTGGACCCAAACGTCCTTGAGACCATTTGGTACAAACCCTCTCAAAACCGAAAGGACCAAAAAGGTCTTTCAACACTTAACCAATTCAAGGTCTCAATCAATGAACCGACTATCAATTGAATCCTTGATTCATTCATCAATTAAACTATTAAATCATCCCTCAATTGGACCATCAAATAGGGTTTTGAACCCAATCAAATTAGGATTTATAATCAAGAAGCCTTCAATTAGGGTTTTGAAATCGAGGAACCTTCAATGATTAACATTGTGGAACTGATTCAATTAAAATCAATGAATCATCATGAAATTATGATATGACTTGACCTCAAATGGTCTTGAGGTCGTTTGGATGACCTCCAAACGGTCTTGAGGTCGTTTGGATGACCTCCAAATGGTCTTGAGACCGTTTGCCCCATCCATCATTAAAATTTGTGAAATTCAATTAGGGTTTAGATCATTAGATTGATAATCAAATTAGCTATTGATTACATTTCAGTTTGATATCTCTGGATCTTCAATTACTCAACCATACTCAACCCTAGATCTCCAAACGGTCTTGGTTGACCTCCAAACAGTCTTGAGACCATTTGGGTGATCTCCAAATGGTCTTGAGACCGTTTGGGTTAATCAACCCAAAATTTTAAATCAACCAATTGAAATTTCAGCACTTAACCCGATTAGGGTTTGATAATTGTTTAACCTTCAACTGATGAACCCTTTGGAATCAATCAATTAGATTTAATGGGTCATCAACCATCAACACTAGCATATAATCTCCAAATGGTCAACTGTGGTCAACCCTTCCAAATGGTTTGAAACCGTTTGGTTTGTAATGGTTTGATGAAACCATTTGATTTCAAACGGTTTTGTTGAAACCGATTGAACAATTTGTTGAAACCGATTGGAATAGAATTTCTTTGGTAAAATTGGCCAAGATGATGTCATCATCATATACCTTCTTCCATGTAGTTCATAGTACTTCTGATTTCATGGAATTACCAATTTCAACAAGCAATAAATCAAGAAGAAGAAGAAATCAACATAATTACAAAATTAATGATTGAATAGTAATGTAAATGGGTTCAAGTTATATAACCCACCTCCAATTGAGCTTCAAATCTTCAAGCTCACATCAAAAATGGTGGATGCAACTCCTTTCACTATCCCAAGGCTCGTCCTCAAGCTTTGAGTGAAAAGGAATGGTTAGAATTGAAGATGGGATCGAGATAAGAAGAAATCATGCATTGATTTTCGATTTCCACCATGGAATTAAGGTGAAAGGAAGTCAAGAAGCTTACCAATAGGTTGGGAGTCGTCCTCCTGATCCTCCAAAGCTCCCTTGGTCGTTTTGCAAGCAAAGAGAAGAAGTGGATTAAAAAAAGCCTTTGATTTGAGTTGTAAAAGGTGTTTTTATAAGAAAAATCAATGAGAGAGAAAATGCCTTATAAAAATATTTTAATTACAAAATTGGTGCCACCTCTCCCCCCTAAATTTCTTGCATGCAAATATATCTTCCTCACCTCCGAATTCCTCTCCATTATCCATGAATTAAGGGAAAAGAAATTAAGCACCTTAATCATATAATAGTAATATCCATAAGTTAGTGGATATTACTTTTCTTTATTTTATGTGAGTGGGTTATCCACTTGCTTTGAGATATTTCGTGGCCTTTTCAAGGCACAAGGAAGTTTAAACTTATGCAAATTCATCCTTCACCTTCTGATTAAAGGGTACTTCAATTATTTTATTTATTTTTGTATTAAATTGAATTAGGGTTTCAATTATGCTTAAATCTTGATTATTTTAATATCAAGATTCTCTTTCCTCCAAAGAGACTCAAATGAGATGACCCTCTCATTTTATTGCCTCTACATGATGCCAAGAAATATTAGGGACCTTATTGAAGTGATAATTTATATATTGAACCCTAGGTTTTGGGTAAATTGCACATTACACCAAAACTAGGTTTTAATGCACAAACATTGCTTAATCAGCTCTTTCTTGGTACTCAGGCTACCACAAGCCATACCTTTGCATCATATTCATTATCATTATGCTTCAACACATGAGGAACATATTATCATGTAACATTTGCAATTTAATCCCTTAGCTTGGGTAATTTGCACTTTAGTCCAACACAAGCAAAACATCATTTCAACATTATTAAAAAAGGACTAAAATTGAAATATAAGTTCCTATTGAGCCTTAATTACTTTTCAAGAGATAAGAGCAAGAATCTAATCAACTTTATTAAGAAAAACACCTAGGGTTAAAGCATAACCCATGTCAGGGATGTTATAGCACCTGTCAACTTTTTGACTGATTAGTTGGAGGGGATATCAATACTTAGATCGGCTGCTATCTTAATTTTTAGATGGGTTGGAGGAAAGCATGCATGCATAGATCTAATAGGGTTTTCTCCACTTGTAGACATGAGTGGTGGGACATTTATTGTAGGACAATCTACTCTCAAAGCTGCCTTAGCCAAAGTAGCCAAGCATGAGAAAGAGTTTGTTACAATCAACGCGTTTTCATACCTTTTAGATTTGACACTTTTGGTTTCTTAGAAGTGGAGGTTGTGGAACTTCTCAAGAGGGTTCAAAATGTTATGCATAGTAACGTCATGAACCCCAAGTCAATGGATGTAGTATTTTAGAGGATTGGTTTTTCAATTCTGAAAGGATTGGCTGCACAACTTATTTCATGTCTTCCTTCCATCTCGATGTAATTCATCGAAAGGGAAATAAAATTCTTAGAATATAATTATAATAGATGATCCCGAGGTTGGTAATGAGATAACCCCATACCTCATATTAAAATTATTAAAAGTTAACAATTAATTATGAAAAAGTGTTTTAAGGTGGTTAAAAATTAATAAATAATTATTTTCAAGATTTGCAAATATATCATATTTACCATTCCCCATCTTGAAAGAAAATTATATGACATAGTCGCATAAACAGACATAAGTTCATATTAAGTTACAATGATAAATATACATTAAACACCCACACACATTCTAAGGATCCCAATACATGAACATCTAACACAAACTAGCCATACAGACTTCTCCAAGTTGTGAAGCCACTTGGTGCTACATTAACTTGAAGGAGTGGAAAACTTGGTTTGGCTTTGGGGTCTATAAAATTGTTCATTGGTTTATTACTCAATGTCTAAGTAACCATATAAGACATAAGAATAATTAAACACAATTCATATTCTGTTCTTTTATTAGAGCATATATGGTTCATGACTATCATTATCTATGTGTAATATATGGTTATAGCAAAGTACTTGCTGAGGATTGATGATATGTTTGATCAATTGAGAGGTGATATAATGTTTTCTAAGATAGATATGAGATTAGGATACCACCAGTTGGGGATCGCGGCAGATGACATGCCTAAGACTGCTATTAGGACTAAGTATGGTCATTATGAGTTTGTAGTTATGTCATTTGGGCTAACCAATGCATTGACAGATTTCTTGGATCTGATGAACAAGGTTTTCAGACCGTATCTAGATCAGTTTGTAGTGGTGTTCATTGTGGCATACAACTCATAAAAACATAATTAACTAATGCGGAAGCGTTCACTAAGCAGCGGATTACCAAAAATCACTAAAAATTAAACCTTTTTTTATTATCAAAAGATCCATCAAAGGAAAACTTTCTCACATAGAACCAAAGTAACATATTTACTTTCTTGTTCACAGGTACATATTCTGTATCATCTCCTTTTAAGAATTACAAGCATTAACTGTCCTGTCAAGCTAAACACACGCAGTATAAAATCTCGAGGCACTGAGCCAAAATCTTGAAAGCACTAACTACTACTCCGAGGACCTAAGAGTATAGAGATGACACATAGGACTTTATCTACATCTATACAAGGCATAACAGCCAATGTTCCCACCTGAGACTTCACTGCTGTCCCTGCTGCTGTTGTCGCTGCCCTTCACCTACTGAAGGATTCATGCCTCCTCATCCACGTCCACCTAAAAATGTGATTCCCACGGGGGTGAGACAATTGTAAATTGTCCCAGCGAGAGATATAACTCTCCGCCAGAAACATTATTATTGCAACTTAAGAAGATAAATATACACAAAGGAATCATATTTGTTTGGCAGCAGTTAATTCAATGTCTAACAGATTAGAACATCATTCTTTTCAAACGCGTTGCAGCTATAACTTGATAGAACAACATGTCACTTATCCTTTAAGGAATATGAAAAACATGTATAACATTTATTCACTATAGAATCATTACCACAACATTAACTCTCTTCAGGCTTAGATCATATATCTAATGCCTGGCATTGTCATTGTGGAGTCATGGCCTGTAGCCATACTCTTTTCACAAAGTATTGGGATCTTAATCCCTCAACTCATCAAGTACATTTCCATCTCTTAACATGTTCATCATCATAATTACAGAATCAGAGTATTTGAACCCTTATCTCATCATAGAACAGTTGTTACCATTTATTAGGTAACTTAATACCTTCAGATCATTTGACCAAGGACATCATGATTCTTGCTACATAAGGTATTGCACATAGTACACAAAGTTCAATGATTCTTACTACACAAAGCATATGAAGGCTTATAAATCCTATAAAATATTCTCAATAAACAAAGCATCATAGCCCATACCTGGCTATGATCATCTTTTCAACATATCTGCATGATTAGTAATCATGATACAATTTCATATTAGTGCCATGCAATACAAGGGTTATCTTATTCATTCATAACCCATTAGTCTGTATTTGAGCTTCACATAGGATTACTCTACATTAGATATTCACATAGCATCACCCTATATTAAGGTTTCACATAGCATTACCCTGCATTAGGGTTCACATAACAAGAAAATCAATATGGATAACATAAGTATTCATTCATACTTATTTATTCTCATCATTCACCATTAAATGAATTACCAACACACAACATGAGTTTCTCTCTCATCTTTACCAGAATATGATTACATCATAGTTTATAGGTTTGGATTAACCTTTTCATAAGGCATGTTAGCCTACATTCAACAGAGTACATTGCATCTCAATGTAACCATTGACATGGCACATCTCATGTATCATTCATCCAATTATCCTGGACTTATAACACATCAAGGTATACCAATATTGGGGTGTTGGATGTGATATCTATCATATCTTGATGTATCACTTCCCTCAACACCTTTATCTTACTTGAGTTCATACACTTAGCTTGTATTAGGGTATTCCCCATCCTAATACTTTATGCACCAGTTCATCACATTTATCATGTAAAGTATTGGCCATTAGTCACTCACTTAGATTATACAACCATTGCTAATACTATGGACTCATCCTTGAGTTAGGAACTATTAATATAAGGATATTCATTACTAACCTCTCTAGGTGTTACATTTGTCATAACATTAATCACTATTCCATTATTAGGAATAGTATTCTCCATATTTATAACTTGAGGATTCACATAGAATATTCCATACATTTCTGGATTTCACCTAGTAATACTCTTCAATAGAGTTTCATATAATCATCCTTTTATATCAAGGATTCACCTAGTATTATGTGAAATTAAAATTTCACAACACATCACCAAGTGCTAGGTCTTCACATAGGATTAGTGGCACTACCCTATATTAGGGTTTCATGCACCATACCCCATTTTAGGGATTAATGTTTTCTATTCACATCCAAGTAACATTTCTCTTACCTCATACCCAAATTAGGGTTAGGATATACAATTTCCATTAAATTAGGGCTTCCTTCATTGTTACACTAAGTTAGGGTTACATCATCACCCTGGATTTATGATAACACTCAACTTTTCCCTAAATTAGGGTTTCACACATAGCTTTGCTCTAATTAGGGTTTCACACATAGCCTTGCTCTAGTTAGGATTTCACACATAGCATTGCTCTAATTAGGGTTTCACACATAGCATTGCTCTAATTAGGGTTTCACACATAGCATTGCTCTAATTAGGATTTCACACATAGCATTGCTCTAATTAGGATTTCACACATAGCATTGCTCTAATTAGGGTTTCACACATAGCATTGCTCTAATTAGGATTTCACACATAGCATTATTCTAAGTAGGATTTCACACATAGCATTTCTCTAATTAGGATTTCACACATAGCATTGCTCTAATTAGGGTTTCACACATAGAATTGCTCTAATTAGGATTTCACACATAGCATTGCTCTAATTAGGGTTTCACACATAGCATTGCTCTAATTAGGATTTCACACATAGCATTGCTCTAATTAGGGTTTTACACATAGCATTGCTCTAATTAGGTTTAGGACTCATTGATTAGGGTTTCATGATCTCATTATTATGGAACAACCCTCATCACATAGTTTAATCATAATGAGAGAATTAGGGCTTAATTATATAAGCATTCATCTCTCTCATTCTATCTCTCATCCTCTTTAGGATGTTAACTACTCCAAGATTAATCTAGGTCATCTCTTCACTTGAGTACACATAGATAGGGTTAACCTTCACAATCATCATGGGTCTATATCTTTAATAATCACATAGTTGATTGACCTTTGATCATATTAGATGTCCAAATGGTCTAATCAATTAAACCATCAATTATATAAGGTATTCAAAAGAATTGACCAATTAAACTTTCAATTCCACAAAGTGATCAATTGGGTTAACCATTGAAATCTTCAATTGCATTAAGTATCTAAATAGGTTCACCATATTGGACCTTCAATTATATGAGATGTTCAAATGGATTAACCATGTTGATCTTCACAAAGTTAATTACTTAGACCCTCAATGATCTTGGTTCTCATACATCAATTGGTTGAAAACCATTTGAACAAGTTATACTTGAAACTAATTGGACAAAGTAGGTATTGAAACTGTTTCACTTTGGGTCTCCAAACGGTTTGAGATCGTTTGGTCCCAAACAGTCTTGAGACCGTTTGGTACAAACCTTCTCAAAGTCGCATGGACCAAAAAGGTACTTCAACACTCAATCAACTCAAGGTGTCAATCCATGGACCAATTATAAATTGAGCCACTAAGGTATTCATCAATTGAACCAATGAATCACCATTCAATTAGACCTTCAATTTAGGGTTTTGAACCCAATTTAACTAGGGTTTATAATCAACAAACCATCACTTAGGGTTTTGAAATCGAGGATCCATCAATGGTTGACATTGTGGAACCAAATCAATTGAAATCGATGAACTATCATCATCACATGATATGACCTGACCTCAAACGGTCTTGGATGACCACCAAATGATCTTGAGACCGTTTGGTTGATCTCCAAACGGTCTTGAGACTGTTTTCCCATTCCATCAACAAAATCCATGACATTCAATTAGGGTTTTGAACCATTGGATTGATTATCAAATCAGCACTTAGTTGCAATTCAATTTGGTACCTTTGGACCTTCAAACACTTAGCCATACTTAACCCTAAACCTCCAAATGGTCTTGGGTAACCCCCAAACGGTCTTGAGACCATTTGGGCAATCCCCAAATGGTTTTGAAACCGTTTGGGTCAATCAACCCAAAACATCATCTCAATCAATTGGAAATTCAACACTTAGTCAATTAGGGTTTGCAATTAAGGAATCATTCACAATTGAAACCTTCAAGATCAACCCATTTGAAACCATTGGATCAAGACCCAAGCATCACAGCATATATCTTCAAACGGTCAACCATCTCAAACGGTCAACCATTCCAAACGGTTTGGAACTCAAACCACCAAACGGTTTGCAAACCGTTTAGTGAAACCGTTTGGACTCAACATTGAAACCGTTTGCCCTAGATATTTGGGGAGGTGCGTGCTTATGATGATTTCATCATCATGAAGCTCCAAACTCACGAAATATACTGTGATTTCCATGGAGGTTGCATCAATCAACCAAACTAAATTTCGGAAATGTAGAAATGATCACCAATTGATAAGGAATTGATTGCAATAATAAAATTAAGGGTTCAAGTTATAAAACCCGCCTCCAATTGATCTCCAAAGCTCCAAGCTCACAGAAACAATGGTGTATGCAACTCATTTCACTATTCCAAGGGTCGTCCTCAAGCTTTGAGTGAAAAGAATTGGTTAGAATTGAAGAGGGGGTTGAGATATGAAGAAATCATGCATTGATTTTCGTTTTTCACCATGGATTCAAGGTGAAAGGAGGTCAAGAACCTTACCAACAGGTTGGGGGTCGTCCTCCTGATCCTACACAGCTCCTTGGTCGTTTTTCAAGCAAGGGGAAAGAAAAGAATATGAAAAAGCCTTTGTTTTGGCTTGGAAAGGGTACTTTATAAGAAAATTGATGAGAGAGAAAATTCTTTATAAAAGTATTTTAATTCCAAAATTGTTGCCACCACTTCCCCCTTGGTTACTTGCATGCAAGGGCATCTCTATCCCCACCGAGTTCCCTTACATTATCCATGAATTAAGGGAAAAGAAATTAAGCACCTTAACCCTTATAATAAGAATATCCATATTTGAGTGGAAATTCTTTTTCTTATTATAATGGTGAGTGGAATTTCACCTCCTTAGGATATGCTCATGCCTTTGCAAGGCTTTAAGCTCATCCACACACATCTGAATCCAACAATTTTAATTTTGGTTGAAGGCCCTTTAATTAATACATTCATTTTTGCCCTAAATTGAATTAGGGTTTCACTTAGGATTAAATCTTGATTATTTTAATATCAAGATTCTCTCTCCTCCAATCTTAATTCAAATGAGGCGCCCCTCTCATTTTATTTGCTCTACAAGATTCCAAGAAACATTAGGGACCTTGTTGAAGTGGTAATTTGCATATTGAACCCTAGGTTTTGGGTAAATTGCACTTTACACCAAAACTAGGTTTTAATGCACAAGGATTGCTCTACAAGCTTAATCTTGGTGCCCAAGCTTGTTAAAACCGTACCACTACATCATATTCATTCTTATGATGTCTCAAAATCAGAGGAACATCTTATCATGTAACATTTGCAATTTAACCCCTCAACTTGGGAAATTTGCACTTTAGTCCAAAATAAGCAAACATTGCTTCAACATTGTTCAAACAAGACCAAAATTGAAACATAAGTTTCTCATGAGCCCTAATTACTTTTACCAAGATAAGATTAAGCATCTACTCAACCTTATTAGGCAAAACATCTAGGGTTAACACATAACCCAGGTCAGGGATGTTACAAATTATCCACCCCTTACAAGAATTTCGTCCCCGAAATCCCAGGAAAAAGGAGGAACATATTTATTCATTTGTCATACTCTCAAGTCTCCACATAATATCTTAATATCATGGAGGTATCATGGATCTGTAATCCACACAAGGTTCCTTTCATTAGTTCAACCTTATCAATGTTTATGTTTATGCAAAGCATAAACCCCTAACATATGATGTCCATATTATTGGAAGGAAAAAGCATAAAAGAGCATACTTCTATCATCACCCAAGAATACTTATCAAAAGGAAAAACATATATATCTAACAAAGAGAATTCACTCAGTAATCCTTTATTCATAAAATTCACTTAGCAAACTCTATGTAATTGGGAATGTTCACTTAGCTTTTCCTTTTTGTTGGGAATGTTCACATAGCTTTTCCTTTTAGTTGGGAATGTTCACATAGCTTTTCCTTTTTGTTGAGAATGTTCACATAGCTCTTCTTTTTAGTTGGGAATGTTCACATAGATTTTCCTTTTTATTGAGAATGTTCACATAGCTCTTCTTTTTAGTTGGGAATGTTCACATAGCTTTTCCTTTTTGTTGAGAATGTTCACATGGCTCTTCTTTTTAGTTGGAAATGTTCACATATCTTTTCCTTTTTGTTGAGAATGTTCACATAGCTCTTCTTTTTAGTTGGGAATGTTCACATAGCTTTTCCTTTTTATTGAGAATGTTCACATAGCTCTTCTTTTTAGTTGGGAATGTTCACATAGCTTTTCCTTTTTGTTGGGAATGTTCACATAACTTTTCCTTTTTAATTACATTATACTCTCTAGATTGTTTTAGAATGACTACTTGATCAGAGTAATAAAAAAGATAACAATCTAAGAGTTTCATACTTGCCTTATCTTCAATAATCATATACCTGGCCATGGTATATAAGTATGGAGATTAGGTAGTATGCACTTTATTTACTATCATATTCCTCACTTTTTATATCATTATACACACATGATTTTCCATTCCTAAATTTTCTCCAAGCATCACTTCTATATTTCATCTTATATCACAAAGATAAGAGAAATCATAAAACATTTTAAAGAGCATTGAGTAAAATGTAAATTCTCATCTTCCTTGTGTCCTTATAGGACTAGTCAAAGGAAGTTCAAAAACAACTACTTTCATATCTTTAACACATAGAATCATGAAATGAAGTATCAGGATGAATATATTTCATTTGACTATTACCCCTCATGGTTATCTACCACTTTAGGTTGACTCAACACATAGTGTCTAGTTCTTTCATGTTGCTGCTTTTACCTTTACTTAGTGGCTACTGCCCTGGTGCACTAGGCATTTATTGCACTGGTGACACCAAAAACTTTGGTTTTTCAGAATATCTAGGCAGATGTCTCTAGAATTATAGAGACCTTACCTTAATTCATAGCTTATGGCCCCTCCTTGGGCACTACCATCACAGATGTACTGTTTGTCTAGACTTATGGAAGAGTCTACTTTCTTGCCATTTATTAATCTTTCCCACATTTCCACTGTTCTAACATGACCATGTCACTTAGGAATCCTTTCAAAGCCCAAAGTTTATGCATTAAGGACTGGTAACTTAGGTTGTAATACTAGTATCCAGTCTTCTATATGCATTACTGTTGTCCTATTTTGCCCTTCAAGAGCATAACATAGGATTCTCTATCCTGATTAGGTCAAGGTAAGAATTCTTAGGCACTTGTTCTCCTCTTGCCTGGTCCCATGCACCCTCTTCTGGTACAACAACATTGCCCTTAGCAATGTGTTCCTAATGTTCTCCAGTCATTTTCAAGTTCTTCTTCTCCTATGTGAGCAGAAGATACTATTAGATAAACGGGAATACACTTAGAACAAACTCTACAACCTTAGTCCTATGTCTCTGTAGACTCAGCGAACTTAGAGCTCTGATACCACTTAATTGTGGCATACAACTCATAAAAACATAATTAACTAATGCGGAAGCGTTCACTAAGCAGCGGATTACCAAAAATCACTAAAAATTAAAACCTTTTTTTTATCAAAAGATCCATCAAAGGAAAACTTTCTCACATAGAACCAAAGTAACATATTTACTTTCTTGTTCACATGTACATATTTTGTATCATCTCCTTTTGAGAATTACAAGCATTAACTGTCCTGTCAAGCTAAACACAGGCAGTATAAAATCTCAAGGCACTGAGCCAAAATCTCGAAAGCACTAACTACTACTCCGAGGACCTGAGAGTACAGAGACGACACATTGGACTTTATCTACATCTATACAAGGCATAACAGCTAGTGTCTCCACCAGAGACTTCACTGCTGTCCCTGCCGTTGTTGTTGCTGCCCTTCACCTACTGAAGGATTCCTGCCTCCTCGTCTGCGTCCACTGAAAAATGTGATTCCCATGGGGGTGAGATAATTGTAAATTGTCCCAATGAGAGATATAACTCTCCGCCAAAAACATTATTATTGCAGCTTAAGAAGATAAATATACACAAAGGAATCATATTTGTTTGACAGTAGTTAATTCAATGTCTAACAGATTAGATTATCATTCTTATCAAAAGCGTTGCAGCTATAACTTGATAGAACAACATGTCACTTATCCTTTAAGGAATATGAAGAACATGTATAACATTTATTCACTATAGAATCATTACTACAACATTAACTCTCTTCAGGCTTAGATCATATATCTAATGCCTGGCATTGTCATTGTGGAGTCATGGCCTGTAGCCATACTCTTTTCACAAAGTATTGGGATCTTAATCCCTCAACTCATCAAGTACATTTCCACCTCTTAACAGGTTCATCATCATAATTACAGAATCAGAGTATTTGAACCCTTATCTCATCATAGAACAGTTGTTACCATTTATTAGGTAACTTAATACCTTCAGATCATCTGACCAAGGACATCATGATTCTTGCTACATAAGGTATTGCACATAGTACACAAAGTTCAATGATTCTTACTACACAAAGCATATGATGGCTTATAAAGCCTATAAAATATTCTCAATAAACATAGCATCATAGCCCATACCTAGCTATGCTCATCTTTTCAACATATCTGCATGATTAGTAATCATGATACAATTTTATATTAGTGCCATGCAATACAAGGTTATCTTATTCATTCATAACCCATTAGTCTGTATTTGAGCTTCACATAGGATTACTCTACATTAGATCTTCACATAGCATCACCTTGTATTAAGGTTTCACACAACATTACTCTGCATTAGGGTTCACATAATAAGGAAATCAATATGGATAACATAAGTATTCATTCATACTTATTTATTCTCAACATTCACCATTAAATGAATTATCAACACACAGCATGAGTTTCTCTCTCATCTTTTCCAAAATATGATTACATCATAGTTTATAGGTTTGGATTAACCTTTTCATAATGCATGTTAGCCTACATTCAATAGAGTACATTGCATCTCAATGTAACCATTGACATGACACATCTCATGTATCATTCATCCAATTATCCTGGACTTATAACACATCAAGGTATACCAATATTGGGGTGTTGGATGTGATATCTATCATATCTTGATGTATCACTTCCCTCAATACCTTTATCTTACTTGAGTTCATACACTTAGCTTGTATTAGGGTATTCCCCATCCTAATACTTTATGCACCAGTTCATCACATTTATCATGTAAAGTATTGGTCATTAGTCACTCACTTAGATTATACAACCATTGCTAATACTATGGACTCATCCTTGAGTTAGGAACTATTAATATAAGGATATTCATTATTAACCTCTCTAGGTGTTACATTTGTCATAACATTAATCACTATTCCATTATTAGGAATAGTATTCTCCATATTTATAACTTGAGGATTCACATAGAATATTCCATACATTTATGGATTTCACCTAGTAATACTCTTCAATAGAGTTTCATATAATCATCCTTTTATATCAAGGATTCACCTAGTATTATGTGAAATTAAAATTTCACAACACATCACCCAATGCTAGGTCTTCACATAGGATTAGTGGCACTACCCTGTATTAGGGTTTCATGCACCATACAAAATTTTAGGGATTAAGGTTTTCTATTCACATCTAAGTAACATTTCTCTTACCTCATACCCAAATTAGGGTTAGGATATACAATTTCCATTAAATTAGGACTTCCTTCACTGTTACACTAAGTTAGGGTTACATCATCACCCTGGATTTATGATAACACTCAGCTTTGCCCTAAATTAGGGTTTCACACATAGCTTTGCTCTAATTAGGGTTTCACACATAGCCTTCCTCTAATTAGGATTTCACACATAGCATTGCTCTAATTAGGGTTTCACACAAAGCATTGCTCTAATTAGGGTTTCACACATAGCATTGCTCTAATTAGGATTTCACACATAGCGTTGCTCTAATTAGGATTTCACACATAGCATTGCTCTAATTAGGGTTTCACACATAGCATTGCTCTAATTAGGGTTTCACACATAGCATTGCTCTAATTAGGATTTCACACATAGCATTGCTCTAATTAGGATTTCACACATAGCATTGCTCTAATTAGGGTTTCACACATAGCATTTCTCTAATTAGGGTTTCACACATAGCATTGCTCTAATTAGGGTTTCATACATAGCATTGCTCTAATTAGGGTTTCACACATAGCATTGTTCTAATTAGGATTTCACACATAGCATTGCTCTAATTAGGGTTTCACACATAGCATTGCTCTAATTAGGGTTTCACACATAGCATTACTCTAATTAGGATTATGACTCATTGATTAGGGTTTCATGATCTAATTATTATGGATCAACCCTCATCACATAGTTTACTCATAATGAGAGAATTAGGGCTTAATTATATAAGCATTCATCTCTCTCATTCTATCTCTCATCCTCTTTAGGATGTTAACTACTCCAAGATTAATCTAGGTCAACTCTTCACTTGAGTACACATAGCTAGGGTTAACCTTCACAATCATCATGGGTCTATATCTCTAATAATCACATAGCTGATTGACCTTTGATCATATTAGATGTCCAAATGGTCTAATCAATTAAACCATCAATTATATAAGGAATTCAAAAGAATTGACCAATTAAACTTTCAATTCCACAAAGTGATCATTTGGGTTAACCATTGAAATCTTCAATTGCATTAAGTATCTAAATAGGTTCACCATATTGGACCTTCAATTATATGAGATGTTCAAATGGATTAACCATGTTGATCTTCACAAAGTTAATTACTTAGACCCTTAATGATCTTGGTTCTCATACATCAATTGGTTGAAAACCATTTGAACAAGTTATACTTGAAACTAATTGGAAAAAGTAGGTATTGAAACTGCTTGCACTTTGGGTCTCCAAACGGTCTTGAGACCGTTTGGTCCAAACCTTGGACCAAAAAGGTACTTCAACACTCAATCAACTCAAGGTTTCAATCCATGGACCAATTATAAATTGAACCACTAAGGTATTCATCAATTGGACCAATGAATCACCATTCAATTAGACCTTCGATTTAGGGTTTTGAAACTAATTGAACTAGGTTTTATAATCAAGAAACCATCACTTATGGTTTTTAAATCGAGGATCCATCAATGGTTGACATTGTGGAACCAAATCAATTGAAATCGATGAACTATCATCATCACATGATATGACCTGACCTCAAACGGTCTTGGATGACCACCAAAGGTCTTGAGACCGTTTGGTTTATCTCCAAACGGTCTTGAGACCATTTGCCCATTCCATCATCAAAATCCATGACATTCAATTAGGGTTTTGAACCATTGGATTGATTATCAAATCAGCACTTAGTTGCAATTCAATTTGGTACCTTTGGACCTTCAAACACTTAGCCATACTTAACCCTAAACCTCCAAACGGTCTTGGGTAACCCCCAAACGGTCTTGAGACCGTTTGGGTGATCCCCAAACGGTTTTGAAACCGTTTGGGTCAATCAACCCAAAACATCATCTCAATCAATTGGAAATTCAGCACTTAGTTGATTAGGGTTTGAAATTAAGGAATCATTCACAATTGAAACCTTCAAGATTAACCAATTTGAAACCATTGGATCAAGATCCAAGCACCACAGCATATATCTTCAAATGGTCAACCATCTCAAAGGGCCAACCATTCCAAACGGTTTGGAACTCAAACCACCAAACAATTTGCAAACTATTTGGTCACCAAACGGTTTGGTGAAACCGTTTGGACTCAACATTGAAACCGTTTGCCCTAGATATTTGGGGAGGTGTGTGCTTATGATGATTTCATCATCATCAAGCTCAAAACTCACTAAATCTAATGTGATTTCCATGGAGATTGCATCAATCAACCAAACTTAATTTCGGAAATGTAGAAATGATCACCAATTGATAAGGAATTGATTGCAATAATAAAATTAAGGGTTCAAGTTATAAAACCCGCCTCCAATTGAGATCCAAAGCTCCAAGCCCATGGAAACAATGGTGGAATCAACTCCTTTCACTATTCCAAGGGTCGTCCTCAAGCTTTGAGTGAAAAGAATTGGTTAGAATTGAAGAGGGGTCGAGATATGAAGAAATCATGCATTGATTTTTTATTTTCACCATGGATTCAAGGTGAAAGGAGGTCAAGAAACTTACCAACAGGTTGGGGGTCGTCCTCCTGATCCTCCACAGCTCCTTGGTCGTTTTTTAAGCAAGGGGAAAGAAAACAATCCGAAAAAGCCTTTGTTTTGGCTTGGAAAGGGTACTTTTATAAGAAAATTGATGAGAGAGAAAATTCTTTATAAAAGTCTTTTAATTCCAAAATTGTTGCCACCACTTCCCCCTTGGTTCCTTGAATTCAAGGACATCTCTATACCCACCGAGTTCCCTTCCATTATCCATGAATTAAGGGAAAAGAAATTAAGCACCTTAACCCTTATAATAAGAATATCCATATTTGAGTGGAAATTCTTTTTCTTATTATAATGGTGAGTGGAATTTCACCTCCTTAGGATATGATCGTGCCTTTGCAAGGCTTTAAGCTAATCCACACACATCTGAATCCAATAATTTTAATTTTGGTTGAAGGCCCTTTAATTAATACATTCATTTTTGCCCTAAATTGAATTACGGTTTCACTTAGGATTAAATCTTGATTATTTTAATATCAAGATTCTCTCTCCTCCAATCTTAATTAAAATGAGGCGCCCCTCTCATTTTATTTGCTCTAAAAGATGCCAAGAAACATTAGGGATCTTTTTGAAGTGGTAATTTGCATATTGAACCCTAGGTCTTGGGTAAATTGCACTTTACACCAAAACTAGGTTTTAATGCACAAGGATTGCTTTACAAGCTTAATCTTGGTGCCCAAGCTTGTGAAAACCATACCAATACATCATATTCATTGTTATGATGTATCAACATCAGAGGAACATCTTATCATGCAACATTTGCAATTTAACCCCTCAACTTGGGTAATTTGCACTTTAGTCCAAAATAAGCAAACATTGCTTCAACATTGTTCAAACAAGACCAAAATTGAAACATAAGTTTCTCATGAGCCCTAATTACTTTTCCCAAGATAAGATTAAGCATCTATTCAACCTTATTAAGCAAAAAATCTAGGGTTAACACATAACCCAGGTCAGGGATGTTACATTCATAGATGATATCTTGATATACTCAAGGACAACCACCATCATGAGCAACATCTTTTCCAGGTGTTAGCATTGTTGAGGCAGCACTAGTTGTATGCTAAGTTCAACAAGTGTGAGTTCTGGTTGATCGAGGTGTCTTTTCTTGGTCATGTCATATCTAATAAGGGTGTTTGTACATGTAGACCTAAAGAAGGTGGAGTTAGTGTTGGATTGGGAACATCTCAAGACACCAACTGAAGTTCGAAGTTTCATAGGCTTGCAGATTACTGCATGAGATTCATAAATAATATAGTGTTTTAGTGTTACCCCTAACAAATTTAACTAGGAAAGGTGTTCTTTTTGTCTGGGATGACAAGTGTCAGTGTTCTTTCTAGATGTTGAAGGAGAAGTTGACCATTTCTCCAATGTTGGTGCTACTAGAGCAAGGGAAATGTTACATTGTCTTTTGTGATGTTTTGAAGAATGATTTAGGATGCATGCTCACGCAAGACAAGCATGTGATCTCTTTTTCTTCACGATAACTTAAGAAACACGAAGAGAACTACCTGAAACACGACTTGGAGTTAGTTGTAGTGGTTCATGCCCTGAAGATTTGGAGGCACTATTTCTATGGGGAGAAGTGTCACATCTTCACAGACCACAAAAACCTTCAGTACATCTTCTCAAAGTAGGAGTTGAACATGAGGCAGAGGAGATGGATGGAGATGATCAAGGACTATGGATGCATGATAGACTATCACCCAGGGAAGGCAAATGTGGTAGTTGATGCATTGAGACAGAAGTCATCTTCATCATCATACATAGACAAGGCATAATTACATTCCATGGTGTGTCACAAGTGGGGCATGTTGCTATCACTTTTCAAGATGAATGTATAGTTGGAAGTATCTCTGTTGGTAGGGTTGCTTGCATAGTTGCAAGTTAAGACTACCTGGATACAACTAATCAGAGATGCACAAAATAATGATAGTGTTACAAAACATCAAATCAGAGTTCGGCAGTGGGAAGCATGATAGCTTTCATGAGTCATATTATGGGAAAGTTTGCTTTCACAACCGGACAGTGGTTCCAGACATTTATGGCCTGAGGGAGGCTCATTCCTCAATGTACGTGATGCAACCCGGTAGTACAAAGATATACCATAATTTGAAATATTTGTATAGGTAGCCAGGTCTGAAGCATGATGTGAGGAGTTCGTTGCTAAGTGTCCAATTTTTCAACAAGTCAAGGCAGAACATCAGAAGCATGCAGGGACATTGCAACCTTAGACAATACCATAGTGGAAATGGGATCATATAACCATGGACTTTGTGGTTGGTCTTCCCATGATAGCAAAAGGTCAAAATTTCATTTGGGTGATAGTTGATTGGCTGTCCAAGTCAACTCACTTCCTTCCAGTCAAGACAACATATACAATGGAGAAGTTGGTACAAATATATGTTGATGAGATAGTTTGTCTGCATGGCATCCCAGTTACCATAGTATCTGACAAAGGTCCATAGCTTACAATTTGGTTTTGAGAATTTTTGCATACAATTTTGGGGATACGTCTGAGGTTTAGTACAACTTCTCTCTTGTAGGCAGATGGGTAGTCAAAGAGGACCATCCAAGCATTAGAAGATCTTTTGAGGGCACGTATTCTACAGTTTCCTGACAATTGGGATGTGCACATGAGTTTGATTGAGTTTGCTTACAATAATAGTTATTAGAGGAGTATAGACATGGCATCATATGGGGCTTTATATGGGAGACGTTGTCATTCATGTCTTTGGTGGTATGAGACAGGTGAGTATCAACTTTTGGGTCCTGGATTAGTGCAACATAATACAGAGAAGGTCAAGGTGATACATGAATATTTGAAAGTATCCCAGGCTAGAAAGAAGTAGTATGCCAATAATCGTTGCAGACTATTAGAGTTACAAGTGGGAGACAAGGTGTATATCAATGTTTCCCCTTGGAAGGGTGTGCTGATGTTTGTAAATAGGGTAAGTTGGCTCCTAGGTTTATGGGACCTTACCCTCTTGGCACAAGTTGGAAATGTGGCATACAAGTTGGAGTTACCGCTAGAGTTGCACATATTTCACAACGTCTTTCATGTCTCCATGCTAAGAAAGTGTCACCCATATACAGAGAAAATGATCCAGCCAGTGGAGGTGAGTTGGAGGAGGATATTTCTTATGTGGAAAGTCCTATGTTAATCCTTGATAAGCGTATGAAGATTTTGAGGAAGAAGGATATAGCCTTGGTGAAGGTTTTGTGGCATCATCATTTCATGGAGGAAGCCACATGGGAATGAGAGGATGAGATGCATAGGAAGTACTCGTCCTTGTTTGCGTAGGATTTTGAGGGAGAAATCCATGTTAGGGGTTATGGTTGTAGGACCCCTAACCTTGATTTATGTATAACCATGCTTAATTAACTTAATTGGATGCTTAGTTCCTTAATTAAACACTAAGATAAGTTTTTAAATCATTTGATAAATCTAAGCTTCAAGTTGGGTCCAAATCAGACATTGTTTGTGTAAGTTATGCAATTTGTGTGCTTATAGGGACCTTTATGCAATTTAACCAATTATAGGGTTTTTTATGTAATGTTATTTCATGATTTTATGATTCATAATACTATACTTTATGTTTGATATATTTACATACTTATATACCTAGGTGCACCATTGATTTATTGATTCCCCCTTGGTAAGTTGGAAATTTATGGTTTCATCGTAGTATGTTGACGATTTTTCTAAGTGTATAAAAGATTCGATGGTATCACCTTGAGGGAAAAAGATCCAAAGGGCCCTCCTTGTAGTTGAGGGTCCTATGTCTTGTCCTTGATGGCCAATGAGTGGTCAGTTTGAGCAAAATGGCTAAGTATAGTGAAAGAATCGATAGGTTTTTAACGTTACCTATGAAAGATCTAATGGGGACTCTAATAATACATCTTGATGGTCTTACTAAGACAAGAAATTATGGAAAACCATGAAAAGATCCAAAGGAAGTTTTGCATGCATGGATTATGACATTTTTTTTGGCTTTTTGACACATGGCATGCATTTTTTGACACCTCTAGCCACTTATGTCTTTCATCCTAAGCTTTATATACCTCTCTCCTTCCACCCAAACGAACCATTTACACTCTCTTCTTCTTATTATTGTTTGGGAGGCTCAACCCCTTGCTTGGTGGAGAAGGAGAAGCTCTTGAAGGCCAAATCTTGGGTGGAGCTCGAATGCATGTTGCTTTAGGGTTTTGATGAAGCAACTCTAGGGTTTCTAACCTAGATCTTGACCTAACCAAGTGAGTTATTCATCTCTATATAATTCCTTATTGTTCTCTCTCTACTTCCTTGTTCCTTGGAAGAAATCCTAGTTTTCTTTAAGTGCAGTTATGCACATGTGGATGAATATCTCCATTTCTTCTCTCTTTGCCCTAGTTTCATCTTGATCTTGAGGAAGGAGCTGTTTTGGAGCTTGCACATGCAAGTTAGGGTTTCATCTTATCTCTTTGAGATAGCTTGTTGTTTAGATCTTCATAACCTATCTAGAAGCGAGTTATATAACCTTCATCCCATTTTCTAGCTTGCTCTTAACTTGCTTCATTTAGATTATACCTAAAACATAGTTGATATAGTAGATGATTATCCTTGTAAACTATTTTCACATACATGAAAAGTGGCTTTCTGATGTTAACTAGCCTTTGTTCATATGTATATATTCTCTTCTTTCATGAATATAAATTGTTTTGGAATTGAAGATGATGAAAGGGTGGTAGGACATAAAAAGTGATAGAACTTATTTTTATTATGGTAAAGGAACTGATGGTTTGTCTAGTATATGCCTTGTTGTTTTACTCTTAAGTGAAAAGAACGATGGTGTTCTCTAATAACCTAAATATGATGGACTTGTTTAAGGAAAGTAATGATGACCTTAGTGTGAATGTCATAAACCCCACTAAAGTAATGAACGGATGACTTCACTTGAATGAACCTAGGGTTTAGAAATGAATCGATGGTCTTATATGTACTTTTTCATAAACTGATGGATATACTAACCACATGAACTTATTTTGGTTAAGTCCTAAAATGATTCGATGGTCTTGCATACATAGAATCTGATGGTTTTTTTTGGCTAAGTGACCAAATAATCAGATGGTTTTAGTCTTGGTATCCATTTCATGAACCAATGGGTATCATAGAAGTATATGAACTGCTTTGACTAAGTCTTTAAAAGATTTGATGGGTTTCTTGTGGTTAGTAACACAAAGATCTGATGGTGCCTTTCTAGGTTGAGTACTTCAAATAACTGATGGTAGGTTGAGTATGTGACTTTGTGTTTTTGACTAAGTATAGAGATGAACTGATGGAGTTACTATATGTACAAAGAATCGATGGCTACCCTATGTACCCAAATAAAATTATGGTCTAACCTAGTTAACTAACTAGTTTTCACTAAGTCCTTAAAAGAACCGATGGCCCTTGTTGTCCATCAATCAACCACTAGGAATGATACAGTTAATGACATGATATTTTTAATAAGTCCCTCAATAATCTGATGGGTTATCTATGGCTATCCAATGAATCAATGGGATGACTTTTTGTGCTATTTTGAGGTATAAACTCAACATACAACTCTTAATCCTTCTCGTAAGATGATTAACTAATGATGGCTTAATACCCCTACCCTTTTATTGATGTTAAGATGGTGAATGATTTATTCATAATGTTAGAGTAACTCTTTTATGCCGCTCTTAATAAGGTCATAACTCCTATGTTTGATGCACTTTGTACTAAAGCCTGGAATGGTAAGTTCCTTGAGAACATGATGAATCTTTTACAAATCTTAGATGAAGATGATGTGCTTACATGGGAATAATTGTTGCTTGGCCTTAATGACTTGTCGGTTGTGTTATGCCCTAGTAGAGGTGTGATCCTCATCATGATTTTGGCAATGGATTAATACTTGATGATGTTGTAAAGAACATATATCTCTTACGTTTTATATCTTCTAGAGTTGTAATATACTGATGCTTTTATAGAAATCTTTTAGGGTTTGTATGTAACTTGATTGGTGCAGCCTTCACTCTAGTAAATTGGAATTAACTAATTAAGTGAAACCCTAATCATGTATGTCCAATGCCGTAGAGTCATTCCAGTGTCAGGACTTGCTGGATGGTAAAACGAGTATTCTATAAGGAAAGCTCATATTTGCATAATATTGAGTATGTGCAGAGGTAGGGAGAGTACATCCTTGTCATCTTGATTCTAAGGTATGGAGGATGGTTGTGGTCATGCTCAGATTGAGAGCAGTCGAGGATGTGTCCTGAATATCTGTATATGTGATGTGATTGAGGACAATTGCAGTTGTAGCTCAGATGATAGGGTTTGTATACCCTAGTTTCTAGTGCCATGACCTGTACCAAGGGTAGACTAGGTTGTTAGTAGCTAGATTATATGTCAATGTAGGCAGTTTGACTGATATGTTGTTATATTGACTCGTACTAACTGAGAGGAAGAGATCTTAGGATTTCGGTTCTCCTAGATCTTGTATAGAATTGAATAGCGCTTCACAATGGTCATTTGGATGTTTGGGTGGTATGACTCAAACTCCTCAAGGCTTAATAAAAGATGTAATCCAGTCGTGTAGCATATCTACTAGGGTTGAAAATGATTCATATTGGTTGATAACCCTTGCCTTGTCTCTTATATTGTTTAGTTGTTATATATTGTAGTAAGAGAAGTCAACTGTTTATAAGTTGATAGTTTTATCTATTCCTCTAGATATCTTATTAGTCATGCTTATTGTACAGTTACTCATTCTATATATTTAATCTACTTTAACTTTTCTAAAAATTTAACTTGTTGTAAGTTGAAAATGTTTTTGAGAGTTATATCTTTCACTGGGACATGGGTCCCACCTTGTGGGTCACCACATCTTTTTAGGTGACCGTTAGCGACGTCGTCAGGTTCATGGAGGTGAGTAAGAGAAGCTCGGATATCAGTATGAGCAGAAGGTTGTCTAGTATAGATAGAGTGTCCTAGAGATGTTTTAATCAGTTTTAATTTACTCTCTTTTCTGGATATGTGGTTAATTTGGAGATTGATCACATGTTTTTTTAGTAATATTATTTAGCGTGGTGGGGTGTCACATTAAGAATATTAAGTTAAAGTGAAATACAACGTTGAGAATCTATGGTTCAATTGTATTCTTTTCCAGAGTACCAAAGATACATATAATTTTTTAATATTGTTTTTAGTAGTGAATATAGTGCAAAATTCAAACTGAAAATAGAATGCTTTAATTATAGGATGGATCTAAGAAAAAGATTTGTAGATCATTGTTTAGTGAAATGAAAGAATCAATTAGACTTTGAGATGCCTTGAACACCATAGATTCCTTGTGGAGGTTTGCATCGTAGTGAGGAAACGACTTACCCACTGGAAGTGTCTAAGAGAGGAAAGTTGGAGTGTTCTGGTATGGTATAAGAGGTTAAGCCTAGTGTAGACGACCTCTTGAATCATAGTAGGGGTATCTAGCATTAATATGAGATTTCGATGATACCCAGTGGTACCAAGCATTAGCTAGAGATCCCGGTGTTACAAAGTTTAATATAGTTATAGTTAGGTACCTATCATTTACCACAGATCCCAATGGTACCCAGTTCAATTACTACTTAGTGAGTCAACCCTTGAGGAACCACTTATGTAGTCATTTTAAGCCAGGGTAGTTGTGACACCCATTTCCACACAAAGTGAGATTACTCAAAACTTAAACCACGATCAACCATTAACAGCGAATTACCAAAAATCATAGGAAATTAAAACCAATTTGCAACAAGCACCATGAACTAAGATTTATTACACAAGAATCAATACTTGCATATCATAACATATATTCAAAGTGCTATATCATTCTTTTCCAATCATATGGTTACATAAGATAACAATTCCACATGTATGTACATACCGCCAAAGGCACACAAGCCAAAAACCACATGTCGATCATCATATCATCAAAACGCTTCGAGAACACCCCCAAGGACACAAGTGTATAGGGACGACACATAAGACTCTATTACTAGACACTATCCATTTACCATGATCCACCAGGTGTAGTTATTTTTCATTTTATGTCCTTGGCTATCTGAACTTTAGCTTGGCATGTACGTCCACCTAAAAGATTTTTAACCAATGGGGTGAGACAAAAGTCCTAGCGAGAGATATAAATCTCTACCAACTTTACTATTATTACAGATAACTAAGTAGAAAAGAATATTATTATAAGATGAGTAGATTCAGTAAATTCTCTTAAGCAAGGCAACTATCACTTGTTTGAGCAGTTTAGGCATCTACACTACACAACATATTATCTTTATGCTTGAAAATGAATATGAAGAACATGTATAACTGTTACAACCTAAATAGTACAAAAGCAAAGCAAGGCCTCATCCAATGTTCTCTTATTTGATCCTATACATGTATGTTATACGGTGGTTACATATTTTATTAAGCTCTAAGGATTTGAGTCGTACCACCCAAATCCAATGAATCACTGCTAATTCGAAATTGGTGCCATACAAGGTCAATGGAAGAGCCTGAATCCACGACCTTCCCACACCTCCCGATCAACATGAGAGTAACACCACAAAGACATGTCAGTCAACTGCACGAGTGACATACAATCACATCAAAGGGGTTGGCTCACGCATGGTCACCCATATAACATCTAGCCCACCTTGGTATAGGTAATGGTGCTAGGAGAACAAATCACGCATGGCCGTTCTAATAAGGAGTGGCTCACGCATGGCCATCCATATCACAAGGAGATCAGCTCACGCATGGTTGTCTCATATCACAACGAGGTCGGCTCATGCATGGTCATGTCACAAAACCTGAAATTAAGGATGCTAGACTCGACTTGTACCATGCATATTCAAAAATATGTGCTCCAAGTTAAACTTGTTTCACCATCCAGTAATAAAACTAACACTAGAATGGATCTATGGCATAGGGCAAGCTACATGATTATATTCCATGTGATTAACTAGACCAATTAAAGTGTGTTTTAGCATCAATCAAGTTACAACGTATAAAATCATAACAAATTCTTCAAAGATAAGGGAATATCATACTTTCAACAGATGTAGACATATAGGGTGTGAGCTTTTCACATTATCACCACATAACGCTTGTGTCATTGCCATTTACAATACCATCACCATTGTTATACAGCCTCTCAAGGCTATCACCAATGTCACATCACTATGGGATATCAATCCCTCATTCTAGTATAAGAGGATATCACCTCAACTAGGCACTAATCCCTTTCCACGTCCTAAGACCCATCACATCACACTTATGATTCATGGTTATCTCATCATGCCTTATTGGGAATATAAGCATTACTTATGCCAATCATCACTTATGCCACATCACATATACTTTCCATAGTAATCATTAGATATTACATTCATCTTTGTAACAAAGGTAATATTATAAATAGAGAGAGAATATGTTTCAACACATCAAACCTATTACAACCCCAAATTTTGGGTCCATATTGATTGAAATGCAATTTCTCAAATAAAATGTACATGTATGAAAATTGTATGATATATGTTCAATGAATGAGTTTCTTTTGCAATATTTCCTTTAAATAAGTAATTTTTTGGATCCTAATGAGTTAGTCAGTCCAATGTGATAAAAAGGGAAGAAAAGACAAAAGAAATTCCATAATATTAATAAGATAAAAGAAATAAGGATAATGGTGAGAATAATGTGGGATTCTCTAGAAAGTGGTATGTATGACCTTTATTGATTAGGTTTTGAATGCACTTGTTTTCTAATAAGAAAAGGAATCTAAATATATAAAATAGAAGAGAAAGAAAGAGAAAATATGAATACAATATACCTTTGAGTAGATAACTTGCATATGAAGAAAAGCCTCTTTTATATTCGAGTTTTGATCTCAAATTGTGTCTAAAAGAGGATTAAGTCATTAAGAACTTTCCCTTAAAATTTGGGATAAAAAAGATAAAAGGATTAGGAGTTATGGATTTTTGAAAAATCCTTAAAGTGTGAGAATTATGGGGAGAAAATATTAAAGGTCACAAGATATATTCATTTTAGAATTGCCTTTTTTAGCCTTTTAATTTGCGTGATGGATCTGAGCCATAGGATCCCAAATCCAAGGGCTCTCATTAATCTCCCAGCTTGGAACACAATGGGAAGTCAGGAACAATAATTGTTGTGTTTCCCAATCAGTTTCCCCTCTCTCTGAGCCATGACTTCGTCAGGAAATAACTCCATTGAAATCCAGCAAAGAAATCAACCAGTCGATCCTTAGTTTCCCCTATTTCTATGCGAGGATGGGTTTTCCCCAATTTAACCTAGGCTGGTCAGGACTCCCTGGACACATCAATGAGGGACCCCCCTCGCTGCCTCCTGCCTATATAAGGGAAGGACGTACACACGAACTCGGGGAACAATTCCCATGACCCCAGAAAGTAAGGGGATCACCCTACAACCCCTCCCAATTTTGGATGATCCCTTGTTCTCCTCCGATGGACACACCACCAGTCACCCTTCTAACTGTGCTTGTCCGACAATTCTGAGGCTTCTGTCAGGTTCAGGAGGATCCCATAGACGACCCTGCACTATCCCTTGAAGCTTGGGTAGCCTGAGGTGTGAAGTCAACATCTCAGTTGACCTGGCCTGGTGTAAGCATGAGCGGTGTCGTGAGGTTGAAGGAGAAGAAAGGTCATTTTACTTACCTACCCCAGACGTGGATTGGCCCATAACCAAAAGCACAAGGGAAATGACGAGTTTTTGCCTCGGTTTAGTGTCCTGCTTGTGAGAAGCGAGCTGCTATGTGGCTAGATCTAATTTACTAAGACCTGATCCGTGTGGAAAAGAAAAAAAGGATCAAGAGGATGACATGGCCCTCTGTCATTGGTTCAAAGGTATTTTATATTACAAAATGTGTAACTAATTATTGGTAACTCGGATGGAAACAAGTTATATATGGTTTTCGATAAAAAAACCCATAGAATCTGATAAACATATAATTGAAGCCTATTTCTGCTTGAAATTCTAAAAGTATATATAGTTGTCACCTTTAATGGATTTATTAATGGAAAACCCTAAGTTTTGATGTTATGCGATTTAATGATGTTCTTTGGATATTTTAAGACAATATCAACCTGTTGTTAATAAAAGGAAGATTTAGATCTAAAAAGATGATCTTTGTGCATAATTGGCTCAATTTGGGGTTCCATGTGTATGAACGTACATTAATGGGCTTAGAAACCCTAATTTAGGTGAATGTGACTTTTAATGGTTTTTACTTCGAAAATACATGTATAAGATAGAGGGATGATGATCCTAAGCCAAATTGAGAATAAAGGAACTTTAATGTGGATAATTTGAGTAATTAGGGTTTTTATGCATAGAAAAGTTGTTTTAGGGTTTATTGACCTAAAAAGGTAAAGATTGAGAAATAGATCTAAGAAAACCTAAGGAAACCCTAATTAAACCTAGAAACCCTAGAAAGGATTCCCAAGTCAATAAAAGGGATTTTGATAAGTATGTAATGATTAGGTAATACACACTTTATAGGATTCAAATTGCTTGTGTGATTTGGTTGACTTGGTTGATTGGACTGCCTATTTGGATTGGATATCTTGCTTGATTCTTTGAGACTTCCAAATTAGTTATGTGGTTATTATTACGGTTAATCACTTTAGTTTCACGGTGATTTCTGAGGTTTTATCGATTTCTTGAAATTAAATGTTTGGATGACTTTATTTCCTGCAATATAAAAAGTGACCATGATTATCACCATATATTGCTTATGACTTGCCCAAACCTGCATACCACCTCTGGATTTATGATTTATGATTTATGATTTATGATTTATGATTTATGATTTATGATTTATGATGATGAGAGACCAAGCCCCATAGGGAATGTCATGAGTGGTCAAACCTTGGATGGGAAGACTACATGGAACCTAGAGAGGTGTCCCATAAGATACCAAGCTCAGGATGGAGATGGTAGCCTAATGTCCAACGGTTGGGAAGTAACAATGAAAATGTAAACTTTTATTGGTAACAAATATTTGATATGAATATGTCGTTACAATATATGTGCAAGATTTTGGTTGCCACCACATACCAGTATAACCTTTATACTGAGTGACGTTTTGTTTGTCGGCATTTTAGGGTTACAATCAGATATATGCATGACAGAGTGTACATGAATAATTAAAGTGACATTGGAATAACATAGTTACTTAAAGATTGGAGGATTAGATAGATAGATTCCTATCTTGGGTAAAGTTCCAAAGCCCCATATTTGAAAGGTATGTGAAAAGAAAAAAATGTTTTAAGCTTAGTTTGTGGTAGAATTTTTTAATTATTTTTTATTATTTGCAAAACCATTGATTCTATTTTGGGATAACAACACTAGCTTCTTGGTCTTCCTTAATTAGGGGTTACTGGGGGGTGGGGTCATTACATTTGGTATCAAAGTAGGGTTTCCATATAATCTTTATTAATTATTAAATTTTACAAACTCTTTAGAGCACAAGGGAGTTATTAGAGGATTTTATTAAGATGGAGGTGTCTAGAAAAGCATCACGATCCGGGGGCTGGAAAGATTTTCCTCCGCCCCTCTAGTCGGTTTATGAGGACTCCCAAAATCTATGTGACTTCCTGGCCAAAATCTGAGGATTTGTCTCAAAATAAGATACCCCTAGGTCTTCTCATTTATTTCCATCCCTTCTCTACCCTTTTCACAGAGAAACTGTAAGAGCATAGATTTTGCTCTCTCTTCACCTCCTCCTAAGTTTGAGGGCTAAGAGTACTAAGGATTAAGGAATCCTCCACCAAATAGTAAAAAGCATCTTGGATGAGATCCCTACTCGTTAGGTCTTGTTTTGGTTGGCCGATAGGGTGTTGTCCTACCCTTGTTGCCCATTATGCTAAAGGTTGTGCAAGACCCCTCTCACTTGGTTGTTGAGAGGTGAGCCAACTTTTGGTACTGGTGGATGATATGGTGTAGTGACCGATATCCTTTCCCTACCCTAGGGTTTAGGGTTTGGACAAATGGGTGGTTGATACCTAGATGGACCTTTGATCGATATGAAGTGTTGATCTTTAGTGATGAGTTGATGGTCTATCTTTTTTGCACGACATGCTCTTGGGGTTGAACCCTTGGATGATATCTTGGGCGTTATTGTGGTGACCTCTTTGATGGTTTAGGAAACCGATAAGCTAATCCTTTGGGAGGGCGATAGCCCTAGAAGTAGTGCCTTGGACGATATGGGTGCCCTAACCCTAGTTTGGGGCGATATGCTTGCTTTGGCCGATAGGATGATCCTAACCCTAGATGCCCAACATGGATTCATGAACGATAGGGTTGCCCTAACCCTAGTTGATCGATAGGGTGCTTTTGAGTGTTATGGTTCATACCTTGATCCTTCACTGATATGATGTTGGGAGATGTGGCCATGAGGTGCTTTGCACGATACTCTTGGATGAGATCCCTACCCTTGAGTAAGCTTTTGGGGGATGCTAAGTATCCCTGTCTGATATGCCTTGGTGAAGGACCTAACTTGACACCCTTGCTTTCCCGAAACACATCTATAGGAGGTCTTGGCCGATATCATCAACCCTAACCTGATATAAGCATATCGTGTACATGATAGCTTGGGAACACAAGGATGAAGTGTTTGACTGATACCCTATTTGGGGATAAGATACCTTGGCCGATATGCCTTGCCCGATATAGGTTCCCTCCTTTGTACATGAGTATATGCTTGATAGCTTGTATGGCTTTAGAGTTGAGGTTTGGCCGATACATGCGTGGAGCTTGGATAGTACCCTACACATACAAGTGAGGGATGGACAATACAGTGTCTTGGCCGTTATAGGGTCTCAAACCCTAGTTGGATGATAGGGTACCATGGGCGTCATGGCAACGTTGAAGTAGTGTACCTTCGGTGGTATGAGATCCCCTTGAGTATATTTATGTGTTAACCAAGTGGGTGTGTTGGTTGGGCACCATGATCTTGGCTGATATGGCCTTAGGCGGTAGAGAGTTGAGGGTTTCCCGGTATGAAACCCTAACCCTAGTGGGCGGTAGAGTTTTAGGCGATAGGTGATGCCCATGTGCTGCACGACACGTGCCCTTACACCTGGTTACCTGATATCGACCTTGCATGGATGCACGATACACAACTCTGGATCAGGTTGCACGACACACCATAGATCATGGTTGGCACGATACCCCCTTTGTGCATGGATGTATGACATGTTTATAGCCGACAACCTTGGGTGAGAGTTGGTACTCTACCCGATACCCCTTTTAGTGAGGGTTGTGCCCTAACCCGATAACCCTATGTATGTTATCTTGAGCTCACACCTTTGATTATGATGAGCTATGATGAGATAAGTTGTGAACCTTGTATAGTGGTTACCTATGGTTAATGATAGATGAACCTTTGATAAAGTTGGATGGTGGATCATGGTGTATGATCCTTAATGATAAATCCTTGGGGATGATGTGCTTAATAACTTGAGATGCAGGGTATGGTGGGATACCCCTGACATGATAGCAGTGGTGTGTATTGATTAATACAGTTATGACATTAAGCTACATATGTTCATAATGATGGAAGAATATTCCAATGCTATAAACCTTAATCTTGATGACATGATGATCAAAGATATGTTCATGAGATATAGGGCATAGTGAATGCTCGTGGTTTAATTACAATAATGTAAATTGTTTACAAGACACAACTTTGTGCTTCATGTAGTTATAATCATGGATGTTGATCTAATCATGTACCTTCAGTCCTAATAGCATGATAATCATAAAGATCTATGTCTGGTGATTCAATTATCTCTCCCAATATGTATACTAACCATGCAAGTGTATCTAATGAAGCCATAGCCAGGTAAGAGCTATGAGGAATATGTGTTCTGTATAACACTCAATGATGATAATCCTTGTTGACGAGATAACATATATCACCCGTATGATGTGGAAGGTCTATGGACTTGATAAAGGCTGAGTGCCAAGTTGATGTGTTATCCTATGATGTTGAAAGAAGGGATTGCTATCCCATGGTGATGATGTAAGCCTTGAGAGGCAATGACATTATGTGATGATGGGATTGAGTCCCAGTGATGTTGATCCTTGAGATGGATCTTGATTGGCAAGAGGCCAAGTGGTAACATGTAATGTTGGCTTTGAAAAATAAGAGTGACAATATAACACCCGACAATGAGATCTATGTTGTTTACTTGTGTTTTAGTTTACATGTTACATAACTTGGTTGAATCTTACAATCCACTTAAAATGTATTAATTAATGGCAAATGGAACCTTTCATGTAGTTTGCTTTGGCCATAGATCCATCATCGTCAGTATTTAGGTGATGGTGAAACGGGTTCTCCTGCGGGTTAACCCAAACCCCATATTGTTGAATATGTGAGGTTTCTCCTAGCCGAAAATAGGAGGATCAGAGTGCAACTGTGGTTGTGGACTCAAGATGTGTATAAGAGCATGGTGATCAGGCCCATGGCTCAGTGTGAAGGAGCATGAATGCGTTCATGGCTCAGGAGCATGGTGAATAGTCCCGTGGCTCATGATGAAAAGGGCAGCCTGCGGGACTGACCCTGTGGCATAGGCCACTTAAGCAAGAGACTGTGGTCCTGCTTGTTAATTGTTGTGCACTGACCACAAAGAGGTGAGGTCATGGAGTCCGGCTCTCCCAATGACCTTGTATGGCACCGATTTTGGGCTTCGCAGCCGAAGGTTGGATTTGAGCGGGATGGCTCACTTCCTCATGGAATAATAAATCGTAATCCAACCGTATAGAATATATTGCTTAAGGCAAAACACGGAACATTGATTGAGGCCTTGCTTGTGTAGATGATCCAGTTACATCTTGCAGTTATATGAACATTCTTTATATCTTGTGATAAGATCTTATAAATCTTATCTTGTCAATCATGTTCCATACAGAATGCCTAGTTATATGCCTTCTGATAATTTGGTAAGAATGTTAATAAAGTTAGCTTTGCTCAGTATGTTGCTCCTATAATCTGCTTATACCAATTATCTATGATCATTATAAAGTTGGTAGAGGGTTATGTTTCTCGTTGGGACTGTGTGTCTCACCCCGCTGGTTAATAACCCTTTTTAGGTGGAGGTGCCTGGAGAGATGAAGATCATGTGGCTACGGATGATATGCAGAGGTATCATACCCGGTGGGATAGATAGTGTCTAGAAATAGAGTCCTATGTGTCGTCCCTGTACACTCAGGTCTTCGGGAGAGCTTTTCGATGTTTCTTGTATAATGATCGATGTATGGTTTTTGGTATGTATCTTGATGTAAGCAGCATGACAAACAATTATTTCATGTAAAGAGATGATGGAAAATTATGTTGTAGCACCCTGAAAAGATGTTATGAAATGTAAAGTGTTGGCTCAAATGTACTATGCTTCATCTTGTGGTACTTGATGTAAATCGGTTTTAATTTCCTGTGATTTTTGGTAATCTGCTGGTTAGCATGTAATCGTGTTTTATTGTGGATGGGGTGTTACAGTTAATCACTTTAGTTTCATGATGATTTCTGATGTTTTACCGATTGCTTGAAATTAAATGTTTGGATGACTTTATTTCCTGGAATCTATAAAGTGACTATGATTATCACCATATATCGCTTACGACTTACCCAAACTTGCATACTACCTCTAGATTTATAACTTATGATTTATGATGATGAGAGACAAGCCCAAGAGGGAAGGTCATGAGTGGTCAAACCCTGGATGGGAAGACTACATGGCACCTAGAGAGGTAGCCCATAAGATACCAAGCTCAGGATGGAGATTGTAGCCTAATGTCCATTGTAGGACTAAAACCTAAGAAAGGGTATACCAGAGGATGGGTAAAAATGGTTGGGAAGTTATAATGAAAATGTAAACTTTGATTGGTAACAAATGTTTGACGTGAATATGTTGTTACAATATAAGTGCAAGATTTTGGTTGCCATCACATACCAGTATAACCTTTATATTTGTTTGTTGGCGTTTTAGGGTTACAATCAGTTATGCATGATAGAAAGTGGATGAATAATTAAAGTGACATTGGAAGAATATAGCTACTTAAATATTGGATGATTAGATAGATAGATTCCTATCTTGGGTAAAGTTCCAAAGTCCCATATTTTAAAGGTATGTGAAAATAAAAAATAAACATGTTTTAAGCTTAGTTTGTGGTAGAATTTATTAATTATTTTTATTATTTGCAAAAACATTGCTCCTGTTTTGGGATAAGGACACCCGCTTCTTGGTCTTCCTTAATTGGGGGTTATAGAGGGGTGGGGTTTTTACAAAACCTCTTTAAGTAAATCTAGCAATGCATCATAAGCTCTTCTAATTTAGGATTTGGCCTCATGCTTATTCCACATAGGGTTCTCAAGCATTATTCTATCTCAAATCTCTGAATTCATTACCTCCCATATGTTGGAGTATATTTAGACAATATAACCAAGTATGCACATTAACATATTCATACTTATGATGTTCCTTTATCAAGGCTTACAATGAATGCTTCATATTATTTAAACATCTTCTTAATATTCACAAGTTATATCTTTCCAAATAACCTACAAGGTTAAAGTCATGTAATTAAGAGAGAGAATAATATCATGCTTTCTGTAAGGACCCTGACCTGGGTTATGAGGTAACCCTATTTATTATGGCTAAGTAAGTTGCTTAGAACTTTAATATAATCCTCTAAGGTGTTTTGTTATCACGTGACACACTTATGTTCCAAGTTTGGTCATGATTGAATGTTGTTTGAGCAATGTTCCTTTGTTTTGGACCAAAGTGCAATTTACCCAATATGAGGGGCTATATTGCAAAATGTCACATATTTAACATGCCTCATGTGTTTTAGAATCATTATATATGGAATGATGCAAGGTGGTGGCTTGTGTAAAGCCTAAATTCCAAGTTTGAACTTGTTTGAATAATGCTGGTGACTTGTGCACCAATTTTGGTACTAATTGTAATTTACCCAAAATATAGGATTGATATGAAAATTACCACCTCTAGAGTATTCCTACTTCCTCTATGTATCATTTATAGGAGATATAATGAATGATACACCATGTTTGAATCAATTATGAGTGATGGTAATCTTGGTGATGAAATGACCAAGAAAAGGGTAGAATATGAAAGCTTAACTTGAGTTGTATCAAGTGGAAAAGCTTATATATGAGTTCCTATCGGCCAAGGAGCCATAGGAAAAGCCTAATATCGTTTTGTGAACTCTTATCAAAGGACATGTCATGCAAATCACCTCAAGGAGGTGAGTTGTGTCAGGTTGCAACTTCCTTAGTAAAGTTGTGACGAGTTGTGAATAAAGTGATGAATTAATTGATATATCTTATTCAAAAGGATATGTAATGGACAAATCCTTATCCATAAATGATCCTCAACCATTTTTCATGACAAGATAAATGTTTATGCATGCATTTACACGTGTCATACATGCATGGACACGTGGCACCTACTAGCTCAAATTGATGACACCTCATTTTTTACACTCCTTCATGAACAACAAGTATATATACCCCTAGTTTCACCCCTTAGTGGAATATTTCGGATCTTACCACCCTCCTTCCCTAAGGTATCGTGCATAGGATCCCTGTATCGTGAAGGAGTGATGTGGTATCGTGCATAGGTCCTTGGATATCGCCCATAGCAAGAGCATATCGGCCAAGTAGGTTGATATCAGCCAAGAAGGGTGATATCGTCCATAGTGAAGTATTTTTGGCCCCAAGTGAGAGGGATATCGGCCACAAGTGGTGGCATATCGTGCAAGGGTTGTGAGGTATCGTGCAAAGGTGCTGGATCAAGAAGGATCTCAAGTCTTAACCCTAATGTGAGGCCATAATCATCTTCAACCTTGGATTGAAGCATGATTTTAGGGTTTTGATCTTCTTTTCTTTTCTTCTTCACCAATTGCTTATCCATGGTGATTCCTTGTATATGAAGGAATTGTGAACGAGACTTGGACTTTTTATAAGTCATATTCAACCTTAGGAACGTGGATCTTTGGAGCTTGTAGCTTTGAAGTTGTTCTTAAGGTGGGTTATATAACTTGAACTCAACCATGTTATTATTCATCACCTAAATTGCTATATTTAATGATCTACTTTTAATTCCGAAATTTACTGAAATAGTTGATGAAATTATGAGTTCTAGTAGTTGCTTATACCTGTTTCCATGAACTATAACAGTTAGAACTAAGGTCTAGAGCTTGAAAATGATGGTATCACTTTATAAAAGTGATATCGGGTGCAAGCACATAAGCAAGCACCTCTAACCCGATATGATGATGCACCTACTTCAGTAAAAAGATATGGATATGATTGTATACCTTCTTGCACGATATGTGAGTGTAGTATACACCTCTTTCACGATAGGGAGTCAAGTATAAACTCCATGCATGATACAAGGTTAAATGAATACTTATAAGTTGACATGAAACCCTAATTTGGGGTAACCCGATATGAGAGAAGAACAGTAAGTGCTATTGCACGATATGGTAGCCCGACACACAACCCTAGTTTATGTATAGCCCAACATGGTGAAGGATTAATACCTCATGCACAACATGGGTAACACATACAAACACCTTTAGCTCGATATGGATGGTATTCATATACCTTTAGCCCGATATGGTGGTATCTATACACCTACAACTCGATATGGTGAACATATGCACACCTCTAACCCGAGACACCTTGTAAAGGTGAGGGCAAGACACTCTTAGGAGTGATGAGTGTAACACCAAGTAATGATGTGTCTAATACCTTAATAGGTGAAAAACCTAAAGTGATTAATAATGGACAACCTTATATCAATAATGCCTCAACCAGAGATGAGTCCATATCAATTGATGATGGTTGGAAAATTCAAATGTGTGACTTATGACCAATACACTACATGATAAATGTGATGAGCTAGTGCATAAATTATTAGGATGGACAATACCCTAATACAAGATAAGTTGATGAACTTAAGTAAGTTAAAAGTGATGAGGGAACTGATACATCAAGGCATGATAAATATCACATCCAACACTTCAAGGTTGATACACCTTGATGCACCTTAAATCCAATATACATGGATGAGTAACACATGAAGTGTGTCATGTAAATTGTTACATTGAGATGTAATGAGATTAATACACTTTGATAAGTGTAGTCTTGTATGCCTTGAGAAAGGGTTAAGCCAAGTTAATGAAGTATGATGTAATCATAATCTAGTAAGGAAAAGAGAGAAACTCATACTTTGTGTTGATAATCATTTAATGATATATGATGAGAATAAATAAGTATGATTGAATAATTATGATATCAATGTATGCTCCTAGATGTGTGGAGCAATGAATTAGGGTTTGGATCAATAATATGAACATGAAACCCTATTTGTCTATAAAGGGAAACGCTAACCCTAATAATAGGGAAGGATGTATTTCTCTTCTTACATAAGCCTTGTAAGGCATGTTAAATACTTATATAACAAGTATAATAAGTTATTGCCTAGTGAGAGGTGACAAGATGTGTAATGGCCTTGTGAGCCATGTGAATAAGTTGTTTCCTAGTGAGAGGTGACAAGATGTGTGATGGCCTTGTGAGCCATGAGAATACTTGTACAACAAGTGAAATGAATACCTTGGTCTGAGGACCTAGAGGTAATGGTTACCTCTTAAAGAGGTAACAATGTTATGTGATGATCTAAGGGTTTGAATACCCAGATCCAGTAATCATGATAATGAAGAGATGAGAATTCCCAGTAATGTGATAAGGGACTGAGATCCCAAGTATCATGAGTTTTAAAGAATTGGAAAAGTACGTGATAGATGTATTACACTTTTCTTTGTAGAATTTGTTGTGATTAATAATGATAACTTGTTTGATGCTAAAAGAATGTTGTAATACATGTAATACATCATAAGGAACTATTAAACATTGCCCTAACCATAGATCCATCAGCGTCAGGATTTGCTGAATGGTGAAATGGGTTCTCCGCGACATAACCTAGAGTGCATACTTTTGAGTATGTGGGGGCGTAAGTACGGACAGCCAAACGTGAGCCGATCCCCTTACGAGCCCGAAATGAATGGGGATTTGACTATATGTCATATCCTAGCTCGAGTGCGACTTTGGTCGTAGACTCTATGTTGAGCATGGTGAACTGGCCCGTGGCTCAGAGTATGGTGCTTGTGTCACCATGGCTCAGTAACTGGGGACGGCTGTTAGTAGATGTTTCCCATAAGAGAGTGCAGTTGATGTTGTATCTCTAAGCGTGGATGCCTACGTACCCTGGCACAACTTGTTAAGCAGTTGACATAGTCCTGCTAGTGGTCTCGTACTGACCGAGACAAGTGAGGTCATGGCAACCGACTCTTTCATTGACCTTGTATGGTACAAACTTGTGAGAAGTTTGTGGTCGGTTGGAGATGACCGGGGTATGCTTCATCTCCTCAGGGCATAAGTGTGATTGTAAAATATGTTCAGCCGTGTAGCATATCTGCTTAAGGATCGAATACAAGAAACATTGTTTGATGCACAATACAGTTATACATCTTAGTGGATAGATGTTATTTATGTTTCTTTACATTCCTTACAAAGTAGATATATGATTTATTACTCTACCATGGGTAGATGCAATGTTCTCCTTAAGAAAGGAGATTATCTTATTCTGTTCATACAGTGAATTATCCTGCATGTTAATATAAAAATAACCTCTGCTCAGTTTATAAATGCTTAATCTGGGATAATAATATGGTCAACGGAGAGTTATATCTCTCGCTGGGACAATTGTCTCACCTCGTGGGATCCACATTTTTTAAGGTGGACGTGCACGAGGTGGCGAAGATCTTTATGTAGAGGAGGAACAACAATTGAGGCAGCAGTGACAGCTCAGGTTGAGTGTACTATCTATCGTGTCTTGTAAATAGAAGTCTTATGTGTCGTCTCAGTACTCTCAGGTCCTTGGAGTTGGTTCGTTATGGTTTCATGAACAATATGAGATTTTGGCTTGTAAGCCTCGAGGTTTTATGTTGCTCCAGTATGTGCTTTGATAGAGAAAATGTTATATGTTGTCCTCGAGAGGAAATGAATAATGTTTTACAATGTAAATCTTGATATGTATGAGTTTTGGATCTTTCAGTAAAAGTTTTCTGGACAAGGATCTCCTTGCAAAACAATTTTAAATTTTAGTGATTTTTGTTAATCCGTTGTTTATGTTTATTCCGCTTGATTAGTAACGATTTGTTTGTCAGTTTGGCGACCGTCGTTACATGTTTGGTACATAGCTTTAGGTTCACTGAGTCTACAGAGACATAGGACTAAGGTGTTGAGTTTGTTTTAGTGTCCTCCAGTATACCCTATAGTGACTTCTGCTTATGCAGAAGAAAGGGTAAAGTTTATAAATGACTGGGGAACACAAGGAACACATTGCTGAGAGCAATGTTGTTGCACCAGGAGAGGGTGCAAGGGATCAGGCAAGAGAAGAACAAGTGCCTGAGAATTCCTATCATGATCCGATCAGGATAGAGAATCCTATGATTATGCCCTGGATAGACAGGTTAAGACAACAGAGATACATATAGTAGACTGGAACTAGCATTACAACCTAGGTTACCAGTCCTTAATACAGAAACTTTGGGCTTTGAAAGGGTTCATGAATGACATAGTCATCTTGGAACAGTGGAAAATGTGGGAAAGATTAACATATGACGAGAAAGTAGACTCTGCCATAAGTTTAGACAGATAGTACATCTGTGATGGTAATGCCTAAGAAGGGGAAATAAGCTGAAAATTAAGGTAAGGTCTCTATAATTTTAGAGACATTTGCCTAGTTGTTCTAAAAAGCCAAAGTTTTTGGTGCCACCAGTGTAATAAATGCCTAGTGCACCAGGGTAGTAATCACTATGTAAAGGCAAAGGTCCTAACTTTCCACCTGTAAGAACCCATGGCTTAGTCTCTACATTGGTAATAAGACCGATAAGACCATGGTACGACGATAAGATATGTTATAGACATGGACATGTTGAGCATACTAAACTCTTTTCTTTGAAAAGAAGGGAGGAAATGGCTCAACAACTGAGGTAGACTCGGCAGTGCTTATGAAAGTCACAACCCAATAACATAAAAAGGCAAGAGTAACAACATGAAATAACAAGACTATGTGTTGAGTCAACCTAAAGCGGTAGATGACCGTGAGGGGTAACAGTCAGATAGAGCCTTTTCATTTTAATATGCCTTATCTTGATGTTATCTGATAATCATAAGAAGGATTGCTGTTATGGATTTCCTATTGATTGTCCTATGGGGACATAGGGAAGAAATGATGAGAACTAGAATTTATATTCTATTCAGTATTCTTTTAAAATGTTCTATAATTGATCTTATCTGTGTGAAAGAGGATGAGGTGCAGAGGTGATGCCTGGAGAAAATCTAGGGATGTTAAATCCTATGTTTGTGATTGAACAAAAAGTAAGGAATATGATAGTAAACAAAGTGCATACTACCTAATATCAGTACTTGTATACCCTGGCCATGTATTCAACTATTGAAGATAAGGTAAGTATGGAACTCTTAGATTGTTATCTTTCTGATTACTCTGATCAAGTAATCATTCTGAGACAATCTAGTGAGTATAATGAAACTAGAAATATGGTATGGACATGTGTATCACATCCTAAGTGCAATAAAATGGAATCTGAGATGATCTCAGATCAATCCGTGTGTATGAGGAAGTAAAAAGTATAATCCTCATGATAAGAGAATGAGAACAAGGGAGATGATCCCTGTCTGATAAAGCCTGTGTGAATAGAAAAGATTTTTTTCCATGATGTGGAAATGGGAAATGTGATCAAATCAAAAAATGTTCATAAACATGTTAGACAATAACAAAGAAATGAGTAATGACATGTAATCATCCTTATAATTCCTATGCTGATGGCAAGGAACCTAGGATGAAACAAGAGTAAATGACTCATGAACAATTGAAAGTTCATGCTATAATTAGAGGATATGATAATCCCTTCTCTTTGATAAACAATCCTGAGAGATGATGGGGTGATAAGAGGAATGTGTTTCTTTGTGTTCTCTTGTTTTAGGGACATGGCAATCAAGTGAATACTGAGACACTTGATGTGCATGGATTAGAAATAATCCATTGATGGATACTTAGAAAAGTATCAGTTCGTCTTGGACTTTGGTTCCAAGATAAAAATATGTGTAACAAGTAATGTCCCAAGATGAAATAAAGATCCTTTTATATGTATGGCTTTGGTAATAACAATAGAGAGATGGAAATGATGAGGATGTGATGTGTTTTTGACACATGTGATGGATACCAAAGTAAGGAATTCTGGTATCTAAGAAATATCAGGTGGTATGGGAAAGTAAAAACATAACTCCTAATCAGATGATTTATGTTGGTTACCTGGAATGGACAACTGTGAAATCAGTCTAGTTACATAAAATAGTATGGACATCATATGTTAGGGGTTTATGCTCTGCATAAACATAACATCAATAAGGATGTACTTATTGAAGGAACAATTATATAATCATTGTGGGAAAATCTTATCAAGCTAAAAATAATTCCTTAGAATACCCTTATCTAGATATGTTAAGGAAACATATATATAACATCTAAAGATACCTCTAAGATAAGTTCTTAATTGATAAGTAACCTCCCCTTATGAAAAGAGAATGTACAACTAATGAGATAGTTGGTACAAGTAGTAAGAAAATTTAGTGTTGTATTAGTAGATTGGATGGCACAACAGATGTATGATAAGACTTGTAGTCCCAAGAGGGTGACATAACGTAACTCTGGTCTTTCCTTGAAAGAGAAATGCTAAGATGAATGAGTATGGAAGACTCCCCAGAATCAAGAATCTTGTCATATAAAGTTGTAAGTTGAGAAAGGTGACAAATTAGTGAGGTTTGACACCTGAGTTAAATAAGGTATGTATAATGTTTCACTGACTAAGAAAAATGTTACCTGACACAGAGTTGACTCTACAGTCAATAATGAAAAGGACAATGGAGTATGTGTCCTGTATGATAGATTCTATGATAACCATGTGTGGAAGAACTTTGTGTTGATCAAATTTCTATGGTATCCCCATGACATTAAGATGTTATGTGGAGACTTGATCATATAATATTTGTCTCCCTTTACCTGGGATTTCAGGGATGAAATCCTTGTCAGGGGTTTATAACTTGTAAGGACCATGACCTGGGTTATGAGGTAACCCTATTTGTTATGGCTAAGTAAGTTTCTTAGAACTTTAATATAATCCTCTAAGGTATTTTGTTATCATGTGACACACTTATGTTCCAAGTCAGGTCATGATTGAATGTTGTTTGAGCAATGTTCCTTTATTTTGGACCAAAGTGCAAGTTACCCAATATGAGGGGCTATATTGCAAAATGTCATATGTTGAACATGCCTCATGTGTTTTATCATCATTATAGAGGGAATGATGCAAGGTGGTGGCTTGTGGAAAGCCTAAATTCCAAGTTTGAACTTGTTTGAATAATGCTTGTGACTTGTGCACCAATTTTGGTACAAATTGTAATTTACCCAAAATATAGGGTTGATATGCAAATTTACACCTATAGAGTATTCCTACTTCCTCTATGTATCATTCAGGGGATATATAATGAATGAGACACCATGTTTGAATCAATTATGAGTGATGGTAATCTTGGTGATGAAATGACCAAGAAAAGGGTTGAATATGAAAGCTTAACTTGAGTTGTATCAAGTTGAAAAGCTTATATATGAGTGCCTATCAGACAAGGAGCAATAGGAAAAGCCTCATATCTTTTTGTGAACTCTTATCAAAGGCCATGTCGTGCAAAGAACCTCAAGGAGGTGAGTTGTGTAAGGTTACAACTTCCTTAGTAAAGTTGTGACGAGTTGTGAATAAAGTGATGAATTAATTGATATATCTTATTCAAAAGGATATGTAATGGACGAATCCTTATCCCTAAATGATCCTCAAACATTTTGCATGACAAGATAAATGTTTATGCATGCATGTACACGTGTAATCCATGCATGGACACGTGGCACCTACTAGCTCAAATTGATGACACCTCATTTTTTACACTCCTTCATGAACAACAAGTATATATACCCCTAGTTTCACCCCTTAGTGGAGTATTTCGGATCTTACCACCCTCCTTCCCTAAGGTATCATGCATAGGATCCCTGTATCGTGAAGGAGTGATGTGGTATCATGCATAGGTCCTTGGATATCGCCCATAGCAAGAGCATATCGGCCAAGTAGGTTGATATCGGCCAAGAAGGGTGATATCGGCCATAATGAAGTGTTTTTGGTCCCAAGTGAGAGGGATATCGGCCACAAGTGGTGGCATATCGTGCAAGGGTTGTGAGGTATCGTGAAAAGGTTCTGGAGCAAGAAGGAGCTCAAGTCTTAACCCTAAGGTGAGGCCATAATCATCAACAACCTTGGATTGAAGCATGATTTTATGGTTTTGATCTTCTTTTTTTTCTTCTTCACCAATTGCTTATCCATGGTGATTCCTTGTATATGAAGGAGTTGTGAACGAACCTTGGATTTTTTAAAGTCATATTCAACCTTAGGAACGTGGATCTTTGGAGCTTGGAGCTTTTAAATTGTTCTTAAGGCGGGTTATATAACTTGAACTCAACCATGTTATTATTCATCACCTAAATCGCTATATTTAATGATCTACTTTTAATTCCGAAATTTCCTGAAATAGTTGATGCAATTATGAGTTCTAGTAGTTTCTTAGACCTGTTTCAATGAACTATAACAGTTAGAACTAAGGTCTAGAGCTTGAATATGATGATATCACTTTATAAAAGTGATATCGGGTGCAAGCACATAAGCAAGCACCTCTAACCCGAGATGATGATGCACCTACTTCACTAAAAAGATATGGATATGATTGTATAACTTATTGCATGATATGGGGGTGTAGTATACAGCTCTTGCATGATAGGGAGTCAAGTATAGACTCCATGCACGATACAAGGCTAAATGAATACTTATAAGTTGACATGAAACCCTAATTTGGGGTAACCCGATATGAGAGAAGAATAGTAAGTGCTATTGCACGATATGGTATCCCGATATACAACCCTAGTTGATGTCTATCCCAACATGGTGAAGGATTAATACCTCATGCACGACATGGGTAACACATACAAACACCTTTATCCCGATATGGATGGTATTCATATACCTTTAGCCCGATATGGATGGTATTCATATACCTTTAGCCCGATATGGTGGTATCTATACACCTACAACTCGATATGGTGAAAATATGCACACCTCTAACCCGAGACACCTTGTAAAGGTGAGGGAAAGGCACTCTTAGGAGTGATGAGTGTAACACCAAGTAATGGTGTGGCTAATACCTTGATAGGTGAAAAACCTAATGTGATTAATAATGGACAACCTTATATCAACAATGCCTCAACCAGAGATGAGTCCATATCAATTGATGATGGTTGGACAATTCAAATGTGTGACTTATGACCAATACACTACATGATAAATGTGATGAGCTAGTGCATAAAGTATTAGGATGGGAAATACCCTAATACAGGATAAGTTGATGAACTTAAGTAAGTTAAAAGTGATGAGGGAAGTGATACATCAAGGCATGATAAATATCACATCCAACACTCCAAGGTTGATACACCTTGATGCGCCTTAAATCCAATATACATGGATGAGTAACACATGAAGTATGTCATGTCAATTTTTACATTGAGATTTAATGAGATTAATGCACTTTGATAAGTGTAGGCTTGTATGCCTTGAGAAAGGGTTAAGCCAAGTTAATGAAGTATGATGTAATCATAATCTAGTAAGGATGAGAGAGAAACTCATACTTTGTGTTGATAATCATTTAATGATAAATGATGAGAATAAATAAGTATGATTGAATAATTATGATATCAATGTATGCTCCTAGATTTGTGGAGCAATGAATTAGGGTTTGGATCAATAATATGAACATGAAACCCTATTTGGCTATAAAGGGAAACCCTAACCCTAATAATAGGGAAGGATGTATTTCTCTTCTTGCATAAGCCTTGTAAGGCATGTTAAATACTTATATAACAAGTATAAAAAGTTGTTGCCTAGTGAGAGGTGAAAAGATGTGTAATGGCCTTGTGAGCCATGTGAATAAGTTGTTGCCTAGTGAGAGGTGACAAGATGTGTGATGGCCTTGTGAGCCATGAGAATACTTGTACAACAAGTGAAATGAATACCTTAGTATGAGGACCTAGAGGTAATGGTTACCTGTTAAAGAGGTAACAATGTTATGTGATGATCTAAGGGTTTGAATACCCAGATCCAGTAATCATGATAATGAAGAGATGAGAATTCCCAGTAATGTAATAAGGGACTGAGATCCCAAGTATCATGAGTTTTAAAGAATTGGAAAAACATGTGATAGATTTATTACACTTTTCTTTGTAGAATTTGTTGTGATTAATAACGATAACTTGTTTGATGCTAAAAGAATGATGTAATACATGTAATACATCATTAGGAACTATAAAACATTGCCCTGACCATAGATTCATTAGCGTCAGGATTTGCTGAATGGTGAAACAGGTTCCTCGCTGCATAACCCAGAGTGCATACTTTTGAGTATGTGGGGGTGTAAGTACGGATGGACAGACGTGAGATGATCCCCTTATGAGCCCAGAATGAATGGGGATTTGGCTATATGTCATATCCTAGATCGAGTGCGACTTCAGTCGTAGACTCTATGTTGAGCATGGTGAACTAGCCCGTGGCTCAGAGTATGGTGCTTGTGTCGCCATGACTCAGTAACTGGGGACGGTTGTTAGTAGATGTTTCTCCTAAGAGAGTGCAGTTGATGTTGTAGCTCTAAGCGTGGATGCCTACGTACCCTGGAACAGCTTGTTAAGCAGTTGACATAGTCCTGCTAGTGGTCTCGTACTGACCGAGACAAGTGAGGTCATGGCAACCGACTCTTCCATTGACCTTGTATGGTACCAACTTGTGAGAAGTTTGTGGTCAGTTGGAGATGACCGGGGTATGCTTCATCTCCTCAGGGCATAAGTGTGATTGTAAAATATGTTCAGCCGTGTAGCATATCTGCTTAAGGATTGAATACGAGAAACATTGTTTGATGCACAATACAGTTATACATCTTAGTGGATATATGTTATTTATGTTTCTTTACATTCCTTGCAAAGCAGATAGATGATTTATAACTCTACCATGGGTAGATGCAATGTTCTCCTTAAGAAAGGAGATTATCTTATTCTGTTCATACAAGGAATTATCCTGCCTATTAATTTAAAAAGAACCTCTGCTCAGTTTATAAATGCTTAATCTGGGATAATAATATGGTCGGCAGAGAGTTATATCTCTCACTGGGACAATTGTCTCACCTCGTGGGATCCACATTTTTTTAGGTGGACGTGAACGAGGTGGCGAAGATCTTTCTGTAGAAGAGGAACAATAGTTGAGGCAGTAGTGACAGCTCAGGTTGAGTGTACTGTCTGTCGTGTCTAGTAAATAGAAGTCCTATGTGTCGTCTCTGTACTCTCAGGCCCTTGGAGTTGGTTTGTTATGGTTTCATGAACAATATGAGATTTTGTCTTGTAAGCCTCGAGTTTTTATGTTTCTCCAGTATGTACTTTGATAGAGCAACTGTTATATGTTGTCCTCGAGAGGAAATGAATAATGTTGTACAATGTAAATCTTGATATGTATGAGTTTTGGATCTTTCAGTAAAAGTTTTTTGGACAAGGATCTCCTTGCAAAACAGTTTTAAATTTTAGTGATTTTTGTTAATCCGATGTTTATGTTTATTCTTCTTAATTAGTAACGATTTGTTTGTCGGTTTGGCGACTGTCGTTACACTTTCTATCCACAAACATTAAATAATATGACCTACCCTTAGAATTAAGGTCAATGCTCTTCACATATAACCGATTAGGGTTTTACCTCATGGTTATATCACCAAACCCTAATCACACCAATCTCCACTTTCTTGAAACTAATTTAGGTTTGAAAAACATTAGTTAGATATGCATAGATTATCGTGCCATCAACACTAGGTATCACCATAGCATACATGTACATATGCATTACAACCCTGCATTATGTAAACATGTTGGCTATGCACCATTCATAATGTTTCACCATTTTGTGACCCATACATTATTGCTTCTTACAAATCATTAACCACATATCATACTAAGGGAAGTCAAACCTTAGATTACATAACTAGAGGATTTCACTTCAAACTATCCACAAGGCATTTATTAGATCATTATACTTGTTCATATGATTTCTATACAAGTATTGTCACCTTTTATTCCAACAAGGCTTATCACCACCATCATATATATTCACATAGTTGTGTCATTAAGCTCACTTCACAAGTTAAGATTATATGAGAAGGAAATATAGTAGACACTTGTCATGGATTATAAACTTTCATTAAGATGAGCACATGGGTCATAATCTTTCATGATTAAGGTTATCATATGGATACTCAACCATTGAACCCTACATCCATTACTTCCCACATTGTTGGAGAGTTAAGGGCCAAGCTCTTTAGTTAAGGATGGACCACTCATAGTAACATCATCCTATGGTGCACTAGGTTTAGGAGAAGCAATTAAGATTAATCATAGATTATCCAAAATAATGCTCTTCTATATCATGCATTGCGCATATGAGTGCATCTTTGTGTATCCAAGTATACCCTACCACCCTCATCATGTGATATCGGTTTCACCTCATCCACATGTGTCCGCTTGATCACATCATGGTGTGTCGGGCAACCTCATTCAAGGGTATCAGTTTAGACTACCTCATGGTGTATCAGTTTAGACCATCTTGTTCAAGCATGTTGGGTTAACTACACATAAGGTGTGATGGGTAAGCTACACTTGAGGTGTCAGATTAACCACACAAGAGGTGTATTGGTTTAACCGCCCTAGAAAGTGTGATGGGTAGCTCCACTTGAGGGTGTGATGGGCAACTTTGCTTGAAGGTATGACAGACTGTTAGGGTTAGGGTTTCACCAAGGCATCACAATTCACTTCCTCAAGGTGTATCAGGTAACCCTACATGAAAGTGTGTTGGCCCCTTACTGAACCAAGGTGTCACAGTTTAGCACCCAAAATAGACCATGTTACGACCCGCGTTGAGCTTACCCTGTAAGTATGCTGTTAAGCATGTGTTTAGCTACTTTGCTAAGTTATAAGCTTGCTTTGTTAATAACGTTTAAAACAGATATGATATGTGCGTAGTGTGAATCCTAGCCCCTTAAAATGTGTAAGATCTTGCGCTTGAGGCGTTGCCAGAGAAATCGATTGAAACCGACTTTCGAGTCAAAAGTTGTATGTTTTTGGGCTTGCAGGGACCTGTTTGTAGTTTTTGAAAGTTCTTGGACTTTACGTTTTGGTCCCTAGGTTTTCCCTTCTTATCCTTTCTTTCCCTTTTTCTCGTTTCATTTATCAGAAATGAGAGAAACGCAGAGCGTTTCTTCCCTTCTTCGCTTGAGAGGGAAAGAGAGGGAGATTTGGGAGAGAAGGCAATTTGGAGCCCTAGCTTGGTTCCGGCCAGCAGCTGCGACCCTCCATCTTCGCCTCACCGTTCTTCTTCGCCAGCTGAACCAACAGTAGCCGGAGTTACGCTTGCAGCAGGAGCTGCGCTAGCAGCAGCGGCAGTCAGGAGAAGGAAAGGGCGCGAAGAGCAGCCCTAGTTCGTCCTCCTCCTTTCCTACAACTAGTTCGTGGTTGTGTGCATCGGTTGTAGGTGATTTGCTGTGCAAATCTATAGTTTTTCCCGCTGATTCGAGTGAAATTGACATCAGCAGGTCTGTTTAGGTTTTCAGTCTGTACGCCGTTCGGTCGAGTTATATGTGATTCAGTCGAGTTTTCTTAGCAGAAATCGAACAGCAGGTTGATCGGTCGAGTTTGCAAGCTGATAGGTCAAGTTGTGCAGTGATCGGTCGAGTTTCCGACCAATCAGTCGAGTTTCTGAGCTGTGAGTGGCAGTTCATTCAGAAATCATTATTTAACTCAATTTAAGTGCTTTAATGCTTCAATATCAATTGGTATAACTCCTAAACAGTGTAGCATATACAATAGAGTATGATAGATTCATTGGAACTTGAAATATGTGGTATGATTGATGAAAATGGTGGAATTTTATGTATTACAGTTGCATTGTATATGTTGGTTAAAGATGGTTGTTTAGCATTGAAACTGGATATGTGATACTGAGTCATGTTTAAAGATGACAAATGATATATATGTGTTTTCAAGTGAGGTAAAGAATGTGAAATAAGTATGTAATGTGATATTCCTGTTTAAATGTTTATTTGTTAATCAGTTAATAGACTTAGGTGCCCTAACACCGTAGAACCCCTTTGAGAGATCTGCTTCTTAGGGGTGAAACTCGTGTTGCAACAAGAACTGTGCAGAGTCACGGTGGCATGAGGACAGAGAGCCAGTGTTGCAACAAGAACCGTGCGGAGTCATGGTGGCACTGGAGGAAATAGGGGTTATTGCAACAAGAACCGTGCAGAGTCATAGTGGTAACCCCGTGAGACTCTCTGCCTGTGTGCTCAGGTTAGTGAGGAGGAGTCTAGAGCACTCATAGTAGTGCATTGAGGCCGGAGAGCCTGTGGTCCTGTAGCAGAACATGGCTGGCGTCAGACTTAGCATTTCCCGGGTGTGTCGCTAAGTCTTGTACGGTGGGATCGTAGTTCGCTACGGATCTTTATATGCAGAGTACACTGCATATGATTAGGGCCTAATAAAAATATAAATATGAATCATATAGGATCGCAGTAAATTTAATATGTTAAGATATTTGAACTTCTGTGCCAATTCTCTAAATCAGTTTATTTGTTTAAAATATCTGTTGTTGCATAGAAATGAAATTGTATCTGTAAAGATGCTATGTCATTAGAATTTCCCTGATATTACTGCACTTATCTTTATTTCAATTTTATCTATCTGATGAGTAGTTTAGTGATAGCTAAATGAAATGCTATTCACTGAGCGAGTAGGCTCATCCCTCTACTCAAACATTTTCAGGTCAACAACAGCAACAGGAATCGGAAGGATCTTTTCATCCTAACGCTTAGTCTGTAGAAGGTTTGTAGTTAGTTTAGTTAGAGGTCTCTTAGTCCTTTCCCCTCGATCCTTGGAACATGGTGTGGGTGAGAGAGAGTGCGTATGTGGAATGTGTATAAAGATGTAAATTACCTGTTATGCTTTACTTTACGTTTAACAATGTAATTTGCTGTAGACTTTGTATATATCTCTTGTCAGTTTAATAGAAATGCTTCTACAGTTTGTTTGGCTTTAGTTTACAGCATAACTCAGGTTATCTTCTTAATGTCTTTAAGATGTTTTTAAAAGTGATGAATGGTTTGACTTGTGTGTAAATCCCTCCGTCGCGCCCTAATCTCGTGGTCTGTGGTTAGTGTGAGATCGGGGTGTGACATCTTGGTATCAGAGCCACGTTGAGTACATAGTTACTCAGAGTCCAAGTCAGGGGACGATAAGAGACCAATAGGATTAAGGTTTAGGTGTCTTTCTTCTATCTGTAGTTTTCTAACAGGAAATATTCTGTTATATCATTGCAGATGGCAGAAAGAGGCTTTGATCGTGATGATCAGGCCGAGAGTCATGTTGGCCCTGATCCACTGTGCTTGGGTCCAGGTGGTGGTGACCATGTTGATGAAGCATCCCGGATGTACAGGATGTTTCTGGAGACCAGAGAGAGGTACAAGACTGATAGGCGAGCTTCTACTTCTACCAGCAGTAAGGATATGATGCGATCTTATGAGCTTGTGAAGAAGCTTGGTGGCACAGAGTTTAGTGGCACTACAGATCCCGCTGAGGCTGATGAGTGGCTGAGACAGATAGAGAAGGTCTTTCGCCTGATGGAGCTTCCAGAAGAGAAGAAGATTAATCATGTAGTTTATCTTCTGACAGGCGATGCAGAGTTGTGGTGGCACGGTGTGGAGGATAAGAAGAGAGGTACAGAGCTTTCTTGGCAGTATTTCTCTGAAGAGTTCCATCTTAAATTCTATCCACCCACTTTTATTAATGAGAAAATCAGGCAGTTATAGAACATTAAGCAGGGGAACATGTCAGTTACTGAGTATGAAGCACTTTTCACCCGGTTAGTGAACTTCTGTCCGCAGCTTGTTCCCGACAACATATAAAGATGCAGAAGGTTTCAAGAAGGGCTGAGGCCAGAAATTCGGCATACAGTTTCTGCTACTAGTAAAAGGAACAGAGAGAACTTTGGTGAGTTTGTTGAGGCTGCTAGACAGGTTGAAGAATCTGTGAATGCTGACAAGGTGCCTGAGTCTAAGAAGAGATCTGCAGATTTCAGTAGAGGACAGTCCAGTAGTGGATATAGAGGTGGAGGTAGAGGTTTCTTTTCTAAACTCGGGCATGGCTTTAGCTGTTTCGGCAGACAGAGATCTGAGGATGTTACTTCTTCTAGAGGCAGAGGGAGATACAACCTAGGGAGATGGGGCAGTGCCTCTAGTGGACAGTCTTCTGGGTCGTCAATATCAGTGACAGGTCCCCAGGGACAAGAGATACCGCTATGTAACAAATGTGGAAGACCACATACTGGACAATGTTGGGGTCCAAGTTGTTATGTCTGTGGACAAATAGGACACCTCAAAAGGGAATGTCCTCAGCTTCAACAAGCAGCATCACAAGCTTTCCAACCTTAGTACCATGATGTTCCGAGTTCTTTTGTGGCTTCTGGTTCCAGAGGTGGTGGAGTGCCCAGTGGCAGAAGTGGTCAGAGAGGACAGCGTGGCAGAGGGAGAGCTTCAACACGTTTCTTCTCTTTGACACCTCAGGAAGGTATAATCTCTTCACAAGTCGTTACAGGAGAGATGCTTTTGTTTAATAGTATACCAGTTTCAGTTTTGATTGATCCGGGTGCTACCTACTCTTTCATACGACGCTCTTTAGTTGGTGAACTTAATTTATTAACTCAAGAGTTGGTAGATGAGTTAGTGTTGAGGGTTCCACTAGGTGGACCAACAGTTTTATCGGAGTTCTGTCCCCGATGTTTGTTATCTTTTGGAGGTTACACCTTTGCTGCTAATCTCATACCCCTGGATGTCAATACTTTTCAAGTCATCTTGGGTATGGATTGTCTTGAGACATATCGAGTGCAACTCAATTGTTGGAAGAAGGAAGCTACCTTTCAACAAGGTGAATTTTCTTGTGTCTTTACCGGAGACAGGAAAGTTCTGCCTACGTGCATAGTATCAGCTGCTGTAGCTGATAAGATGCTACAGAAAGGATGTGAAGCGTTCCTTGCTCATGTGGTTGACACTAGAGAAGAGAAGAGCACCACCAATGTTTATGATGTGCCGGTGGTTCGTGAGTTTTCTGATGTTTTTCCAGAAGAGTTTCCAGGCTTACCTCCTGTCAGAGACATTGATTTTGAGATTCAGGTATATCCAGGTAGTTATCCAGTAGCACTTCCAGCTTATAGAATGGCACCTGCAGAGTTGAAAGAACTCAAGGTGCAGCTGCAGGAATTGCTGGATAAGGGTTTCATCAGACCCAATTCTTCACCGTGGGGGTGCTCCAGTCCTGTTTGTTAAGAAAAAGGATGGTACTATGCGTCTCTGCATAGACTATAGGCAATTGAACAAGATCACTATTAAGAGTAAGTATCCTTTGCCGAGAATAGATGATCTGTTTGATCAGTTGCGTGGAGCAACGATCTTCTCTAAAATAGATTTGAGATCTGGATATCATCAACTCAGAATAAAGGATTCTGATATTCCCAAGACAGCTTTCAGAACCAGGTATGGGCATTATGAGTTTCTGGTCATGTCGTTTGGGCTGACCAATGCCCCAACAGCCTTTATGGATATGATGAATCAGATTTTCAAACCGTTCCTAGATCAGCTTATTGTAGTCTTTATAGACGATATTTTGATCTACTCCAGAGATGATGTACAACATGAGCAACACCTGAGAGTAGTGTTGCATTTGTTGAGACAACATCAGCTGTATGCTAAGTTTAGCAAGTGTGAGTTCTGGTTGGCCGAGGTAGCATTTCTTGGACATGTTATCTCAAGAGATGGAGTTAGCGTTGATCCTAAGAAAGTTGATTCTGTACTTCAGTGGGAACAGCCTAAGACTCCTACTGAGATTAGAAGTTTCTTGGGATTAGCAGGCTATTACAGAAGGTTTATACAGAACTTCAGTGTGCTAGCATCACCCTTGACATGCTTGACGAGGAAGGATGCACCGTTTGTTTGGTATGACAACTGTGAGAAAATTTTTCAGATCTTGAAGAGGAAGTTGACTTCAGCACCAGTGTTGGTTTTGCCAGAGGTAGACAAAGGTTATACAGTGTTCTGCGATGCTTCCAAGAGAGGTTTAGGCTGTGTGCTGATGCAGGAAGGCAAAGTTGTGGCTTATGCATCTAGACAGCTTAAGAAGAACGAAGAGAACTATCCTACTCATGATTTGGAGTTAGCTGCTATAGTTCATGCTCTTAAGACATGGCGTCACTACCTGTATGGTGAGACATGTCAGGTGTTTACAGACCATAAGAGTCTGAAGTATATCTTCACTCAGAAGGATTTGAATCTGAGACAACGCAGATGGCTTGAGCTGATCAAGGATTATGAGGTGACAATCGATTACCATCTTGGTAAAGCGAATGTTGTGGCAGATGCCTTAAGTAGGAAGTCAAGTTCAACAGCTGATGCATTTTCTATGGCATGTTTCAAGAGAGACTTGCTTGTAGATATACGGAAGTTGAACTTAGACTTGGATGTGTCTGGACAGAGTGGGTTGATTGCTCAGATGTAGGTCAAACCTACTTTCTATGATCAGATTAAGGAGTTGCAATAGAATGAAGAAGAGTTGTGGCAGGTTATGCAGGATATGTCGGAAGGTAAAAGGTCAGAATTTAGGTTTTCTGATGATGGTGTGTTGTATCTTCATGACATGTTGTGTATACCTGAGAACAGTGAGCTGAAAGAGCAAATTCTTGAAGAAGCGCATGCTTCTATGTATGTTATGCATCCAGGTAACACAAAAATGTACATGAACCTCAAAGAGCTGTACTGGTGGTCTGGTATGAAGAGAGATGTGGCTGAGTACGTGGCTAGATGTGGAGTGTGTCAGCAGGTTAAAGCCGAGCATCATAAACCTTCTGGTACCTTGCAGTCGCTTCCTATACCTGAATGGAAATGGGAACACATCACGATGGATTTCGTGGTAGGGTTACCCAGAACGCCTAGAGGTTCAGACTCAATATGGGTGATTGTGGATAGACTAACTAAGTCTGCTCACTTTCTTCCTGTCAAGTCAACCTTTGATGTTCCAAAGCTGGCCAAAATATACGTGGACGAGGTAATCAGATTGCACGGTATTCCAGTTTCCATTATTTCTGACAGAGACCCTAAGTTCACATCCAGGTTTTGGGATCAGTTACATCGTGCGTTGGGCACAAGGCTGAGGTTCAGTACAGCGTTTCACCCGCAGACGGATGGTCAGTCTGAGAGGACCATTCAGACTCTTGAAGACATGCTAAGAGCATGCGTTCTGCAGTTCAGAGGTAACTGGGAAGAACACTTAAGCCTGATAGAGTTTGCATATAACAACAACTACCATTCTAGTCTTGGAATGGCCCCATATGAAGCTCTATATGGCAGAAAGTGTAGATCACCAGTTTGCTGGTACGAGGTTGGTGAGAAAGAAATTCTTGGACCTGAAATAGTCGATATGACTACAGAGAAGATATCAGTGATCAGGGATCAGTTGAAAGCTTCTCAGGACAGACAGAAAAGTTATGCAGAGAGACGACGTCGACCTCTTGAGTTTGATGTTGGTGATGAGGTTTATCTAAAGGTTTCACCGTGGAAGGGAGTGCTAAGGTTTGGCAAGAGGGGTAAGTTGACCCCTAGGTACATGGGCCCATATCCTATTGTTGAGAGGATTGGACCTGTAGCTTACAGGTTGGATTTTCCGTCTGAGTTGGCAAATCTTCATGATGTGTTTCATGTGTCTATGCTGAAAAAGTGTCATCCCGGTACAGAAAAGATTTTAGATCCAGAACCGGCGTAGCTTAAGACAGATGTGTCCTACGTGGAAGGACCAGTGCAGATAGTTGATCATCGAATCAAGAAGCTTAAGAACCGTGAGATACCTTTAGTGAAGGTTCTGTGGAGGAATCATAACCTTGAAGAAGCTACGTGGGAGCTTGAGTCTGAGATGCGTAGCAAGTTTCCTTTTCTCTTTTAGGAATTTCGGGACGAAATTCTTATAAGGGAGGGAGATTGTTACGACCCGCGTTGAGCTTACCCTGTAAGTATGTTGTTAAGCATGTGTTTAGCTGCTTTGCTAAGTTATAAGTTTGCTTTTTTAATAACGTTTAAAACAGATATAATATGTGCGTAGTGTGAATCCTAGCCTTAAAACGTGTAAGATCTTGCGCTTGAGGCGTTGCCACAGAAATCGATTGAAACCGACTTTTGAGTCAAAAGTTGTATGTTTTTGGGCTTGCAGGGACCTGTTTGTAGTTTTTGAAAGTTCTTGGACTTTACGTTTTGGTCCCTAGGTTTTCCCTTCTTATCCTTTCTTTCCCTTTTTCTCGTTTCATTTATCAGAAATGAGAGAAACGCAGAGCGTTTCTTCCCTTCTTCGCTTGAGAGGGAAAGAGAGGGAGATTTGGGAGAGAAGGCGATTTGGAGCCCTAGCTTGGTTCCAGCCAGCAGCTGCGGCCCTCCATCTTCGCCTCACCGTTCTTCTTCGCCAGCTGAACCAACAGTAGCCAGAGTTACGCTTGCAGCAGGAGCTGTGCTAGCAGCAGCGGAGGCCAGGAGAAGGAAAGGGCACGAAGAGCACCCCTAGTTCGTCCTCCTCCTTTCCTACAACTAGTTCGTGGTTGTGTGCATCGGTTGCAGGTGATTTGCTGCGCAAATCTATAGTTTTGCCCACTGATTCGAGTGAAATCGACATCAGCAGGTCTGTTTAGGTTTTCAGTCTGTACGCCGTTCGACCGAGTTATATGTGATTCGGTCGAGTTTTCTTAGCAGGAATCGAACAGCAGGTTGATCGGTCGAGTTTGCAAGCTGATCGGTCGAGTTGTGCAGTGATCGGTCGAGTTTCCGACCAATCGGTCGAGTTTCTGAGCTGTGAGTGGCAGTTCATTCAGAAATCATTATTTAACTCAATTTAAGTGCTTTAATGCTTCAATATCAATTGGTATAACTCCTAAACAGTGTAGCATATACAATAGAGTATGATAGATTCATTGGAACTTGAAATATGTGGTATGATTGATGAAAATGGTGGAATTTTATGTATTACAGTTGCATTGTATATGTTGGTTAAAGATGGTTGTTTAGCATTGAAACTTGATAAGTGATACTGAGTCATGTTTAAAGATGACAAATGATATATATGTGTTTTCAAGTGAGGTACAGAATGTGAAATAAGTATGAAATGTGATATTCCTGTTTAAATGTTTATTTGTTAATCAGTTAATAGACTTAGGTGCCCTAACACCGTAGAACCCCTTTGAGAGATCTGCTTCTTAGGGGTGAAACTCGTGTTGCAACAAGAACTGTGCAGAGTCACGGTGGCACGAGGACAGAGAGCCAGTGTTGCAACAAGAACCGTGCGGAGTCATGGTGGAACTGGAGGAAATATGGGTTATTGCAACAAGAACCGTGCGGAGTCATGGTGGTAACCCCGTGAGACTCTCCTCCTGTGTGCTCAGGTTAGTGAGGAGGAGTCTAGAGCACTCATAGTAGTGCATTGGGGCCGGAGAGCCTATGGTCCTGTAGCAGAACATGGCTGGCGTCAGACTTAGCATTTCCCGGGTGTGTCGCTAAGTCTTATACGGTGGGATCGTAGTTCGCTACAGATCTTTATATGCAGAGTACACTGCATATGATTAGGGACTAATAAAAATATAAATATGAATCATATAGGATCGCAGTAAATTTAATATGTTAAGAGATTTGAACTTCTGTGCCAATTCTCTAAATCGGTTTATTTGTTTAAAATATCTGTTGTTGCATAGAAACGAAATTGTTATCTGTAAAGATGCTATGTCATTAGAATTGCCCTGATATTACTGCACTTATCTTTATTTCAATTTTATCTATCTGATGAGTAGTTTAGTGATAGCTAAATGAAATGCTATTCACTGAGCGAGTAGGCTCATCCCTCTACTCAAACATTTTCAGGTCAACAACAGCAACATGAATCGGAAGGATCTTTTCATCCTAACACTTAGTCTGTAGAAGGTTTGTAGTTAGTTTAGTTAGAGGTCTCTTAGTCCTTCCCCCTCGATCCTTGGAACATGGTGTGGGTGAGAGAGAGTGCGTATGTGGAATGTGTATAAAGATGTAAATTACCTGTTATGCTTTACTTTACGTTGAACAATGTAATTTGCTGTAGACTTTGTATATATCTCTTGTCAGTTTAATAGAAATGCTTCTACAGTTTGTTTGGCTTTAGTTTACAGCATAACTCAGGTTATCTTCTTAATGTCTTTAAGATGTTTTTAAAAGTGATGAATGGTTTGGCTTGTGTGTAAATCCCTCCGTCGTGCCCTAATCTCGTGGTCTGTGGTTAGTGTGAGATCGGGGTGTGACAGACCAGCTCCATGATATCCTCACGGTCATGATGGGATAACACCCCCAATGCATGACGATTTAGCAACATATCGATCTAAGAACCTATAGGGCATGACGAGTTAGAACACTCAAGTCATGATGACTTAGCAACATAATATTTTGAGCACCTCTTAGGGCATGACAAGTTAACACACTCAAGTCATGACGACTTATCATCATCAGGACACCACAAGTCATGACGAACATCTCCAACATAGTGCATTTGTGTAACTTGGTCATCTTTAACCTTAGGTTGATCGACCACTAGTTCATCTACTATCATGGCAAGAAGGTGCAAGATATGGATTGCAAACTAACGTGATTCCTTCACCAAAACAGTTCTCAAAACCATCAAAGACAACTAACATATAGAAGATAAAGATCTAGAGATGAAGAACATCATAAGCATATGAAGAGTGAAAATAACAAAGAAGGCTAAGTGTGGCGACCCGACATCGAATCAAGCCAAATCGCCACCAGTAATAATTATGAAATAATCATAATCAACAGATTAACAAAATCACTAAAAATTAAAACCATTTTGCAAAGAGATCCTCTTCTAGGAAAATCTTACTGAAAGAACTAAAACTTAATATACATCATGGTTCATATTGTACATACATTGTTCCATCTTATCTCGAGGGTAACAGATACCAATTGCTTTACTCAAACTTATACATCAGTAACATAAAACCTTGAGGCACGCAAACCAAAATCTCAGGTCATTCATAAAACCACTATGTACTATCTCCCAATGACCTGAGAGTATAGAAACGACACATAGGACTACTATCTACAAGACATGATAGACAATACACTCAACCTGAGCTGTTACTATCTACAAGACATGACATGACATGGCTTTTTCTGATTGGTTAGTTTTACAAAAATCATATCTTTTTACTCCATTGTCCAAAAAATAAAAGAAAATATGTTTTCAAACTAGAAAAATAACGGCTATCCAATGGTACTAGTTTTGCTACTCGAGTTTAATCTCGAAAATATGTGATTTTAATGAATTTAACTAAATAGTTAATAACTTGTGAAATTCATAACTAAATATATATAAGTCAGAAAAATATAATAAAATATGTCTTGGACCCAGAAAAAGGTAACCTAAAATATGGCATGGTTTTGACGACCTAAATTGCATACTAATAAAAGGGTAATGTCTAGGGTTTGAATAAAACCTAAAATCTACATATATGCTTAATAGGTTCTTTGGAGGTCTAGACTTGGATCTAGAAGTGACTCGGATTTGTATAGACTTTGAAGTAAGGTATGTTTGTAGATCCTATTATTCAATGTTTAGCAATCACCAATATTCTTCTTTCTCATGGTCTTATGGACAATAGCCTGCACAAAATCTCTTTCTTTTGAGAATATATTTCTTGTTGGATACCTTATTTGTTTACGATCTTGGGATCAATTTATTATGATGGACTTTGTTTTGGACTCTATCCTATATATTATTTCATGGTGGAACTTTACTTGTTAATACATGCTCTTTTTGCCCACTTTTGTGGTGGTTGCTTATATTGTCATTTATGCGGTGACAAATCTTGTTAAATCTGACTATATTTTTTACTTGCCTATACATTAAGCATGTTATGTGACTCAGTAGCCCTAGAATAGTGTAATTGCATTGGTTTTTGTATTATTTTGGGGAAGGAGGTGGTGGTGCCCCATACTCGGGTTTCAAGTTTATGAGGCTTGGCCCACACTTTATATATATTGGGAGTCTAGAAGTACATCTTTCTCTACCAGGTTTCAAGTTTGTGAGGCTTGGCCTCCTTTGTCTTTATATTGTTCTAGGGCTATGTTTATCTCACATGCATGCATGTTGATGATTGTGGGGTGTATCCTCTAATTCCTTACATGTGCTAGTATGGCACAACTTTATTATTTTATTTATGGAAAGTATCTCTTTTATCATGTGATGGTGATTCTTTTCTTTTATTCCCTTTTGGGTAATCCTTGACTTTCTCATGGGAAGCCTTGTTTATTTTTGATGTCCTTTAATCCACATATTGCTCAATTTTCCTATTTAGTATGCACATACCAGCTTTTACTGATGTTTCCTTTTCTTCTCCTTTTTGTGGGGTATACTTCCATCCCCAAGTTTAGATCAAGGAGAGGATAAGCAAGGTGGGGTTGGACAACAACCTTTGTAGCTGAGCTTTTGGGAGACTTGAAAGAGGTGGTTAGATGATCCTCAGCTAGATCCTTATAGTTTATTTTGTAACTCACCCATGTGTGGTGTAGTGATGTATAAAGATATCAAGCTTTGTAGTAGTTAGATATATTCCTCTTCCGCTGCTACTTATTGTGTTATGATACATACATGTTGAATGAATTGGTTATCATCCCTTTGGTGAAAAAAAATTATGTGGTGTTTGGTTTTTAGGGATGTTTCCTTTTATTTATAGTAGGGAGTGGTTCCCCTCTGGGATCCCATTCCTTACAGATAGTTTATTGTGCAGTCATAGTCCTTGATTAGGTTCATCCGCCTTCTTTGCCTCATATCAACTCATGCTTTTAGAATATATAATGAAGGTTCTTATTATCTGTGAATATTTGATACTTTCCCCATACAGATAGTGCCTCCAAATCTTCAGGGTAAGAACTACATGGGCTAATTCTAGGTCATGCGTTGGATAGTTCTCTTTGTGTTTCTTAAGCTAACATGAAGCAAAAGAAATAAAATTATTGTCTTGCATTAATACACATCCATAGACATTCTTTGAGGCATCACAGAAAATGATGTAGACTTTTCCTTGCTCTGGAAACACAAACATTAGAGCACTCATAAAATTATCCTTCAATAACTGAAAAGAACACTGACACTTGTTATCCCAAACAAAAGGAACACCATTTCTAGTTAGCTTGGTTAAAGGTAACACTATGACACTAAAATTCTTAATGAACCTCCTATAGTAACCAACTAGAACTAGGAAACTTTGAACCTCATTCAGTGACTTGGGTTGCTCCCACTCCAACAATGACTCCACCTTCTTAGGATCCACACAAACACCTCTTACAGAGAAACATGACCAAGAAAAGACACCTTAGTCAGCCAAAACTTGCCCTTACTGAACTTGGCATACAACTGATGCTGCCTCAACAACTCCAACGATTGACGAAGATGTTTCTCATGATGCTGACTGTCTCTACAATATATCAAGATATCATCTATGTACATGACTACAAACTTATCAAGATACAGTTTGAACACTATGTTCATCAAGTCCATAAATGCTGCTGGTGCATTAGTTAGCCCAAACGACATAACCATGAACTTATAATGACCATACCTAGTCCTTAAAGCAGTTTTAGATATGCCATCCACCTTGATCCCTAATTATGATATCTCGACCTTTGGTATATCTTAGAAAACACTATATCACCTCTCAACTGATCAAGCAAATCATCTATCCTTGGCCACATGTACTTGTTCTTCATTGTGACCTTGCTCAACTGCCGGTAATCAATATGAAGCCTCATATAACCATCCTTCTTCTTCACAAACAAAATTGGAGTTCCCCAAGGCGAAGTGCTTAGTTGTATAAAACCCTTCTCCAACAACTACTGCAAATGTTTATTCAACTTCTTCATCATAATGGGCGCCATCCTATAGGGTGCCTGAGCTATGGCTTGTGTACCTGGAACTAGGTTGATCTCAAAATCAATCTCTCTAGGGGCTGGAACACCAGGAAACTCTTCTAGAAAAGCATCCTCAAACTCACACACCATAGGTACATCCTAGATTCTAGAACTCATCACCTTGGTATCCATTGCATGAGCTAAGAAAGCTTCATACTCTTGTCTCATCAACTTCTCTGGTATCACAATCGACACCAGACAAGTAGGAATAATCTTCCTATCTCCTTGGAAAGTCCAACATACATCCCCATCAAAAGTGATGATGTTGACATAATGACATGTATTAATCATCGCGTCGAAATCCAATACTTTTGTAAATAAGAATGTGTTCCAATAGATAGACTAGAATGTCCAGTCGACTGACTGGAGATTCACAACAATAATTTAATCATGAAAATCTATATCTTCAACTCCCAGTTGATATAGAAACCTTGGCCTTGACCATCCTATAAATAGGAGGGTACTTAAGGCTATCTAGAAAACACAACTAATGCTGAAAAACATTGTCCTCTCACAATTGTGGTAATGTGAGAACCTAAACAAGTTTTACCCATAAAAGGGAGAGATAGGAAGGGAGAACAAGTCATCGCTAACACATTGACATCAAAGGGACAAACTACTCCCCGTTGGGTCTAACAAGCGTGACCAGGAGTTCCATGTGGTCCCTGTGGAATGTGATAGAGGCATGGAGAGGATGTCACCAACATGCTTGGAGGACTACATCAGCTACTACCCGAGTGTCACATCAGGAGGCCACCCTAACTGATGTACATGTGTCGTCAGATCTAGAAGCATCATGCTACTAGGATTATCACTAGACTTGTTCCAAGACCATGTATATACCTCATACTTTATTTCCTAAATACATCATTATTGACACAATCTGTTGGATCGGGATACATGTAGATTTTGTTTGTTTCCGCTACCTTATTTGCTGTCTAATATTCTTATATAAGTATATGAATAATGGAGGATGACTCGAAATAGTAAAGTCACCTACTTCTTAGGCACTATACCACATTGTAAGGTGTGAGGCCTAAGAGGAGAACTCACTCAAATGGTATAATATAAGGATCCATGAAAAGATAAAACAAATGAAATATAACTATTACAAAGTTATAAACCATATCATTATATAGTGTATCCTTACCGAGAAAGGTGGTATTATAAAATGAAAATACAAACTATCTACATGAAGGCCTATAGAATAGGGTAATCCAGACATTCCAAGCTATCCTCACATTTATAGACATTTACATGATAATCCTCAGTCCTAGTTCTCTAAGGTACCTACACTTGAGTGGTTGGGAAGAATACCTAAATGGAGATATATAAAATAATAAGTCATCAAACACTGAGTATGTGCATATTGAACATATTTAGGCATTATAGAGAGTTTAATTATGGAGGTTCCCATTCAGAATAATGCTATTATCAGGTAGGAGAGTTCAAGAATATATAAATGAGATAATGAGGAATATAAAGAATAAAACCTTTCCACATGATGTATTTCCATAAATTAGTTTATGAATAACAAATGCATGTAGATATTATAGACTAAAAATAACTAAAGCATGGCCAAGACACCAGGGATCATTGGCCTAGAATAGGGATGGCGGAACAACACATCTGGAGGAAATAACACACCCCTATATAAATTGAGGGTGGAATAACACACCTAGACAGAAAAGCACATCCTATTATAAAAGCATAATTATGTAAAAGCATCTATGTTAGTTGAATTAGTTTAAAATCACATACAACAATAGAATGAAAAACTTATGTCCATCAATAATATGGCAAGAGGAGTTACAAACCCAGCCTAACAAGAATAATCATATTTTAAAGATATTTAAAAGGATTTTCACTTTAAAGGCATATAATTTCAATTAAGGAGTAAGAATATCAAGAGGTGTCTCATTATGTGAAAATGTATATCAAAGTCAATAAATGCCCAAGTATAAATAGAGATTGTACATACCCAAACTTCACAACTAACCCTATTTTCTAGGGGGATTCTCAATTTGTCCTTCTCCACCTAGAAGTGTTATATATACACATATTAATCAACCATAAAATTCTCTCAAGCATGAGGTTTCTTTATAAATATTTATTTTAGTAAGGCATGTCTATTTGGATGTTAGATACATTGACATTAAAGTACTACAAGCTTTGAGGGAGGAATTTGGGTCTGCTAGAAGGATCATGAGTGCCAAGTAGAGATCATCAATTATCACCGATAGTTTGTAACATGCCTTGTCAATAACACAACAATGATCACATTTTTATGCTAATCCTCATTTTGCAGTATGAAAACTCCCATGGAACATTTTATGAGAATGGGTGCCCAGTTCACAGTCACCTGACTGGTGCTCTGAGATTTCAATACTACCTGCTATCTGGAGGAAAAATATGGAAGCAATACTTATAACTATACTGAAGAGGAAGGCTTTCAAGAAACTCTTTAGGTAGCAGGTCTGAGTGACCTTGGTTTCTCAGGTCCTATGTTCACTTTTAAAAGGGGAACCTTACAACAAAGTCTCGATCGTGTAGTTGGTAACTATTTGTTCATCCGAAAACATCACTAGTTCTGTGTTGAACATCTCCCACACCTACACTCTAACCATTTCCCTATCATTATACGTTCGAGGGTGAGGAAACATGGAGTTGTTCAATTTGTAGCCAAGGCTAGCTAGTCACATGATCCAACCTTCAAGTCGATCCTTTTTTCGCACTGGGAAAGTAATAAGGAATTCCATGAAACTTTAAACTTGACCAAGAGAACCCTCTCTAGATGAAATCAGGAGGAGTCGATCAACAAATGGAGAAAGAAGGCCATGCTACTTTGCAATATAGCTATGTTGGAAAAAGAACTCACCCTATGCTACAACCCCATTACTAATGGTATTTATACCTATATGAAAGCTGAGTTTGAAGGTGTCTTGCAAGAAGAGGAGGAAGAATGGAGGCTCAAAAGCCACATCAATTGGATACAAAATGGGGATACAAACTCTATGTTTTACATCGCATTTGTAAAGAAATGAAGGCACTCTAATACAATCACCATGTTAAAAAATAATGACAGGGAATGGATCATAGATGCGGCCAGCATTATGGATATGGTCAAGAAAAATTTCCAATCCTTGTTGACTGAACTAGAAGGTTATGATCATGCTATGAGTGCAGTTATTCCTGGCTATTTTAAGAAGATGTGAGACACTCAGAGAAAGGCTATTGCAGCGGTTCCTACAGTAGATGAATGTCTGAAAATCATCAAGAATGTCAACCCATACAAGGCAGCCGGGCCTGATTGGATAAATGGACTTTTTGTGCTCAAACGGTGGGACATTTTGAAGGATTCGATCCTTAAGACAACTTAGCATGCTTTGCAAGGAGGCACCTTTCACTGGAACTTTGTTCATCTAATATTGTCCTAATACCAAAAGTCCCAAGACCTACCACGTGTGATCATCTAAGACCAATTTCCCTTAATAACTTCTGCCTGGATCTCATATCTAAAGTGGTAGTGGAAATACTGAAGCCCAACATGTCAGGCTGGGTCTCCCAAACGCAAAGTGCATGTGTGCCAGGCCACAAGATTAGTGATAACATAGCCATTATACAGAAGATAATCCATCTTATGAAGAGGATGACTTGCTTAAAGAGTATGGCCATCAAAGTAGACCTTTCTAAGGCTTATGATTGCCTCTCTTGGAGATTTATAGCAAGCAGACTCAGAAAATTCTAGCTCCCAGAAAACATCTTCAACTACGTTATGAACTCCTTGACCACAGAAGAATGTTCTATACTCTGGAATGGAGCCCAATTAGAATCTTTCAAGCCTTCTAGAGGCTTAAGGTAGGGTGATCCTCTTGCTCCATACATCTTTGTACTATGTATTGAGAGGTTAAGTCAACTCATCTCAGAAGAAGAGCAAATAGGGAACCTGGAAACCGATCAACATGGGTAGAAGTGAAATAAAGGTTTCCCACCTTTGTTTCATAGATGATCTTATCCTATTTGGTGAAGCATCAAGTAAGCAAATGCGGACTATAAAGAAATGTTTTAAGAAGTTTGAACAAGCATCTAGACAGGCCATCTCAACGAAAAAGACCCACATCTACTATGCTGCAAGTGTACCACAGGAGATGACAAGACGAGTTCACATCATTGGAGGGTTCAAGGAAACAAATGACTTGGGAAGATACTTAGGTGCCACCATCATTCATGCTAGAGTCACGAAGAGTACTTATTTTGATATTCTTAATAAAGTAGAAAATGGAGTCAACAGATGGGTAGCAAGAAGTTAATCCCTTGCAGGACGCTATTGCCTTGCTAGGACGACGCTGCAGGCAATCCCAACCTTTGCCATGTAGACTGTTGTGCTAACCCGATCACTGTGCGACCGTATTGACGGTAGCATTCGAAGGCTTCTATGAGGAGTAGGACATAATCAACATCCCATGTCTTTGGTCTCCTGGGGGAAAGTCACTAGCTTGAAGGAGAAGGGGGGACTAGGGGTCAAAACAATGCGAGAGTGGAACAATGCCTTAATCGCCAGAAATACATGGGACATAGCTAGTAATAGGGATACACTATGGTGCATATTCATGCAAAATAAGTACCATAACTATACAAATGGCAGGAATCTGAATGTATCAAGACTAGCTCAAGCCATGCTTCTCTTTAAATATTTCATTACCCAACACTCATACGTCAACCTTATCTGTGGGTAGAATACCAATTTCTAGTCTGAACCTTGGGTAAAACCTGGTATGCAACTAATGCAAGTCACTACATAGCCAATACTAGAGGACGTAAAGGTGCTTAAAGTTGCCAGCATTGTTCTAGACAATTGTCAATGGGATTTTGAATTTCTTGCTGCCTAGATACCACCCCCTCATGTTATAAGCCTGATAGTCCAGGTAGATCCCCCAGGGGAGGAGAATGGGGTGGACATTCAAGTATGGGAGGACACCTTATATGGTAACTATAATTCTAAATCATCCTATCAGGTCCTTTGTAAGGATAAGGAAATCATGACGGTAGGAGATTGGAATTCCATATGGAAGTTGAAACTCCCAGCCAAGTACATGATGTTTTCCTGATTGATTAAATATGATGGCCCACTCACGAATCATTGAGTAGAGGAATGGAACAAGATGCGAGGAGAAAAACAAGAGGAAGAGATGTAGATGAAGAGGACCAGTGATGGCCCACTTCTCCTTCTACTCATCCAAACCCATGTTCTTCTATAACCTTAACCTACAACTAGAAGCCTCTTGACCAGAGTATTAGCCACCCTCTTCCAAACCTAGGTTTTTAAACCACTTCTCAAGTACCCCCACATCTTGACCAATACACCAAGACAAGGGTTCACACTCTTTGACTTCAAACAACCTCATGCTCATATGAGTGGTAGAAGTAGGTATGAACACATATATATTTCAAGGAAACTCATTTCTTACCACAACATGCCACATGCCACTACCCATCACCAATTGTTTCCTCCACCTCTATGAATTCCCCCACATTGGAAGCTAGGGAGATCTTCCTATGGTTTTCACAGTTACCTTTGTAACTAGATTATATTACTCATGTTGCTGCAAAAATGATGACAAACAAGTGTACGTTGTTGCAACCTCTCCTCTAGGATCGGTATGATCAGATTCACACTCAACCAAGCATGCAAACTATAGGAGAACATTTGTTACCAAGACATGATACAAATGCTCATCCTCCAAGATCAGTATAAGTTCCAACGATGGGTAAGTCAGTACTTCCTTTCATGTATCCTTTTTTAGAGAAAATGAAACCCAATTAATAGGAGATCTAACCCCAAGTTAGTATAATTGCATTTATACAGTGGCATACATTATATAGTAAATATGTTTGTCAATCTTTTGTCTCATTTAAATACTAATTTTAGAAATAAGTTTGCAAAAGAATCAAAAGAATGAATGTTTGCTACTAAACCCAAGTTGGTGTACATAAACTTAATTAGAGGTAATTAGTTTGCTCAATACTTTAAAATTCTATATGTGCATCACATTACATGTGTATATATTGGTTTATTAGTAATAGAAATCAATGTAATAGTAGGTATGTTTCATGTATATTTTATTTAAAGTAATATGTCAATTAAAAACTAAGGGTGGAAACAATTCAATTAATACTCTAATTAACGTGGATTATTGTGTGGCCCAGTCATATGTATCCATAATATACATAGTTAGATATACATTTATATAGTGTACCACTAATATCACTATATCATAAATCAATAATTTCATGTTGTATTCAGGTCAATACAAATATAGATTATGAGATAGTGATATATTAGAAAAAGATTGATAATAATAAGGAGATACTACATACAAGTCTCTTTCACATTGATAGAACATACTAGGTAATCTTTTATGTTGGGTTCATTCACAAATGGATATATACATGTATATAGTATGTATTTAAATGTATGTGTAGTATCACTACATCTACTAATAACCTTATCAAACACTAATTATAGTTTAGATAATACTTAGAGTTACTTGATTCTAAACCTAGTCATAATAGTAAATCATTTTTTGGATCAATAAAACCTAAATTCTAAGAATATCAATATATATATATATATATATATATATATATATATATATATATATATGTGTGTGTGTCTGTGTGTGTGTTCTTTGATAGTAGTTGTATATATTTATGCAATCTCAAGAAGTTAATATCAAGAAAAACTCAGTATAATCATAGTTTACTATATTGGAAAATGAAACCCTAGTGATCAATAGTAAGGATACTCTAGTAATCTAATATCAATAATTAACTCACTAGATCAAAGTGGAAACTTCTTTATTTAAATAGAGATTTAGAAATAAAGGTCACACTTTAAAGAATTTTGTAATGGACTAGTCTATATGTAAAACACTTTTAGGTTGATATGGATGAATTTGAAATCCCCATAGAAATAGGGTTAGTCATGAAGATAAGGTATGTTCTTCTTTCCAACATAATTTTGGTCATAAAATTACTAAACCCTAATGTTATTATTAGTGGGGCATGTTTATGTTGACACTCCTTACTGAACATCTTTGTATCATTTTGGGATACCAACTATTATCCACTGATTTCTCCAACATTGATTACTAAAATCATGCTTCACTTCCATAAGAGTCATGCATGTGATGCAAATTTCTACATGTTGGATGGTTTCATCCCATATTCACTTGAATATTAGTTTGATAAAATGTGTGATCTTTACTACCATATTATGCGTGTGAGATTTTCACTAATACTATCTAATAGTAATTTAACCATGTTATAGGTATTGAGATTGTACTCCTCCTATAAGGCACTGGGTTTTATTAACATACCACACATGATTATTTAGGCACTAAGCTTTTATATCTCCTACCAAGCACTAGGTTTTATTCCCCGACCACATGTGATATATTTAGGCATTGAGACTTTATTCCTAATTCTAGGAACTCAATATTACCTCTACCACATGTGATATATTTAGGCAATAAGGTTTTGTTACTCAATTCAGTCACTAGGGTTTTATTACCAATGCTATGTTTTATATGATGGACACTGATGTTTTATTTCGCCTACCATGGATTGTGTATTACGGTTCTCTAGTCATACTTTAGATTATGGTAGTATTGTTGTAATGTACATGAACTTAGTATTTTTTATTTTTTTGGAAATATTGAAAAGAAAGAAATTACTCATTTGTGAATTGTTACCCTAAGTTGACAACACCTCAAGCTTTGATAATTATTATTTTTTTAGTTATTCTATTTATTACATTTTTGAGCTCACCCATGTCTGTAGCCCTCTTTTCTAGGTATACCCTTACTATTATACCCACATCCTTCACGTGGCCACATATTTTTGTTAGTGCACATATGTATTGATCTAACACATACCTTTTCTTTGCATCTTCCTCCTTTGGGTGTTGTTTTTAAACCACTAAGATATATGTGTTGTATTGAATGATGATTCATGAGGACCATGAACTATGGACATGAAATACAAAGGATATATTGAGATATTCAAGTTTCTTGCAACACTGACTATTTGTAATACTAGATGGACCATTGAATTTTTGTATTACCGCCATTGTAGTGAGGAATTATGTTATAGAAATAATAGTGAATTTATTAAATTGAATGTGGCTATAAATGACTTTGTTAGATACATTATACTTAAGAAATGAAACTGAATGTTTTTCATCATACATGCCATTGTGTTTGTATTGCATGGATTTGTTCTTCAAATAAGTAGGGAGTGCATCCCCTATTAGGATCTAGTCTTTATAAAATTATAATAGCCAAGATTAAAACATACTTCTCCTCAAATATGCTTCAATTGGATATCTTTTTGGTTAATGATAAGAAATGGAAAATGCATCCAAGAAGATGTTTATTAGCTAAACAAGACTAGTTGTGACTTCATGCATACAATTTACACCTCTTATCTTCATTCTTTCAATGCCTAATGCAATTAGTGCATAAATCACATAAACTTTCCACAACATCAAAAATTTACTTAATGAAATGTGTCATTCATAACGATTTGATTAAAGTTGTTTCATGTTAGCATTGATAAAAATAGATTATAATGTCATTTCTCATACAATAAATCAACCATACATGTCCACCCATACCATTTGGTCCACCTGGATACATGTGTGGGGCTGGAGTTGATGTTCCTAGATCAATATGGCGTTGCGAAAGAAGATTGGGGTGTAATTACATAGTATCAGTCTTCTTTATTTTATATTATTTTAGTTTTATTACATAAGGGAACCATTATTTTATGTTTTTTTCTTTTTTATTTTCTTTGAACTTTGTGTATCTAGGGATGCAAGGTGGCAGGAGGAAGCATAGAAAAGGAAGGATTGCCCACCCTAAGCTCTTGGATGGTGTCCAACGCTACTATGTTTGTGCTTTCACGTCTTTTCATGAGGAACATAGGATGAATTATTGAAGAAAGTAAAAACATGGGTGTTAAGCATAATGCATTTCCATAACAAGAGTCCTCTAAGAAAGATCATTTTAGAAAACTTCACTACAAGGGAAGATCCATAACAAATAATCAATAATTGTAAACCACATGTTTCTTATAAGTTTTGAGCAAACCTTAAACATTTATGACTTCCAATGATTGCTTTCATTCATTCAACCAAAAATCCAAGAAGGATGCAAAAATTATGTATAAGTCAACTAATCATGTAGAAAAATGGATACATGAAACTTTTGGGTGCATTTGTTCAAGGTCAAAAATTCAATTCCATACAATAGATACTATGTTGAAACATCTTTTAGGCCAATAGGTCTCTACCTGGGTAGATTCATAAAAGTGTGCCAAGTTGCCAATTCCACGTGTCAAGGACTATCTACTAAGCACAAAAAGCAAGAAATGAAATTATAGCTATAAAGGCACTAGAAATTACCAAAAATATACATGAAATGCAAAATTGTATGGCATGGCAATATGACTATAAATATATTAAAAACTATGCAAAGATTCAAAATGTTGAACTACATAGCATGAAAATGGTATCAAACAAAAAACAATAAAATAGATAGGTGGTTCAATGAGTCAGACAATCAATCCGCAAAAGGTTATAAAACTAGAACAAGGGAACTAGAATGAAAATAGTGTACCTCCCCACCAAAATGAGATTTTAAATCATGTTGTACTCATCTTCACATAAAACCTAGCATGATAGGGTAGTGGTCATTTTAGAGGTAGCTTGTCCTCCTTGTGGGGGTGAGGTGGTGGATGCTGGTAGTAATACTCCCAATAGTCTTCCTCTAGAGGTAGATATGTATTGAGGTAGCCATGTAGAGTGCTCTAGTATTCCTCACTGCACTATGGTTTTCTTTGTTCCTAAACATGAGTATATGAGTAAATATGGTTCAAAAGGTAATGTGTCTGATGTTGATATATACATGTCAACTGTTGGGTGTTTGTATCCCCTTTAATTGCTTTGCAATGATATAATATTTGTAGGCATTTGTTGAAGGTGTTAGTGTTTGTGTCATGTGTCTGTGGTCATCTCCTCAAATAGTGTGCACTACCCTACTATTGTTGATAGGTCACATTAATTTGTCCCTCAACCATCATTATGTCTACCATTTCTCAAAAGGTATCTCTATGATGTTTCTCCTACAACTCTACAATCGTACTTTTTTACTAGGAACTTGTCCCATGTAAGTCAAGAAAATTGTTGTCTAGTAGGACAACTTTGATGTAAAACTAGGGATCTCAGGGTTGAGAAGATAATAGATATCATATTTCATGGAAATCATATGTGACCTTACAAGATGTATTAAACCAACATATTTAGAACATATGGCCTTAGTGAGGCCACTCAAATCATGGTCAATAGCTAGAGCAAGTTCTCTTCATAGGGATTGATTTCATGTGTTCAATCATCATATCCATCAATTTTATGCATTTATCATTGGATGATCTAGACTATCACAAACGTGTACTTCTATAAATAGCAACATTGGTCATCATATAGGCCAAAATTATATTGGAAAAGACTTTTTGGATGTATATAATTACACAATTTGACATCCTACTAATATTGTATTTTTAGAGGATGAAAGTGTCATGGACGATGAGACTTCCAATTATCAACATTGTTCCACATACACTTCCATTCTTTTGCCACAATATCAAATGTTTCTATGAATTCTTGATTTGAGACAAATATCTTATTCAACTGAGAGTAACTAAATATATGTATAGTTTGGAATGACTTGAATCTTATGACCTCTTCTCCCTTGTAGTTCACCTTTATAAGTGATCTGAAAAGAAACTAGGTTATATCCACATAAGAATCTTACCATCCATGATTACCTTGCTTATGTCACATTCTTCCATTAATTGGTCAAAGCAAAAGTGTATCCCAAAATCTTGCATTATGGTCATGCAAGAATAATAGGTGGGTAGTACCTTCTTGTCATATTATCAAAATGGATGACTCCCACATTTCTCCTTGGCTTCCCCAAATTTCCTCCCCTTGCTCCTCGACCACAAAGTGTAAACTAAAGTTCTTCTCTTATATTTCATACAATCATTCTCTAGTTGACACACCAAGTCTTGTGCTACGCTCTCCAACTCCTCCTCCTCATTTGATTCCTCCTCCTTGTAGTATTCTTCACATATAGAGATATCATAAAAATTGAAGGAATTCTCCTCTTGTAATTATCATTCCATTCATCTACATTATCATGCACTATACTCTTCCTTGCTTGAATCGGTATAGGTCAAGGGTTCATTTGTTGTGTTGTGTGTGATGAAGACGGAGAAGCTCAACTGGATCCCCATTGTGCATGGAATGGGGCATCCAACTCAAAAAAATCCACATCATTCTCCAATTATACTTTTGATTGACTCTCCTCCTTCTCCATGTTGTTAAGATTAGATATAGAATCATATTATCATGATATGAGGAGATGGAAGTGAAGGTGTGGAAGTATGCGACGTTCTGGTTCAAGGAGTATGAGATGGAGGTGGTGGATTGGAGGCATTCTCAGGGAAACAATATTGTAATCTTGATTCTTCAGATACCTTTTCCCCAACCCCTTCACTATTTGGAGAGTTGGGAAAGAGCGGTTAGGGTTATTGTGGCTATACTATTTTGTAGAGGAAGGGAGGAAGTAGAGGTGTAGGAATGTGGCGACTAGATTCCGAGGAAGACTTTTTGGGGCTTAGGGGAGCTTAGAGAGGGTTGATCAAAGCTCAGAGATGAAGGGGCAACATAGTAAACTGACTATCATTGAATGGCCATTCTCACGAGTTATAAGTGAGGGGGTCATGATGATTCCCCTATTAGCCGTGTGCACAAGTTTTAATATTTATTACTCAAGAAGTACCATACAAGTATACATGTGCATGTAGTATGTTCGAGATTGTCCAAGGACCAGGGTACATCTAATCGCAAGCGTGTTAATCTTTAACAATCTAGATCGATTTATTAGTTATTTTTTGAATTTTAGCTAATCTATTTTGCAATTTTAAGGAATGGGAAATAATAATTGCTTAAAGTGAGACTTAGATCATATTTTGAAGGATCTTGGTAATGGGATTTCACCTCCACATCATTACCCACATATAACCACAAGAATTATCATACTAATTAACATGCAAGGAGGTTGCCGTCATCACACACCTCCTGATGATATGAGATAGTTCTAATCTCCACATAATACTCTTATGCTTATGCAAAGATTTGAAATAAAACCTTGGATCCTCAATGCAATCCCATCCACTCCCATGCTCAAGGATACATTTCTAAAATATCTACTCCTTACTTGTCTACGTATCCTCCTAGATCACATAAAGAAGAGTAAAACATGTAAGCAAGATGTCCAGTATTGCATACAAACATAAAAACACCATAGAATATCTTAGAATAGAAAATTAACTACCATTAGTTAAGAAATCCGAGTTCACATGAGAAACGACGTGGGAGCACTCTCCCACACCCAAGAAAAGAAAAACTACTCATCCATGGTGGTGAAACACAAGCAAATGTTACAGATTTCAGAGTTCAACGTGACTAGAGAAAAGAAAAAAAGGAAAACCAAGGAATGAGAAAGAACTAGGTAGAACTTTGACTTGAAGATGAAATTCTACCCACACTAGTGCTTTTTCTCCAACAAACTTCTCTCCCAAGAGGTCTGAACAAGGTGGAGAATCTCTTACTGCAATCCTTGAAGAAGAATGGAGGTTGTCTTGAGTAATCACTTCTTCTTCCCCAAAATCATCCTTCCTCTGCTCTGGATTCTTCTCTAGTCGAAAGTGTTTCCAAAATGACGAGGGATAACTATCCCATAAGTGAGTTCCTGTATTTGAAACAAGGGATGGTTGTTTTTCAAAACTTTAGAAATTGACCGGGACACACCATGTTTGAGAACCGTAGGGTGTGTCACCATATGTAACTGACACACAAACTGCTTTTCTTGAGGAGTACACAATGTGTTGTTTGACAGACACATCGTGTAGCAAAGAGTTGATGAAATCCTAGTTTGAACTGCTCAGGTTGGGTACAACGTGTCTTAATAAACACATGCCATGTATGTTGATAGAACTTCTGAGTGTAGCTTTTAAATGATGTGGAACGTCGTGTCATAGTAGAGACACATAGTGTCACAACTCTTTAGGAGGAAGAGGGATCATCTATAAACTCACACGGCATGTCATAATTAACACACACCATGTTCTCTTCAATGAAGTATGATAATTAACACTTTGTGAAGTATGCAAACTCATGGGGACTCCAACTAAGGTTGTATTTTGGTATGATTAGCCCCATTCTCTCGTCACAATCATGTACCTGTGCTCACAAACATGTTACGAGTAAAAAAACTAAAAAGGTGGGAAATCAAGTGTGATTAGAGGCAAAATGAGATACAAAAATGGATTGAAAATGTGTGTAAATGTGGGTAAAAAGTCTATATAAAATGTGCACATCAAATCCTCCTAAGCTTGAACTATTGCTTGTCCTCAAGAAAAAGAACATTGAAAAATAAATGAAGAAATTGTCAAGCTCATGTATTAGTTAAATGGGATGGAAAAAATAAATCAAGCCAATTCAACCATAAACAAATTTTGTTGCAAGTAACCATGAGATCACCTCAAACACTCAAGATTGAAGTTTAGTTCAACAAAAGTGCAAAAATCTAAATGAAAGGATCAACAAAACAACATTAGGTAGAAATTAGATGAATAGACCAAATGAGTAGTGAATATGAAACCAAATTCTCTCAATTATTAAAGATGTAAAGGATGAAATCCAAACTAACAAAATAGTCCATCAGCAACCTTTTTACCTTTAGATAAGAATCAAAACATGAGTTCCAACACTTGAAAGAAAATGTAAACTTATGAACATGTGGAATTACGGTTGGGGTTATTTACCCTCTTTTAAAACATAACACCTAACCATTGCGTCCGGATTGGACTTATACTAGGCTAGCATGTTAATTGGGTGGTTTTCCATCTTTTATAGGGGTGTATGTAATAATAATCCCATAATGATAAAAATTGAGTTGGGTTCCACTTTAGAAACACAAAGCCTTAAGCGAAAAACTTTTTCCCCAAGCATTTTAAGTGTTGGCTGAATTGTTTATTTAATAGGATTTCAGTCATTTATTAAAATTTATTGAGAGTTTGGTTGAAAGCGCACTACAAATTTGATAAAGTCATCTAGAATGCTAAAAAAGGTTGTAATGTTGACTACTCCAAGAAGATTTTAGTCGTTACATGTATTATATAAGAGTGTGAAAGGTGAACATGTGGATAAAAGTAATACCAAGATGAGACAAAGATAGTTGGAAAAAGATTCCATTTAAATGATGCATGATTTGAATTTTTCTCTTCAATTTATATTTCTCAATACAAGATAGGACAAACAATTCAATCATAGAAGGGATTCCAATCCAAACACAAGGAATAAGCCTTAGGTCATAATAGATTTTCCATAAATAGAAATAGAAGCTAGAATAAGAGTTAAGAAAAAGACGATCAAAAGAAACTACAACTACACTACCGGTAGGTTTCTCTGTCCAAGCCTGAACGTTTCAGTGTCCTTACTACATCAAACAAACTCAAGAGGGTAGCAACCGAGTACCTACCATGGTAAATCAAGAAGAAGGGTCAGGTCCCTTATGTCAAGTTGTAAAAGACTGGCTCAGAACATCATCGTTAGGAATATCATAGGAGTCAACTCATGATGAGGTGGAGGTGGAGATGGAGGCATGGCATAGTGGCCTTGAGAGATATGCCACATATCCATCCTCTGAAGCATGCTATGAATGTTGGAGTAATGTTGACTCTTCATGTCAATTTGGGTGTCTTGCTCATCAAATATTTGTTTCACATAGACATAGAGGTGTTGGACGTCATGCATTTCCCAGTTGTACTCTGTCTGTGCACCAATCAAGAGAGGATGGAGAAGCTAAAACTACATCTGAACCCTCATGATTTTGTTCAGAATCAAATCCATTATCAAAATTGAATCTTAGTAGTCCTTGTTTGTTAGGGTAACTTAGGGAAAATCAGGGAGTTCAATGAACATGCCACCATGATCAACAAAATACTTCCTGAATGAGTTGTCAATAGAAGGGTCCCTAACAATCAAACAAAAAGAGATGAGGAGCTTGAGATCAATTAAGTTCCTCCAAGGAGTAGCTTCTAATCTTGTAATTTTGACATTGATCTTGTGGGCAATGTGGGTTATCAGTTCTCCAATCATAATCTCGTCTGATTTGCTACATTTGATCTCAAAGAAATGGGTGAGAATTTAGTAGGGGTTATTTTTTTTTTGAAGTTGTGTCGCATACCTAACAAGAAAAGATAGATCCTACTTACCACAAACTCCATGTGTTTCTTTCCTTACACAATAAAAAATGGGGTTGTGGACATGTGTTTCCCTATCCCTTGCAGCTTCATGAATGTCATCATCAGTGATTTCCCTCTAGAAATCATCACTTTTAAATTCAAGTGGATATGACATTGCTCCTCCATAATGTCACCGAAAGGCATCATAGAATTATTTAAAATTAAGCTTGTAACCATGACCCAGAAGTCAGATAGTAATGATAGCGAAGAGCTCATCCTAGGACTTCATCCTTGAACCCAAGTGCTTACATGGTTTCTTCACATGTAAAATATGTGGGGAGAACCATAAGAGTGATCAAGGACTGATATGTAGCATCTTATTCCTTTGTAATGTTGAATTGTGTGTTGGATATATAAGTGGGTGTTGAAGAAGAACCCTCTTCTCTGGGGCGCTTGGAATCTTTCTTAGTCAAAACCGTTAGTGCCTTGTAGGAGTTTTAGAACATTGGGACACAACATGTGTTGTAATGGACATGGGCGTGTCTTCGAAGCTCAGAGAAGTTGTTGATTTACAGATGGGAATGACATGTTCTATGAAACACATGCCGTGTGTTATGCATATTGGGCATTTTTGCAGGTCGAAGATGAACTGAGGCATCACACCGTGTTTGCTCCTATCACGCCATGTTTACTAAGGTCGGCGGCAATCTCCGGTCGAGAATGAACTGGAGCGAGGGAATGGGGAGGACTTATGGTGCTGATGGTGGTGAGGACAAAGATCAACTGTGGATCTAAGCTTAGTTTCTTGGACAAATGTGGTAGAGCAACATGTTTGTTCATGAGGACAAACATGGTCACTACTCCCTTGGCATCAATGATGAGTTTCTTACTCAATGGAGACAAGAGAGTGGGATGGAAACACAATCAAGAACATGGACGAGGGTGCACACAGCTGCATTTTGTGGCTACTTGCTCAAACACAGTGTGAGTGTGTGTAGAAAGGAAGAGGGTGGCTTTGAATTTGGTCTTAAAAACCCTAGTTCTATTATGCAACCATGATGTGTCCAAACAAGCACACATAATGTACTCATGCATACATTCTGTTACTTCTTTTTCTTATTTTGCCTTGTTTGATGATGACACAACATGTAGGAGACACGACATGTTTTTCCGCTTAGGAAAACCTTGCTGGTGAATCTTCTTAGGGACACAACGTGCACTAATTAACAAAAAAGGTCTAAGTTTCCAGTGGCTTGTCATAGAATTGAATCTCGTAGTAGACAATGTGTGTGTTAATTAATATAGTGCATGTGATTTTCCAGTGGACTTGTTGATGTCTTTAGGCTGATGAGACCACATCGTGTGCCAATATACACATAGTTTGTGAGTTTTCAGTAGATGTTTAGTTCACAAATGAGCTTGTCGAGACACCATCTACAAATTTCCACATGCCGTGTGAGTTTCCAGGAGCGTTCTTGGTATTTTTTTGGAATGACATAAGGTGAGTAGAAAATCAAACACGTTGTGTATTCTGGGCATTTCATTTGAATTTTTTTCAAAGATTGTGACACGGCGTGTGTTGGTTTGGAAATGTCATTTTTGCTTGAATTTCTACAAAATAAGTTCTATCCTTTGACATTTCTTTAGCACCTACAATGACAATGATATGTACTTCATAAGGTATGAATTATTACATTCATCCATGGAAAAGTTATTTTGGAAAAGGGAAAGTTCTTGAGCAAATGCAAGTAATAAAATCTATCATAAAGTAGGGTCAACTCCCATAAGGTCCTTCTTTTAGAGTTTGGAGTGAGACTTGAGTCTGTAATATCAAAGCATCTGAGAGGGGCCAGGAGGCTCCCTGGTCAATCTTTTCTCCTTCATGATAGAGATTGCAACATTGATCATTAACTTTTAATGATGATTTTTTTCCTTGCAACTCCAGAATTGTGTATGGATAGACCTTCAACACTAAGAAAGGTTTGTACCATTTAGAATGCAACTTCTGTGGAAAGGATTTAAGCTTGGAGTTGAACAACAAGACTTGGTCTCCTTCTTTGAAATCTTTCCTCTGGATCCTCTTATCATGCCATCTCTATGTTTTCACTTTATAAATCTTTGTGTTTTCATATGCATCTAATCTGAGCTCTTCTAGTTTTTGAAGTTGTAGTAACCTTCTTTCTCCTACTTACTTCATACTATAGTTGAGGAATTTGATTGCCCACATTTCTCTATGCTCAAGTTTAACAAGTGGATGACAAGACTTTCCATATATCAACTGAAAGGATTTGTACTAATCAATGTCTTGTGAGTTGTCTTATACACACACAATGCATCATCTAATTATAATGCCCAATTTGTTCTTGACCTAGAGATTGTCTTCTTTAGTATTACTTTCAATTGTCTATTGGAGTTCTCAATTTGTCCAGAAGTTTGCAGATGGGATGATGTAGAGATTTCATGCTTGACACCATACTTGCTTAGTAAGTTGTTGAAGTTTGTCTCATTTAAATGACTGTGTCCGTTGGATATGACTGCCCTTAGAAAACTAAATCTCGGGAAAATAGTCTTTTGGAATAATTTTATCATTGATTTTGCATCTGGAGCATGTGTTGGAACTGCCTCTACCTGCTTTGACATGTAGTCACACACAACTAGTATGAACTTGTAGCTGCATGAAGAGGGAAATGGGCCCATACAGTCTATACCGCATACATCAAAGACTTCAATCTCTAGAACTGAGTTCAGTGTCATATCATCCTTCTTTGGAATTCTTCCTGATCTTTGGCTCCTATCACATGATTTAACAAATGCATGCACATCTTGAAAGAGGGTATGCCAGTAAAAACCTACATGCAAAATTTTTGTTGAAGTCTTGTGTCCTCCAAAATGTCCTCCATAGGGAGAGAAGTGACACTCTAAAATCACACTTGAGATCGCCCCATTTGGTATGCATCTCTGGATCAACCCATCTACACATGTCTTAAACAATAGTGGATTGTCCCATTAGTAAAATTTTGCATCGTGAAGGAACTTCTTTTTTGTTGATAAGTAATATCAGAAGGAAAGCATCCAGTTTCTAGATAATTTGCAAAATCAGCAAACCATGGTGTCAGAAGTGAATTCACTGCATACAACTTATCAATGGGTAGATTGTCATCATTATGAATCTTGTCTTCAACATTTATTGAAAGGCGTGAAAGATGATCAGTTACGTTGTTTTCAGTTCCCTTCTTGTCTTTAATCTCCAAATCAACTTCTTGAAGCAGCAATATCCAATGGATCAAATAGGGTTTTGCATCCTTTATTGTTTACGAGATATCTAATTGCAACACAATCTATATAGACAATGACTTTGAACCCTACAAGATATTGTTAGAATTTATCAAAGGCATAGACTATTACGGGCATCTCCTTTTCTTTAGTGGCATCATTGATTTGAGAATCATCTAAGGTTTTTCTTGCATAATGAATGGAATGAAGCTTGTTATCTCAACTTTGTCCTAATACTGCCTCTATGGCGTAATCACTAGCATCACACATTATTTCAAAAGGAACACTCCAGTCCGATGGTTGAAAGATAAAGGCTGAGTTGAGAGCATCTTTCTATCTTTGTAAGGCTATTTTGCATTTTTCACTGAATATGAATTCCACATCTTTTGCTAACAAAGAGCATAGAGGTTTTGCAATCTTTTAAAAATATTTAATGAATCTTCTATAGAACCATGCATGTCCCAAAAAGCTTCAAATGTCTTTCATTGTGATAGGAGTTGACATCTTCTCAATGACATCGACATTCAATTTATCAACCTCAACCCCTTTGCTTGAAATGAAGTGACCAGGTACAACCCCTGATTGTACCATAAAATGGAAGTTTTCCCAATTGAGCACAAGGTCAACCTATTTACATCACTACAAAACTTTAGTGAAATTCAACAAGCAATCATCAAACAATTGCCATAAACACTTAATTCATCAATTTTGTATGAAATGAGAACATATAGCCATCATGCATCTTTGGAAAGTGGCAGGTGCATTACATAGCCCAAAAGCCATTCACATGTAGGCATATGTCCAACAAGTACATGTGAAGGTTGTTTTTCGTTGATCAGGGGGATAAATATGAATCTGGAAAAATATGGAGTACCCATCTAAATAGAAAAAGTAGGAGTGATTAGCAAGTCTCTCCAACATTAAGTCAATGAAGGGTAGAGGGACGTGGTCTTTTCTTGTGGATTTATTTAGTTTTCTATATCAAGGCACATTCACCACCCAGCTACTTGTTTGGATTAGTTCATTATTGTCCCCTTTCATTACAGTGGTTCCTCCCGTTTTAGGTACAACATGTATGACACTTACCCAAGGGCTATCACTGATAGATAAATTATTCTGGAATCTTTTGACTTAAAGATCTCTTTCTTTACAACTTCCATTATCTTTTGATTTAACCTTTTTGGTGGTTTTATGCATGGCTTAATGTCTTCTTCCAAGGCCATGCGGTCCCTACAAATGGAAGGATTAATTCCCTTTAGATCATTAATGGAATAACCTATCACATCTTTGTACAGACTAAGTTCTTTCAACAAATTATCCTCTTGTTCTTGACTCAAATAAGCATTTATTGTGATAGGAAAAGAAAAATTCAGGTCCAAGAATGCATACCTTAACCCTGGTGGGAGGGGTTTAAGTTATACTTTTTTCCTAGTGTTGTGGTGTCACTTACCTCTTTCTCTATTGGTGCTTCATTGGATGATGAGTTTGATGCCACTTTAGAATTTTCTTCATTAAGAACAATCATCAGGTCTTCTTTGACTTCTTCACCTTCAAGATCATCAAAAACGTTTTCAAGAATGTTCTTGTATTCCTCTAGAAAGGTATCAATTCTATGCATCAAACAGAGACATTCTATATTGTTGGATGCCTTCATAGAATTATAGATAGAAAATACTAGATCTTCCTCTCCAAGTCTAACAGTCAGTTTCCCTCCCCTTACATCTACAATACATCATGCAGTCATGAGAAATGGTCTCCCAAAAAGGATTGGATTTTCCAGAATTGCATGTATGTATAGGACTAAAAAGTCACAAGGAAGGTAGCCTATCTTCATAGGGATGTCTTCAACAATCCCCCTAGAATATTTAAGTGATAGATCAACTAATTGTATTGTCATTGAGGTGGGTTTAAAGTCTCCCAAATCTAACTTTTGCCATAGGGAAAAAGAATCAAGCTAATACTAGCACCAAGATCAACTAATCCATTGTCAAATGTTGAATCTCCAATTTATCATGGGAGAGTGAATGCACCTAGATCATCAAGTTTCTCTGATAGCATCACTCATTTAGCTTCGTCAAGCCTACTTTTGTTGTGAGAATATCCTTTAGGAACTTGGCATAAGAAGGAATTTCTACTATCACTTCAACTAATGGAAGATTTACAAAGAGATTGTTAAAAATGTCCATGAACTTGTTGAATTTAGCATCATCTATTGTGATGGAAAACCTGTGGGGTAAGGGAGCATTAGGCTTGCAAAAAGAATCGCCTTGTTGTGAATTTTCAGCAATCTTATTCCTTTAATTCTCAGCAGTCTCTTCTATAGTTGTGTCAATAACTTCTTCAGGTTTCCTCTTTGAAGGTGGTGAGTATCCTCCAATCACCGCTCCACTCCTCAACATCACAAACTTGAATGTCTCTTTAGGATTCATATATGGTTGGCTAAACAAGGAGCCAGAAGGTTTTCTTTGATTAGTAAGAGATTGTAGTGCAATTTGGTTTTCCAACATATTTATATGGGTAGTAATGTCATCCACTTTGGAAGAAAGTTGTTGGGTGGAATCCCATGTTGGCAAAATTCCTCATTTTTCATTTGAGCTGAAATAAAACCTTCAAGAAGAGATTCCAAGTTGGACTTTGGTTGTTGTTTCTAGTTGAAGTTTTTGTTGATATTTTCGTTGAAGCCCAATGGATTATTTGCCATAGGTGGCCTTCTCCACAAGTGCAATTTTTTTAAATCCTTGAGCTTGTTGAGGATTTGATAATTGTTGTTACAGTAAGAGAAGTTTGGGTGGTCATGTATACTTGGATTATAGGTATTGGAATGTGGATTGTAGGGTTGTTTGTTTACAAAACTTCTTACTACATTGTATTGCTCCACAGTCTCCTCAGACGGGATAAAATAAGGGTAGATTGAAGATGTTACATGTCCTATGGGATTCATTTGCATCACATATCAAGTGTACTAGTTCAGTTGGTTGAGCACTCAAACCACTCAGACTTTTGTGTGAGGGTGTCTAACTTGGCAGAAATTAGATCAACTACATCAACGACATGGACGTCGGCTTGCTTCCTTGAAGTGGTAGAGGATGAGGAAGGTCGATTATTTCTCTTTGAACTACATTGGAAATGGTCAATTTCCATGTATTCAATTGTAGCGTACGCCTCTTTGTAGGACATGTTCATTAAAGGCCTGCTTGTTGCAACATCTATAGACATCTTGGCATTATAGTAAAGCCTATTATAGAAGGTTTGAAGAAGCATCCACTTGCTGAGTCCATGGTGAGGACAAAGACATTGGAGGTCCTTGAACCTTTCCCATATGTCATATAAGGTATCTCCATCCCTTTGAGAAAAGTTTTTCAGTTGGCTTCTCAACTGAGCCATCCTGCTTGGTGGAAAGTATTTAGCAAGAAAGGACTTCAATATCTCTTCCCAGTAGTTATAGAGTTCCTTGGAAAAGAAGAGAGCCACGCCTTGACTCTTTCCATCAAAGAAAATGGGAATAAAAGTAGGTGTATACCATCAAGCGCAACACCATTAGTCTTAAAAGTGTTCGTATATTCCAAGAATTCAACTACATAAGATTGAGGGTCTTCCATATGATTCCCTCCAAAACAATTATGTTGAATCATATGCATTATTTTCAGGGTGATTGAGAAGTTATTCTCCTTGATCTGTGGGTGTGTTGATAGCCCCATTTATGTTTATGGCTGTGGGAACAACGAAGTCCTTGAGAGGACGGTCATCTTCCATGATTGGTTCCTGGAGGTCCAGTGAAGATGGAGGTGAATAATGAAGTGATTATGGTTGTGAGTCTCCCAATCTTAAAGTCTTCACTCCTGCTTGCTCGTCCATGGCTTCTCAAGGTGTGTTTGATCTCTAGGTCTAAGAATATGGATGGTTGAAGACCACCTTTCTACCGCATACAGACTAACAAATTCACAAGTAGGTGAGAACACTTAACAAACAATGAAAGATATGATAGATGATATACATGATGAAAATAGGGGGTGAGTGGTCTAGTCTTGCTTACTAATTAACACTTCTTACTCTAAAGAAAAAACATCGATGCTCCCCAACAACGGAGCCAAAAACTTGTCATCTGTGTTCACAAGTTTTAAAATTAATAACTCGAGCACTACCCTACAAGTATATGGGTGTGTGTAGTGTGTTGAAGATTGTCCTAGGAGTAGGATACAACTAGTCATAAGAGTGTTAATCTTCAACAATCTAGATTGATTTACTAATATTGTTTTGAATTATAGCTAAACAATTTTGCAATTCTAAGAAACATGAAACACTAAGCGCTTAAGGTGAGATTTAGATCAGATTTAAAGTATCTTTGTTATGGGATTTCACCTCCACATCACTACACACATATAACCAAAAAAATTAACATACTAGTTAACATGCATGGAGGTTGTTGTCATCACACACCTCCAGTATATGAGACAGTTCTAATGTCAACATAGTACTCACATACTTATGAAAAGATCGAACTACAACCTTGGATCCTCAACGCAATCTCAGTCACTCCCATGGTCAAGGACACATTACCAAGATATCTACTCCTTCCTTATCTACATATCCTCCTAGATCACATAAAGAAGTATAAAACATGTAAGCAAGATGGATAATAATGCATAAATCATAAAACACCATAGAATATCTTGGAACAACAAGTTAACTAGCATTAGTTAAGAAATTTGAGTTCACAAGAGTAATGACATGGGAACTACTCTCCTACACCCAAGAAAACAAAAAACACTCCTCCATGGTGGTGAAACACAAGAAACTGGTACAAATTTCAGAGTTCAACATGACTAGAGAAGAGAAGAACAAAGGAAATCCAAGGAATGAGAAAGAACTAGGTAGAATTTTGACTTGGGTTCAAAATTCTGCCCACATTGGTGCTTGTTCTCCAACAAACTTATCTCTCGAGAGGTGGAGAAGATCCTGTTGCAATCCTTGAAGAATAAAGGAGAAGAATGGAGGTTGTCTCTCGAGTAACCGCTTTTCCCTCCCAAAAATCACCCTTATTCATCTATGGACTGTTCTTTGGTTGAAAGTGTTTCCAAAATGATAAGGGATAACCAACCCATAAGTGAATTTTTGTATTTGAAACAAGGGACAGTTGTTTTCCAAAAGTGCATAAATCGACTGGGACACGGTGTGTCACCATGTGTAACTGACGCGTAAACTGCTTTTCTTGAGGAGTACATGACATGTTGTTTGAGAGACATGTCGTGCATCAGAGAGTTGTGAAGTCCTGGGCCGAACTACTCGGGTTGGACATAGTGTATATTAATAAACGCATGTCATGTATGTTAAGAGAGCTTCTGGGTGTAACTTTTAACAGTGTGACATGCCTTGTCATTGTAGAGACACAGTGTCTCACAACTCTTTAGGGGGAAGCACAATCATCTGTAAACTCACATGATGTGATAATTAACACATTCCATGTTCTCTTCAAAATATTCAAGAAGAACTCTATTTTCTATGCAAATTCTTGGGGACTCCAACTAAGGTTTGATTTTTTTGGTTGGATTCGCCCCATTTGCTTGTCACAATCATGTACATGTGCTCAAAAAATGATACGAGTAAAACAACAAAGAGGTGGGAAATCAATATGATTAGAACCAAAATGAGATATAAAAATGGATTGAAAGTGTGTGCAAAAGTGGGTAAAAAGTCTATATAAAATGTGCATATCACTCCCCTCTTATCTTCATGTAAGTGGTGCGGCCTAGGCCTAAATGGCCATTTTCGGATAGAATGGTCATTTTGTGCTTGCAACAACATGATCGTTCCAAGATGGAATGGTATTTATAGGTACCTTCTCTTTTCCTACTTAAATAGTATGTTGATCACTCTTAGCATGACCCCTCTATCATAAAACGATTATGTTGTATTGAAGGTCCCATGGATGTTATAGGTAAAATGACCTTTCTTGAGGTATCTCATTTCACTGGCTATATTTTTGTGTGGAAACTTGGTTGCACAACCATTCTATCATAGAGTGACCATTCTATATTGGTTTAGGATGATCGTTCTAAATGAAAATGGCTGTTATCAATCAAATATTCTTCATAGTAGGTTTTCTCAAGTTTTTAAGTTGATGACCATGGCCATTAAAATGTAGAATGGTCGTTCCCAGGGTTTTTTTAGGAGTTGATGAATTCAATCTTGAAAGTTCAAACATATTTCAATTTGACTCAAAATTTCACCTAATCTTTCACCATGATGATCACTTCTTCACTCATTTCCTTGTTCTATTAATGATTCAAATAATGTACAAAATGATGAAGTGAAATGTTAGTGTGGGTGTGGGTGTGCGTGTGAGTGTGTGTGTGGGTATGTTTCATTGAAAAATATAAAGCAAAAGTCTAAGAAAAACATGAGGTAGGGTTCAAAATAATCAAGAATCATGTAGGCTGCATCCACATAGAGATAACTTTTCCACCTTCATCCAAGTTTGGTGCTCCTTCATTCTTACCTTTTCTAAATCAACGTGGCAATGTCAAAACTTTAGTTTGGCCTCATTCATGAAAATTTAAATAATGGGCTTTAGTCTTTTCACATTCAAAACAAACTCCTTGATAGCTTACGTTTCTTGAATTACAACTACTCTTGATGGGGTACATATGCTTAACTTTAAAGGGTCCTTCCCACCTTGGCCTAATATCCGTAGGAAGAATTTTATACTTGAATGATGCATCTAAACCCATTTTTTAGGTTCATAACTTTTTATTTTGGATTAGCTTGTCATGTATGAATTTCATACATTCTTTCTAGCTCTTGGACATCTTGTATGCCTCATGTTTGATTTCATCCAACTCATTGAGTTGCCACTTTCTCTGTATTTCAGTTGTCTCTGTATTGTTATCCACATCTCTTAATGCCCACAGGGCTTCGTATTGCATCTCAAATAGTAACTAGAAGATCTTCCCATAAATCAACTCAAAAGGATTGGCACCAATCCGGGCTTTATATGTTGTTCACTATGCCTATGAAAAATCATTGATATGAATTTACCAATCTATACATTATTGTGTTACCATTTTCTCAGGAACAAGCTTTATCTTCTAAATGGCAAGCTCAACTTTCCCACTTGTTGAGAATGGCATGGTGTATCCACTCTATGATTTACACCATGTCGCTTTAATGATCTCTTAAAACTATATGTATGAAATTACAACCCCCAAATACTACTCATGGCCTTAGGAACTCCAAACTGACAAAAAATGTTTGATATCACAAACCAAAAAACCTCCTTATGGTCATTTGTCCTTGTAGAAATATCTTAAACCACTTCGACGCATAATCCACTACCATCGAGATATACACAAATACAAAAGAATGGAGGAAAGAACCCATAATAACATCAACTACCATGACCAATAAGATTTGGGTATAGAGGCATCTGGTCTCTTTTGGAGATTGTTCCCACCTTTTGGCACTTTAAACAAGTTTCAAGAGAAATGTGTGAGTCCTACAAGAGAGAAGAAGAATATAATAAAAAATGTTGTACCTTGGTCTTAGTTCATTCACCATCAAAATTACCTCTACATTCACTACAATGGCACATTATAAGGACCCCAAGCTGCTCACTTTAACGGATACATCTTCTAACAAGTTGGTTAGAGTAATATTTGAAAAAGTGAGGGCCATTCAAACATAGTTCTTGGTGGCTGCATAAAATCTTTATCTCTCTTCACATTGTATGTATCTAGAACACTACCACTAATGAACAAGTTGGCTATGTGCTTATACCATGGTCTTCATGCTGAGCTAACTAGTATGAGATGCTCCTGAGGCACATTCTCCTTGATTCTTATTATCTCTTCATTGGGTACCTCAGTGAATGATAGGTGATTAGTTATAGAGTTTTCAAATCTCTCCTTGTCGACTATCTCTAAACAAACTTTTGTAGTAGAAAAATACACCTTATCAATGTTGGCTTAGATCTCTTCTTACACATGAGATATTTAAGAGATGCAAGATTGGTATATACACCAACCTTCTTTTGTAGCACATATAAAAGGAACTTGCCCATGCCAAATATAATAGCAACTAACTCCTTTTCTGTGGTGGTATAGGTCCTTTGGTAATCATCTAAGGCTTTTCTATTATAATAAATGTGATGAGGAGAACAACCTATTATTTGGCCTGGCACAATTTCAATCACTATATCCAATGCATCTATCATGATCTCAAACAACATAGAGAAATTTGGGGGTTGCATGATAGGAGAAGATAATATATTCAACTTTAAATGTTTTACAGACTTGGTGAATTTATCCTAAAAGTGGAACTCCATATATTTTTCAAGGGGATGATACAAAGTTGATGGATAACATGCTAAAGTGTTTATAACACTATGAATGAATGCACATGCCCCAAGATACAACGAACATCTAGCATAATGGATGGAATGATTAAAGTAGAAATAAACCTACATTTCACTCTATCAAATTCAATACCGGCTTTGGGATCTCTATGGCACAAGAATATCCCCCTAGAACTATGAAAGTGATCTTTCCCCAATATAGGACCAAATAGACTTTCACACACCTTTTAGAGGTTGTAATGAGATGAGCTAGGAAATCATTAATTGACTTTCCAAAGAATGAAAAAGTTATCCATGCAGACCTCAAGTGATGAATCAAGCATATCACTAAAATGGATTTCACACATATTTGAAATGTAAACAGTGCATTGCAAAATTCAAAGGACATGGTCCTATAAGAAAATATTCCATATTGACAACTCAAGGAGATTTTCTTGATCTCTAGGGAAAATATATGATCGGTAATTGAGGGTTTTAATATCATAAGTTCAATAATAATATCTTAATGTGATTGTGATGTCTAATATAGATGTGATGTTATCTTTCATCCTTATCTTGGGTTTTGGGGGTAAATCCTTAAAGGAGGGACCATTGTCATAAACCCTTATTGACCTTATATCGACATTCTTCTACTTCATGGTGTTCTTTTTCCAAATCAGAATGAAATCAATTTTTTTATTGATCATTTAGCGTCTTATATACCAATTATGGTTGACTAGATCAAGTTTGGATAGACAAAACCCTAGACTGGTTGAAATTAGGGATTTGTTCTTGAATTTGCCCCAAAACATGGTTAAGATGATGGAATTTTGGTAAATAAATTTAGTTACTTAAGTTTTACTGCCTATAAGTGATGCTACTATTGGATTATAAAATGAAATTTGAATAAAAAAATAGTATATTGATTTGGAGTTCAACTTCTCAAGATATGCCAATTATAGTTATGATTTTTTTAAAGGAAACCTTCATTTATGGACCAGTTTGCAAAATATCCAAGCACCTTTAATGGTGTGATAAGCCTAATCCAACCTAAAACATCTCAAAACCCAGTGTTCTTCTTTGAAATTTCGTGGTTGATGGAAGAGAAGTGATTTTGAGGGGATTTGGGTGGATGTTGACCTATAATTGATCTAGGTTATGTTCTTCCTCGAATTCATGTTGAATATAGTAATTTCTCTGATTCTCTTTTTCTTTTCTTCAAGTATAATTAGTTATATTAGTATGTCTGAAATCTGTGTGTATGTGGAGTAAAAACTCCGATATTATTCTCCCACGTTTCTCATGCTTTCATCTAGGAAGGGTCCCAAGCTAAAGATTTTGTGATGATTTTCAATGTTTGAGAAGATTGGTGGAGCTTTTTGTAGAATTCTGATATTCACCTTCTTGGAACAGGAGAGGAGGTATTTAACCTATTTATTATAGTAAGGGTGAGTTGATTTGCACCCATTTAGATGTTTTCATATGCAAGAAACGCAATTTGAGATTAATGTTGCTAATCTAGCCCTATTTGAGAGAAATTGGTTATTTTTGTTATAAAATGGGAATTTTAACATGAAATTCAGAATTCATGCTTATTTTACATAATTAAATTGGTAGGTTTGGACATAACTTTTGTGTTATGGAATCATTTTTTACAAAATTTCATATTTTTGTCAGTTATTTCCTAATTTGGTAGTTATTGACCATTTAGGGCAAAAATGGATTAACACTTCATATTATGAGATGAAAATGGCTAGTTAGACTAAAATGAATTATATTATAGGAACTGACTTTTGGTTGTTCAAATTTAGATGTATAAACTTGAGATCACTTTCTTTGTTAAAAATCAATTGTTTTGGGATGTTTTTGCCAAGATTTTGGTGAAAGGCACTCAAAGTGAGTGGGAATTATCCTTTCACCATGGTTTTCATATATCTAACCCCAAACATAAAGATCATGATTCTCTCCTCTTCTATTTGATCAATTTTTATCTTAGTGATTCCATATGTGGGTTTTTAGACATATATGACCTAAATAGATAGACAAATTGATTGGGGGTGAATGCTTTCAGTTCTATCATGTGTGTGCATGATTTATATGAGTTTGAAACATAGTATTTTATAGAGGTACCAGTGGTCTAGGTTTTGTCTAAATCCTTACTAGTGATGCACATGCTAGAGTGTTCTATTAGATAGATTTATTTCTTTCAATTATGAATATGGGATGATAAAATGCATAGCCTTCCAATGTTATTGATTTCATGATCATATTTCACTTGTTCAAGCTATTCAAAAGTTCTTAGTACTAGTGGTTCAGTGCAGTTCAGTTAAATCAATCAACAACATTCAGTAAAAAATCCTAATGGTTTTGTCGTACTACATATCATTTAGTATATTCATATATGTTAATAATATTATGTTCAAGTGAAATATAGTGTTGAAAATCTGCATTTTAGTTTTATTCTTTTTTAGAGTACCATAAATACATAGACTTTGTTAAGAATTGTTTTTGGTAGTGAAATATAGTGCTAGAAATAGAAAGAAACATGAACGATTTCATTACAGGTTGAAGCTAAGAAAAAACTTAGTAGATCATTATTTAGTGAAACTTTAGAATCAATTTGACTTTTTGATTTCCTTAACACCATAGATTCCTTATGGTGGTCTACATTGCAATGGAGGGAGTGGCTTACCCACTAGAAATACCCATGATAGGAAGCCAAAGTGTGTTGGTTGGGAACTAGGGATTAATCCTGTTGTGGACAACCTCTTGATTTATAGTAGGGGTATCTGACATTAACTGGAGATTTTGATGGTAACCCCATTCAGTTACTATTGACTAAATCATCCCTTAAGTAACAACTCATTTAGGTAGTTTAAGCTAGAGTTGTTTGACTCCCCACCTCAACATTTATGTTTAAAGGAAGAGTCTAGATTATTCGTCCACCTGATAGCTGTCAAGGTCAAACGTGGCAAGGCTTGTTGCAGACCAGGTTCTAGTAGAAGACTTACAGTCACAAGTCTACTTTAAGTCCACTGCAGTGAGATGGTAGGTTTGTATGATTCTTCACATGTTTTGGTACACTTCATGTGGGTCGGGCATTAGTAAGACAACAAGAGATTAAGAACCAAGATTCAAGAATTATTGTTCAATTATTCATCAGATTCAGAAGTGTATTGTTGACTTATTCTTAGTGTTAAAGTATGATGAAGAATGTTATAGTATTGATCATATAGTTCAACATTTAATAATTGGGTTGTTTCTATTTATGTTGATTTACAATAAATTAAGAATATTTGTATTGTTTGGTCTACTTGGATAAATATCCATTCACTAGCCAGTAGCTCACACACTCTATAGAACACATTTTTAGGTAACAATGTTGATGTGGAGATAATAAAAGACTTTTAGAAGATTCCTACCATAGAAGGATGCTAGTAGTTCTTTGAGGTAGAAATTATCAGTCTTGACCATGTGTACTATAGGTCTTTATATAGGAAATACTACAAATGATGTTGCAAAATATTGTGTCTCTACTCTCACAATATGTATCTAGTTATGAAGACTTATGTACTTGTAGATTACAACAATTAGTACGAGTGATTTAGTGTGTACATTTAAGATTAAAATTAGTTTAGAGGAATTGTGTTGAATCCCTATGAAATGGCAGGTCATGTGATTGGATGTGTCATGTATGAGAATTTTAAAATTAGAAAAAGTTAAGAATGATATTTGGCTTTTATTTAGTCCTTATTTTATGCCCTAATATCATGATTTGTAGTTAATATGAGATGTAAGTGTAACAACTTGGTATTAGAGCTTACTTTGAGTAAACAAACACCATTAAGTTAGATAGTCAGAGTCCTAAATGTGGCAGTTAATAGGTGATGTGATTATAGCTCAAGGAAGTTTGAGCATTCAGATACATTGGCCCAATATATGAATACTTAGATTAACCAGTATTAATCTACTATATTTATACTTCCTTGTATACAATATCCATGCATTCAAAGGGAGCATGTGATAGAGAGAAACCCTATAATTATTAGGTTTAATAGACCAAAAGTTAACAAAACAATAGGACTATAAATATAGAATATGATATGGCATTTTTTATACTATTGATTTAATTTGAGATTCTAATAGAAACACTCTTACCTATGTGAATTCAAGATGTTCAATTTTCAGCATTTTTCAGCTCAGTTAAGATTGTTGTACATTGTGAGTACAGTGAGAATTAAATCAAAAATTGTTTGTTATTTTGACATAGAGTAAGCCAAAATTTATTCTTATATGAGTTTTTCTATGTGAATATCCTTTTCACATGTTTGACATTAATAGGAGTGGGTTAACCCTGGGTAGCTCTTGGTTGTAGGTTGGGCCACTTTGGAGTCAGGATGCATTACTCGAATCTAATGACTCCTACTTTATTTTATAAGAACAAGATATCATAATGCAAGATTAGGATATAGAGGGCATGATAATACTAAGATAATCGAATTCAAAGGAAATGTTGGAATAACTAAGAAAAGCTAGATGTAGTTAGTATTTAAGTGATTGGTTGAAATACGGGAGAATACTCTAAGTTAAACCATAAAGAAAAAAGGCGGAAATCAAATGTACATATGTGTATAGGCAAATATCTATTATTACATAAAACATATTAAAAGATGTCTTGGTATTTTTATTTATATTAAAAATATCATAACAATGTAAAGTTAAAAAATTCTTGATCTGACTGGGAAGTCTTCCAACTAACTTATAAGTTACTTGAGCAGTTAGGAAGTCAAGTGACCAGTGATGGAAGTTGATTGACTTGCTTCAATATATATAGAACTATTGAAATAAACTTTATAAAGGAAGAATTAATGGTGAAAAGAGGCAAATGATCAAAATCTGTGTCAAAAGATGGAATGCTCAATTTTTGTGATAACTGTGTATGTATGATTTGATGAATAAGATAAAATATGAATGCATAGAATAAATTAAAGAGAAGAAATAGATTAAGAAGAACAAAATCCATAATATAAGCCTCATACTAATGTATTCTTTAATCGAGGAAATATAAGATGAACGAAAATGGACAAAGTAAAAAGTTTATTGAAGATGAATAATTCTTAGAAGGATAGAAGTAAAGAGAAATTTCCGAAAAGAGATAAACCAATAAGATATGAGATTAAGGAACAAATTAAGTGGAAATTGAAAAACAATTAAAAATAATGATATTGGCTTAAGGAGAAAGGGTTATGTGATAAGAGACAAATATGAAAACATTCATCCCAAGAAAACTTTACTATGTTCATCCTTGATCACATTTTATATAGATATTTTTATAAAGTAATTGTTGATGCTACTCATATATGCTCAATTTGTTTTTGGCATGTCACAAATCTAAGCAGGATGAGGACGATGTTGAATAATTGAATGAGTCAAATGGATATAAATTGAGATCAAATTTAAAATGAATGCTTTGTCCTTACATGAGCCATATTTACTGAAATAAAGCAAATGATATTTGAAATGTTTAAAAAGTTGAAATTAGATATGAAAAATGTGGATCTATAATTTAAAATACTGAACAATCAATAGATAATGATATCTAAACAAGTCATGGACAAGTCATGGAAGTCTAAATTTGCATATATATATGTATATATAAATATATATATATATATATATATAAATATATGTATATATATATATATATGAAAGTAAATTGAATAATAAGAAATTAGTGAATGTTACTGATGTTAGATGTAAGTAATGTTTTACAAAAGGAAATGATGATGAGAAATATGTTGAGCAATACGGTACTATTTAAGTCATAATAAATAAAAATATGAGGAGAAAGAAAATTTGACTATTTGATTTTCTTTGGTAAGAAATGATAAGACCTAGACAAGACAAGAATACTATGACTTCTTAGAGAAAAGTATTGAGTGTATACTTGAAGAATAGGATCTTAAATACTTAAATATCTCCTTCTCGTTTGTATTATTTATGTGAAAGTAAAATGAGAAGGAATACCACTTAACATGAAACGATACGTAAGAATGAGGGATATTCATAAAATTGTTTGAATATGGAAAAAGGATAAGAACGAATCAATGTAATATATGAATTCAGAATAACTAGATATAGTACTTCTTGAAGGAATCCTGATAAGAACAAGAAATATGAAGATATAATTTTTTGGGAGCACATAGTCTAAGAGAAGAAAATAGAATGATTTGGAGTTTTGGATTTCATCAAATGTTAATGATCAAGAAATTGTTTGTAGTATATTTTTTCTATAAGCACATTCTTTTGTATATGAATATGTTCTTGTATATGTGACATTTGAAAAGAATTGTATAACTTTGATGATTTCCATAATAAGGAATTAAAATTTTAAGAAATATCATAATGAAAGGAAATGATTATTTTGAAGCTTAAGTATCATGAGAGACATCTAATATAAGTGTAGTGATGATAATCACACACCATAATACTCTGGTGGAACAATAGGAGAAAGTATGGTATAAGGAAAAGAAAAGGAGAGTATAAGTGAAAAGTAAGTATGTGTGGATCTTAAAAGAGGAATGGAGTTCTAGTTTTGTAAACAAAGAATAATCTAAAGATGATAAGTTGTACATCAATGATATATGTAAGTATGTTCTAGGGATTTGGCAAAACAGACAAGTAGATTGCAACCTGACCTTGGATTCTAAGAATGTTAAACTAAAAAATAAATAAAAAGAAGGTAAAATAACTACTAATAAGTAATCAAAAGAATGAGAAATGAAATTTAAAAATGTAAGTGAACAATATGTGGAGGATTAAGAAAAGAGAACAATGGGTATATTTAAAATGCAAGAGATGCAAGTAAATATAAGTTATGAATGAAAATAACTCGATTATATGTTTTGAGTGTTTGAACACTCACAATAGATCATCTCTTTATAATGTGGTGAAAGGAATATGAACAAATAACAATGACATCTAATGATTGAAAAGAAATAAATCAATGAAATAAGTTATTTTAGTGATATTCATATTTTTAAAGATGTAGCTTTTATAAGGTGTTGTAAGAAAGGTAAACATTGTTTATATGGTCGTAACTGTGTTGAATGTATGATAATTAAGTGGAAGGGATAGTTTTATATGATGCATGTTACTCAAGCATAATAATTTCACCTCAGTAGTAGAATTGTGGTCATTCTGATCTTGTATCTTATGGAGGATTCAAGATTGAGATGCCATAGTAACAAAGTAGATTCCTTCACATTTTTATTTGTGATACCGAACTACAATAGAGGAATTAATATATAAGTCGATAGAGAAAAAAATAAGATACATACAAAGAATAAACCTTAATAGCATGTACCAAGTTGAAAGAATGTGCAATAGTGGAAATTGATCATGGAACATATGTTTATGTTGACATTGAAATGTTTTATTATAAGTTGATTAAAGAGTTTAGTTTAGAACTCATTATTGAAAGAAGAGATACATGCGTAAGTGATTTACCAGAACTTAGAATGTTGATTTTTTTTAAATTCCACTAAGTTGTTACATTTTTAAGTTTCAAGGATGAAACCTATTAAGTGGAAGAGATTGTAAATCCCCTACCCCTACTTAGTAGGTAATTAATGGTTATAATACCCTAAATTAAAAATTTGAATGTTTAACTGGAGTTTGATAATTAATTTATATGTGATGTTATATTTCATCATTTTCTAGGATTTTGGGCCCAAATCCTTAATGGATGGGTGAATTGTCAAACCCTAAATCATTATTAACCTTTAATCTACAATTTTTCAACTTAAGAGTGTGCTTTTTCCATAATTGTAAACACATTTTTTTATTAATTAACTAACATGTTATATACCAATAATGGTTGGCTAGATAGAATTTGGGTTAGAAAAAACCTAGATTGGTTGCAACTTGGGTTTTTGTCTTGAACCTAAAACAAGGTTAAAATGATGGAATTATGGTAATAAATTTAATAAATTAATTTTCTGTTGTTATAAGTGATCTAAGGCACTATTGGACTATAGAAAGAAATTGGAATGTATGGAGTTTCAGGATATTGACTTGGAGGTCAAATGCTCAAGATATACCAAATTATTATTATGTAAATAAAATTTAAAAGAAAACTTCATTTATTGACCTTTTTTGCAAAATAAACAAGCACCTCAAATGACCTTATAGGACTAATTTGACCTAAAACACCTCAAAACCCTTTTCTCTTCTCTAAACTTTCATTGTTGAATGTAGAGAGGTGGCTTCAAGGTGATTTGGGGAGATGTTGACTTAGAATTTGATTTATCTCAACTTCTTCCCAAAATTCAAGTTGAATAATGTAAGTTCTTTGATTCTCTTATCCTTTATTTTAAGTTTAATTACTTCTATAGGTGTGGATGAAATCTTTATGGTGTTGAAAAAGAACTCTAATATATTCATATTCTCTGTCTTTTCTCATGCTTTCATATAGAAAGGATCCCAAGCTAGAGATTTTATAGTGATTTTAAACTTTGGAGAAGTTTGTTGGAACTTTTTGTGGAGTTGGAATATTCACCATCTTGGGATAGGGGAGGAGGTATTCACCTGCTTATCACAATATGGATGAGTATATTTACACCATTTATATGTTTTAGTATGCAACAAACACAATTTGAGATTTATGATAATAATTGAGCCCTATTTTAGAGAATATATTTGATTTTGTGGTAACATAGGAATTTAGTTATGAAATTCAGAATCACACTTATTTTATAGAATTTGGTGGTATCAATCTTTTGTGTTATGGAATAGTTTTTTAAGAAATCTCATGTTTTGGTCATTTTTTGCCCTATTTGGCGGGTTCTGGTTATTTAGGATGAAAATGACTCAACACATTATATTATGATATGAAAATGAATTATACTACTAAAAATGATAGTTGGTTATTCAAATATAGATCTATATATGTGAAAGAACTTTATTTGTTAAAATCAATTGTTTTAGGTTGATGTTGTCAAGATTTTGTGAATTGAACTCAAAGTGGCTTGAAATTATGGCTTGGTCATGGTTGTCACAGATCGAATCCAAAAATTGAAGAAAATGATTGTCTCCTCTCATATTTTATCTATTTTTGGTTAGTGAGCCCCTATTCAGGTTTTTAGGCATATTTGATCTAAAAACTAGACAAATTGATTGAAGGTGAATATTTCATTTCTATCATGTGTGTACATGATTTGTATGAGTTTGAAACATAGGATATATAAAGGCATCAGTGTATATGGGTTTCCTTTAAATCTTTAGTAGTGAAACACATGATATAGTGTTCTATTAGATAGCTTGATTTCATTCAATTATGAATCCGAATGAGAAAATGCATATACCTTTTGATGTTATTTGTAGTTCAACTAGTACAAGCTATTCACAATAATTTAATCCAATATACTTAAATCAATCAAGCAATATCCAGTGTGAAAACTAAGTAGTTTCATCTTAGCACAGATCATTTAGTAAATTCATATATGTTCATATTAGTAATTTCAAGTGAAATACATTGTTTATAATCTCACTTTAGTTGTATTCTTTTTCATAGTATAAGAGATACATAAAATTGTTTAGTATTGTTTTCAGTACTGAAATATAGCGCGGAACATAGAAAGAAAAATAATGATGTAATTATAGGGTAAATATAAGAATAATCTTAGTAGATCATTTTCTAGTGAATCTTTAGAATCAATTACACTTTTAGATGCCCTGAACACCATAGGTCCCTTGTGGAGGTCTGACCCACAATGGTGGAAATTTCTTACCCATTGGAGGCAAACCAGAGAGGGGTTGGAGCATGCTAGTAGACCGTGAGGGGTTAATCCCAGTGTATACGACCTCTTGATTTATTATAGGGGTATACAAATTAATAATAAATTTTAGTGGTACTCAATTTAGTTACTACTAAGTGAGTTAGCCCTTGAGGAACCATTGATGTAGGCAATGTCATAAAGAGTGCCTTCACTGACCGCCTGAGTACCCAACTTTAGAGGAGAAGTCTAGATTATTCAACCAGTTGATATAGCCACTGAAGCCAGACATGGTGAGACCCATTGTAGACCGGGCAGCTAGTAGCAAACTTAAGAGTTCTTGAGTATACTCTAAGTCTTGCACGATGAGATCGTAGATTTCTATAATTCTTCCACATGTTTTGGTACACTTAATGTCACCCCATAGCTTTAATAAGACAGTCAATATATTAAGAAGTTATATTTAAGAACTATTGTATGGTTATTTATCAGATTCAAAAATGTATTGTTGACTTATTTTCAGTGTTTTACTACTATAATGAATTTTATAGTTTTCTCATTTAGTTAATTTTTTAGTAAGATTCTTATTCTATATATGTTGAAATACACTTAATTAATAATATAGGTTTTGTTTTATCTACTTGGTTAAATTTCCATGCACTGACCTAGTAGCTAACACACTATACTGAATAATTGTTTACATAATATGCTAATGTGGAGATAGCAACAAAATTTTAGAAGAGTCACAACAATAAATTTTTAGAGGAGTCCTACCACAAAAGGATTGTAGTAGTGTTTTGAGTTAGAAATAGTCAGTCTTGATCCTTATCTACTCTATGTTCTTATGAACAAAGAGTTGTAAATGATATTTATTATATTATTTCTTTATTGCAACAATATGTATATAGTTATCAAGAATTGTGTACATGTAAATAATAAGAATTGATATGAGTGGTTTAATATGCATCCTTAACTAAAATTATTTTAGAGGAATCATGTTATATCTCTATGAAATGTCACTTCATGTGATTGGATGTGTCAGATATGAGAATTTAGAATCGATAAAAGTTAATAGTGATGTTTGGTTTTTGTAGTCCTCATTTTATGTCCTAATCTCATTATTAGTAATTAATGTGAGACATGGGTGAAACACACACATCCTTCTCAACTTCATTAAGGATCCTTAATCTTGAAAGCACATCATACTCAAACTTTGAACCGAATTTTTGACCTTGTTGTTTGTGAGGCCACCCATGCACATCATCTCCATGTTGCTTCCAAGAGAAGTCAGGGTGGTTTGTCCACTCCATAGTGTAAGAATTGGACATGTTAGTATCAAAATTTTGATTCCCAAAATATTGTAAGGCCTTAAGCTCCTCAGTAAAAGTGACTACTTTTAAATTATTAGTACAAGGATTCTTCCTTGGTTTTTCATTACGTTCATCATATCAAAAAGAAGCTTCAACATTCATGGAGTACTGTGAGTTGAAGGTGTAGGAGCTGTATTGGGAGCATAAACACCCACATGTTGTCATAATAATTGAAATTTTCACAGAAGGTCTTTAAGGAAAATGTTTGCACTATCACATTCAAGTCGTAATCAATCAAGAAGAATAGTCTGCAACCAAGAATGCAAAATAAACACAAAGAATAATGAATAAGAAATGATGTGGGCAACTGGAAAAGTAAAAATGAAACAACTACCTAGGTTAAAAACATCACCTCTGAAAACAACACCAGAATGCTAGATGTGGCAATGTGAACTATGAGTTACAATATGTTACCCTAGTTATCACACTCTCAATACACAAATTTGTAAGCACACATGATTTATACATAGTATGAAAGTGGTGAATTAGGGTCAAACCTTAGGGATAGAAAAGTCTCAAGAATATTGTGCATTTCTTTGGTTTGTAGTGCAGTGATTAGGGTTTTAATGGTTTAATGTTTGTTTGACTATTACACTAAGAGTCAAGCAAGCAAATATGGTTACATTGGAGTCTAGTTAACTGTAGAATTTAGAGCTTTGAACTAGGTATGAGACAAATTAACACTAGGGCTATAAATTAAGTACACTAGAGTATATAAGACAAATGAGGCAATTAGACAAGTAAAACAAACTAGGACTAAACAAATCAATTGACTAAACAAACATCTTGAGTAACCACAATCAAGAACTAAGAACCCTAACAAGAAAAAATTCACCATTAACTACTCATGTTTCACTAATGATAAAGCAAACCGGGATATCAAACACTAGGAAATCAAAGGTTACAATACTAAAAGGGAAGCGACCTCTTTAGGGGATATGAGACAATCAACCATGCATTATGGTCATATTAAAAATAGATCCTAAGTATATCTACCAAACCAACATGGATCTATCCTAATAATTGGCCATGGATGGAATAGAGGGCGTTTTGAGGAACTATTCCTAAAATAAAATCTACCAACCTTACAAGGCTCAATTGACAATAGGATATATGAATCTAACCCTAGTTGTACCTTCATCTAAGCTTATAAGTGTGATTTTCTTAGTGTACTTGGTGGTAAATTTTAGTATATGGTGTAGGAGAAGGGTTTCCATTTCGTATTACTCCTATCAATAGAGACACACCTAGATAATTAGATCTCCAACCTAGGCTAATAGAATGGAGGGGTGAATTGGAATAGAGGAGTATTAGCTAATGGTCCACAAGTGGCATTAGGAGTTTCTCCTTTCGAAGCTTCCCATTTACTTTTTCTCCTATACTATAAGGGATCCCATAGATCAAACATGAAAGCAATAGGTAGGGGGAGAGAATGAACATGTACATAGAACCAATTAATGATATAAAAGATCTTACATGGGTATATTCCATTACATGGTATTATAGTCGCATGTTAACCCTCAAACACTCCACAAGAGGAGCTTAGCTACTCATGATAGGAGAAAACACAAAAGAAGAAGGAAAACAAGATGAATAATCCATGGATGTTAGTGTTTAGCCTTCCCATTCACTTATAGTTGTTGTGTGAATGAGATCTACACAGACGACTCGAAATGGTGGTGGAAGAAGGTCAAAACCATAGAAAATCTAAGGTTTTGGTGGAAATGGGAGATGAGATATGAATGGGGTAGGTGGAAATGAATGCTATATGGAGATAACATATTCACCCTACCAAACATTAAGGTTTATATAGTGGTCTATGGCGGCTTAAGTATGTGAGGTGCACTTTGGGTAGAAGAGTGCAAAATTGGTTAGCATTTCAAGGTAAAATGACAATTTTGGTAAAGATGGGGTGGAATGACAATGGTGATTGGGAAAGGTCTTGGTGGAAGAGGGACTTAGATTAGGTTGAATAACATATGTGAATTTGGTATAATGACATTTTCAGAGTATAATGATAATGGTGAATGGCCATGTTGATGGCTAGGTAGGTGATGTGTGGTTTATTGTACAAATAAAGTCACCTAGAAAGAAGTCCCTAGAAATTTACTTGAACTATGTACAGTAAACAACACATGAAAGCATATGGATCTTATCATAGTATAGTATAGGATCAAACCTATAAGGATAATGTTTCAAGAATATTTGATCAATCTAATATTACAACAACTAGTATTTATAAAAAAAAGTTTTTGTTTAATTGTGTTAAGATTGTGAATAGAAAAAGGCCAGATTAAGGATTTGGTCAACATATTATGGAAACACCAAGTTGAATGTATTTCACCGCCACTAACTATGTTTTACTCTCTCAGTGATCCACAATATGCATGAATATGTTACATTGAGGCGAGATGAAACCATCCATTTAGATTATGATTCAAACATATATTAATCTAAGATCATTGTCACGTTACATAGAGAGCATGTATCTATTTTCTCAAGAAACACCTATATGAAATTCTTATCAAGTCTTAAACCAAGATTTAATCCATTCTAGGTCTTAGATTTGAAGTTTCTACACCCAAATCACAATAAACATTCTTATATGTTGTCCAAGAATATAAACAAGGAATAAACAATAGATTCAAAATGTAATAAGGTTCACACAAGATTAAATTCAAATAACATAGCAAAAATAGGTAGAATGGCTACTCCCCATACCCTAGCAAGGGAACTCCTTGCTCCTCATGGAATATATAATGTTCAAAATTTATAGAGAACAAAATGTCAAAATCACAAAAGAAAATGGATGAGCATCCATGGCGTGCATGTACTTGTTTTTTTGCTTATGGACATCTTTAGTGGAGCACAACATCACTCATTATCAATTGGTTGTTGAGTGAAGAAATTAATCAAGTTGTTGGAATGATGGTCGGACAATCTCTATTTTGTTGTGGATTTTTTGTATTGGTGAAATGGTGCAGTTTGATTAGTAGAGTAGAGGTCGATTGATCGAACTCTTTTGAGGTTGATAGGTTGGACTAGGGAAGAGGTCAATCAATCTCTTTGAGGTTGATCGATATGCAAGAAGTGGAGGTCGACTGTTCAATTCCTATAGAGGTTGATCACTCAATATGGAGTGTATATAGATTAGTTAATCCCTTTTGAGGTCAATCGGTCGAAATTCTTGTGAATGGATGTAAGGTGGTGTTGTGAGCCATGTTTAGTAGTCACTCAGTCTCTAGATTCCTTGAAATGCAAGAAATGACCTTCTATTTATAGCTGGCATAAAGGAAGTTAAGAAGTCTCTGTGGAATGTGTTCAACCACCTATAGTGAATAAATCTCTTGCATTAAGATGAATTTTTGTTGGCTCTAGCTAGTGCATAGGGGTCAATCACCTTACGTCGAGCAACAAGATTGATTAGAATTGGCCAATTTTCAAATGGTTGATTATAGGAAGGTTGGTCACTAGAAGGCTGATCTCCATATGGCTAGTCATTGGGTGGTCCATCTCTAGAGAGATGATCAATAGGGGGTCTCTCTTTGAAACTCGATCACATGAATCTTGATCATCTAGATCTTGATCATTTGATCTTGATGATCACTCGATCGATTTTTGGATCTTGATCAATAGAAGGTGAAAATGGAGATTGATTGGTGGGTCAATTATGTGATCAGTCGAGAGGTCGACTGAGGTGTCTATTGATAGTAATTAGTCAAAAGTGTATATCAACCTACCTTCTAAACATTCTCAAAGTTCATTTTGAGTCAGGGTGTTTCCCTACACATCACAAGCCCGTAGTCCATGTTGGTATGGATGGTATGAAGAGATAAAACTCCAAACCTACAAAGGGAGTCAATAAAAAGTGTCAAAAATCCTTACAACTTGACATAAAATCTAAATAGAACTAGTAAAGCTATTTCTAGGGCAAACTAAGAGAGCTAGATGCAAAATTAGACTAAAAGCACAACTAAAACTAGGATGAATATGCATTAATCAAATAACACCGAGCTTAAACCTTGTTCATTCTTGAGTAACATGAAATTTGATATAGTTTCCAAATTAATACATTCAATCATTTTTATTTCCTCACCTACAAATAATGCATAATTCCCTACCATTTAATATGGGAAAGTTGCCCAAATTTCTAAGATCATAGAAAACATCTATCCATGTCTTCATTTCTATTTTTTTTTCCAAAAACATTTACTCACCGCTGTCCCAATACCAATCATGTCTAAGAGTTTAGAGAGAGTTAAGAGAGTCTTGTAGAACAAAAAGTATGCACATGAATCCAACAATATGATCCATGAAATGGATGTCAATTGTGACTAAATTTTAATTTGTGTTTTTCTTTTTGCCTTGAATGATTGACGAGCTTTGATTGTTTGCACATTTATTAGAGTTGTGTAGTATTACTTGATCTCTAACATGCACATCTATCCTCTTTAATTGGCCATCATGCCACATCTTGGTGCATTGTTTGTTTGTTACACTAATGAGTTTCAATCTTAAGAAAAATCTTTTACTCAACTAACCAACTTCTGGAAGTATGCGGAAGTAGTCGTAGTCGAGATTGAACACAAGGAGCTTTAGCAATCAATTAAATGAAACAGTGCTAAGTTTCAACAATGTATACCATTTTAAAGGTGTGGTTTGGTTGATTAAGTTAAAATTTTAGAATTAAGCAAAGCAGTAAATGGATTACTAAAAGAGGTTAGATTTTAGATATGGAAGTATCTTAGACTTAGGATTTCACCAACATATCATAGCATAGCATAGAAGCACGAAATTTAAACAAACTAAGCACTTATTGTAAAGGAGTGTTGTATGTTGCACTTCACCTCTCGGTGCAAGTACAACGATCCTAACTCAATTCAACATTCCCATGTATGAATTTCATTTTGGATCACAAACCTACTCCTCAAACCCATAATTTCCACTCTCATGGTAAAGAAGGAGATGCCAAGAGAGTACCTCCTTACTCTCCTACCTATCTTCTCAAATCAAGCAAAAGAGCATAAAAGATACACATAAGGTGGCCAGCCATACATGCAGAAAAGAAGAAACTGATACTCACAAGGTGAAAAAACAAACAACATAGCATTTAGTTCGAAATTATCATGTTCCATACATTCTATGACATGGGAGCTACTCTCGCATGTCCAAGAAAAGGAAACTACTCGTCCATAATAGTGTACAACAAAAATTTTGTAAAATTTTTGGAGTTCAACATGATTTGGAGAAGGAAAAACTAACCCAAGAAGAGTGGAATTCTGGCTTGGGGAAGAAATTCCACTCCTACAACTACTCCAAACTAGACAAGCTCCTCTCCCGAGAAGCTTTGTGGAGTGAAGAAGCTCTACTGCACATCCAGAAAAGAAAATGGAGAAGAAAAGAAGAAGAATGGGGGTTGTTTGGCAAGAAACCACCTTCCTCCACCCCAAATCATCCTCCTTGGTCTAGCCTTGCTCTTAGATGAAAGAGTTTGAATAATGACCAAAGATAACTGATCTCTAGAGTGGTTTCATATTTTAAAATGAAAGGATTCATATTTGAAAAATTGCTGAAACTGACAGGCACACAGTGTGTCTTCCTTAGGACACGTCGTGTCCTGTCTTCGAAATTTGTTCTAAGTGCAAAGCACACGATGTGTGTGAATTAATACACACTGTGTACCTTACTAGAAAGGAAAGTATCGGTTCTAAAATCCCAGGTACACGTCGTGTGTATGACGCACATGTTGTGTACCTTTTTCTGCATCTGAAGTTCAAAATGCGCATTTCCACTGATAACTACACGACGTGTTCAAATAAAGACACGTCGTGTACTTTTTCCAGAAACCTTGATCTTTCCTTTTTTGCTTGGGAACACACCGTATCTAAATAAAGCCATGCCGTGTTTGTATTCCATATTTCTCATGCCTCAATTTTCTGCTTGAGAACACGCCGTGTCTAAATTAGAAAATGCCATGTACCTTTCCAGGTCGAGGAGAACTTTGTATCTTCTGGACAATGACACACCATGTGTTTTTATGACACATCATGTACCTAGAGATGTAGCTCAGTTTCTATATTTCTGGAAGTAGAGACACACCGTGTCTTCTATATTTTTGTAGAAAATAGCTTTTTGTCAGCATAGAATTAATAACAGATATGGCAATAGAATTGTCTAAATTATTACATTCATCCATGATAAGCTTATTTATGCAAATAAAGAGTGTTCTTGACTCAAATAATTTCAAAATAAATCTATCCTAATGTGAGTTCAACTCCCATGAGGTCCTCCATTTAAAGTCCAAAGTGTGACTCTTAAATTTGCCATTCATGCATCTTGAAGGGAGCAAGATGCTCCCTTGTGAACTTCATCTCCCGAGGTATACAACTTGCAATGTTGGCCATTTAATTTGAAAGATCCATCCTTGCCTTGTAGGTCAACAACTCCAAAAGGAAACATCTTCAATATGAGAAAAAGGCCATACCACTTTGACTTTAGTTTTCTAGGAAATAGCTTAAGTCTTGAGTTGAATAACAACACTTTGTTTCCTTCTTTGTAGTCTTTCCTCCGGATTCTCTTGTCATGCCACATATTGGTTCTTTCTTTGTAGAGCTTTTCCTTTTCATATGCATCTAGTCGGAGTTCCTCCAATTGTTGCAGCTGCAATAGACACTTTTCACCATCTTTCTTCATGTCAAAATTTAAGAACTTGATAGCCCAAAGAGCACGATGTTCTAGATCTAGCGGAAGATGATAAGATTTACCATATATCAACTTAAATGGAGTTGTGCCTATGATGGTTTTATAAGCCGTCCGGTATGCTTATAGTGCATCATCTATCTTCAATGCCTAATCTTTCCTTGAGCTAGAAATTGTCTTTTCTAGAATGCTTTTCAGTTGCCGGTTGGAAACCTCTACTTGCCCAGAGATTTGAGGATGGTAGGGCATAGAGACTTTATGAGTGACTCCATGTTTAGATAGAAGGTTATTGAATTGCTTTTCAATAAAATGCGTGCCTCCATTAGAGATTTTAGCTCTAGAAACTCCAAACCGAGGGAAAATAATTTTCTAAAATAGCTTGACTACAGACTTTGCATCCGGTGCTTGGGTTGGGATGGCCTCAACCCACTTAGAAACATACTCACAAGCAACTAGAATGTATTGATAGCCACAAGAAGATGGGAATGGTCCCATATAATCAACTCCCCATACATTAAATACCTCAATCTCCAAGATAGAGTTAAGAGGCATGTCATCACGTCTAGAAATTCCTCCGGTCCTTTAGCATTTATCACACTATTTGACAAACAAATTGACATCTTTAAACAATGTTGGCCAATAGAAACCGGCCTGGAGAACTTTTGCTGCAGTCTTCTCTCCTCTAAAGTGACATCCGTAAGGAGAGGCATGGCATTCAGAAAGAACAGTGGCAATCTCTTCTTCAGCAACACACCTTCGAATAAGTCCATCACTCCCATGTTTGAACAATAAGGGGTTGTCCCAATAGTAGAAATTTATGTCATGGAAGAACTTCTTCTTTTGCTGGTATGTCAAATATGGCAGCAGCTGTCCTGTAGCAAGAAAGTTCACAATGTCTGCAAACCATGGCACCTGTGTTGATGATAACGCATAAAGCTTTTCAATAGGCAAGTGATCATTAATAGGAAAATAATCTCCAGTATCTGTGCTCAATCTAGAAAGGTGATCAACAACATTATTCTCTGTACCTTTCTTATCTCAGATTTCAAGATCAAATTCTTATAAAGGAAGTATCCAACATATGAGATGAGGTTTTACATCCTTCTTATTTAGCAAATACTTTATGGCAGCATGATCTTTATACACGATTACCTTAGATCCTACCAAGTACTGTCGGAATTTGTCGAAGGCGTACACTACAGCAAGCATCTCCTTCTCAATGGCCGTGTAATTGATTTGTGCTTCATCTAGGGTCTTGCTTGCATAGTATATGGCACGCGGCTTCTTATCTTTCCTTTATCCCAGAATTTCCCCCACTGCATAGTCACTTGCGTCACACATCAATTCAAATGGAGCATTCCGGTCTGGTGGTTGAATGATTTGGGATGAAATAAGAGCTTCTTTGAGCTTGGTGAAGGCGGTACTATAGTCATCATTGAATATGAATTCAACATCCTTTGCAAGTAAAGAACATAATGGCTTTGCAATTTTGGAGAAATCCTTAATGAATCTTCTAAAGAACCCTACATGACCAAGGAAACTACGGATTTCCTTGACTGAAGAAGGAGTAGACATCTTCTCAATAGCTTCCACCTTGGCCCTATCAACCTCAATACCCTTGTTAGATACAACATGACCTAATACTACACCAGATTGTACCATGAAATGGCACTTAATCCCAGTTTAGTACTAGGTTAACCTCTTTATAGCGGGCTAAGACTAATGATAGGTTGCTTAAACATTGATAAAAAGAATATCCATAGACACTAAAATTGTTTATAAAATTTCCATTATGTTTTCAATGAAATCAGAAAAAATAGCCATCATGCATCATTGGAATGTCACAGGTGCATTTCAAAGACCAAAGGGCATGTGACGATAAGCATAAGTTCCATACACGCAAGTAAAGGTGGTTTTATTTTGGTCAAGAGGGTCGATAGGAATCTGGAAAAACCTAGAATACCCATACAAGTAACAAAAATAAGAGTGTTTTGCAAGGCGTTCAAGCATCAAGTAGATAAACAACAACGGAAAATGGTCCTTTCGAGTCATTTTGTTCAAACGCCGGTAATCAATACACATACGCCAACTCATGACTATACATGTTTATATCAACTCATCATTATCTCCTTTGATGACAGTTGCACCCCCCTTCTTAGGTACCACATGGATGACACTAACCCAAGGGCTGTCACTTATAGGATAAATGATATCAGAATCAACCAACTTAAAGATTTCCTTTTTAACCACCTCAAGCATATTTTTATTTAAATGTATAGGTAGTTCAATGGTGAGTTTTTCATCATCCTCCATATTTATTCTATGCATACAAATGGAGGGATGAATGCCTTTCAAATCATCGATAGACTAACCAATGACATATTTATATAAACTCATCACAAGCAATTTATTTTCTTATTCATCGGTTAACTCATTATTGATTATTACATTATAAGTAGAGTCGGGATCAAGAAATGCATACCTCATCTATGATAAAAGGGCTTTAAGTTCTACCTTTCTCTCAGCTACATGTTCCTTGGCTTTGTCATCAACAAGCGGAGTGTCTTCTTCAGTAGCATCTGATTGAGCAATAGAAAATACCCCAAAATTTCTAGATCCATTGTTTATACCTTCATCATCATCACAGTAGTTTAGTATCAAATTGGTAATACCATGATCTTCTTCTACAACGGAATCAACAGAGTCTATAAAACAGATTTCGTCTACACGTGAGGGTGTTTTCATGGCATCATCATATACAGAAAACTCCATGGCTTCCTTACCAACTCAGAGTGTGAGTTTGCCTTAACAAACATCAACTAGGCATCCAACAGTCCTCAGAAAGGGCCTCCCAAAAAGAATGGGATTAGAGGGAACTTCTACCATATCTAGTACAACAAAATCACAAGGAATAAAGAGTTTACCAATCTGCACTAGCACATCTTCCACGATACCTTTGGGGTATTTGATGGAATGATCGGCCAGTTCAATGGACATCTTTTTAGGCTTTAGATATCCAAGATCTAGCTCTTGCCACAGGGTAGACATGATGAGACTAATACTAGCTCCAAGGTCTACAAGACCCTTGTCAAACGTGGTGCTGCTGATCTTGCATGGTAGAGTAAAAGCTCCCAAATCATCTAACTTCTCAGGAAGTCTATTTTGAATGATAGAACTAATTCTTTCAGAAAGCATCACAATCTCCACTTGGTCCACCTTCCTCCTCTTGGTGAGGATGTGTTTAAAAACTTAGCATATGGTGACATCTCTGCAATAACTTCAACTAGCGGAATATTGACACAGAGTTTATTTAGAATGTCCATAAATTTCCTAAACTTTGAATCCTCCTTCGTGTTTGCAAACCTATACGGAAATGGTGCATTTGCTTTAATAGAAGATGGTACCTCAGCTGTACCTTTACCTTTTCCACCCATAGGGGTGTCAAACTTCTCTTCATCGGCGATCTTTGCACTCTTCTCCTTGGGTGGAGAAGGTCTGTGGATTTTAGCTCCACTTCTTAAGGTGATGGCATTTGCTTGTTGTCTTAGATTCACTTTCAATTGGCTTGGAAGAGAACCAGATTGGCTGTTCTTTTGCTGCGTTAAGGCTTGTTGGGCAATTTGATTTTCCAACATCCTTGTATGAGTGGAAATGCCATCCACTTTTGCAGAGAGTTGGACAATCACATCCTTTAAGAGCTTGTCATTGCCCCTTAACTCTTCATTCTGCTACATTTGCGTGGAGATAAATTTCTCCATCATGGCCTCCAAGGAAGAACTTTGGGGTTGTTGTTGCTGTTGATAACCCTTATATTGTTGTTGAGGCTTGGCGGATTCCCATTGTTTTTTCGGTTGAAGTTCTGTTGTTGCTGTAGTTGCTGCTGTCCATGTTGGAAGTTCTGAGCATTGCCTGTGTTCTGGTAAGAGAAATTAGGATGGTCTCTCCATCCTGGATTGTAGGTGTTGGAATAGGGATTATATTGCTTGTTCCCTTGCATCCCAATGACATTGACTTGTTCTAGGCTCCCTTCATTCGTATTAGGAGCAAAGCATGAAGAAAAAGTATGTCCAAAATTACCACAAGCTTCACATATCACTTCAGCTGATTGGATTTGCAATGTTGTCATCTTCTCAAACTTTTATGTAAGAACATCAAGTCTAGTATTTATTAAGTCAACGACATCAACACTATGCTTCCCTCCTTGTTTCTCAGTTGAAGAACTAGTTGTAGAGGATGATTGAGCTCTCCTATCTGATCCCCATTGGCAATGGTTGAGCGCTATGTCTTCAATTATGTCATAAGCCTCCCTGTAAGACTTATTTATCAAAGCTCCATTAGCTGTGACATCCAATGTCATGCATGTGTTGTAGAATAGTCCATTATAAAACCTTTGGAGTAGCAACCAATTCGTCAACCCATGGTGAGGGAAAAGGCGTTGCATGTCCTTAAACTGCACCCATGTTCCATACAGAGTTTCTCCATCAGATTGAGAGAAGTTGGTGAGCTAGCTCCTTAGCTGGGCTATTTTGCTCGGTGGAAAATACTTTCCAAGGAAAGCATTTAGAAGTTGGTCCCAAATTTTGATAGACTTCTTAGGAAGAGATAAAAGCCACACCTTGGCTCTATCTCTCAAGGTGATAGGGAATAGCAGTAGCCTCACTCTGTTGACAGATACACCATTTATTTTGAAAGTGTTCATATACTCCAAGAACTCAGCCACATGAAGATTCATATCTTCATTGATTGTACCTCTGAAGCGGTTCTGTCGGATCATCTGCATCATAGAAGGATAAATAGAGAAATTGTTTGCTTCCATTATAGGTAGGTCAATGGCTCCACAAATGTTTGTGGAAACCGGCATGGTGAAATCCTTCAAAGGATGGTCGTCCTCCATGGATGGATCTTCTTGTGAGTATTCTTTAAAAGATGAAGAAGATGGTGATGGTGATGATGGTGGAACACCTCCTAGCAGTGGTTGTTCTACTCTTCTTGCTCTTCTTAAGCTTGAAAGACTACGCTCGATCTCAAGGTCTAGCAACGCTGATGTTCGAAGCCCTCTTTGCGAGTGACACATACAACCTGAAAAATAGCAAGAGATATTGAGAACACAACTAAAAGGTATATGGAAATTTGAAAATGGAAATGATGATCTAGTCTCAAATACTAGTTAGCACTTGTTATTATAATTATATTTACCGTAGCTCCCCGACAATGGTGCCAAAAACTTGTTGGTTTGTTACACTAACGAGTTTCAATCTTAAGAAAGATCTTTTACTCAACTAACCAAATTCCACAAGTATACGGAAGTAGTCGTAGTCGAGATTGAACACAAGGAGCTTTAGCAATCAATTAAATGTAGTAGTGTTAAGGTTCAACAATCTAGATCGTTTTAAAGGTGTGGTTTGGTTGATTAAGTTAAAATTTCAGAATTAAGCAAAGTAGTAAATGGGTTACTAAAATAGGTTAGATTTCAGATTTGGAAGTATCTTGGACTTAAGATTTCAAAAACATATCATAGCATATCATAGGAGAAAGAAATTTAAACATACTAAGCACTTGTTTTAAAGGAGAGTTGTATGTTGTACTTCACCTCTCGGTGCAAGTAAAATGATCCAAACTCAATTCAACATTCCCATGTATGCATTTCATTTTGGATCACTAACCTACTCCTCAACCCCATAATTTCTACTCTTCTGGTAAAGAAGGAGCTGCCAAGAGAGTACCTCCTTACTCTCCTACCTATCTTCTCAGATCAAGCAAAAGAGCATAAAACATACACATAAGGTGTCTAGCCATACATGCCGAAAAGAAGAAACCGGTACTCACAAGGTGGAAAAACAAGCAAAATAGCATTTAGTACAAAATTATCATGTTCCATACATGCTATGACATGGGACCTACTCTCCAATGTCTAAGAAAAGGAAACTACTCGTCCATAATAGTGTACAACAGAAAATGTGCAAAAATTTCAGAGTTCAACATGATTTAGAGAAGGAAAAACTAAGAGAACCGAAGGTGTAACCCAAGAAGAGTAGAATTTTGACTTGGGGACAAAATTACACTCCTACAACTGCTCCAAACTAAACAAGCTCCTCTCCCGAGAAGCTTTGTGGAGTGAAGAAGCTCTACTGCACCTTCAAAGAAGAAAATGGAGAAGAAAAGAAGAAGAATGGGGGTTCTTTGGCAAGAAACAACCTTCTTCCACCCCAAAATCACCCTCCTTGCTCTAGCCTTGCTCTTGGATGAAAGATTTTCAAATTATGACCAAAGATAACTGCTCCCTAGAGTGGTTTCATCTTTTAAAATGAAAGGAGTCATATTTAAAAAATTGTTGAAATTGACAGGCACACGACATCTCTTCCTTAGGAAATGTCGTATCCTGTATTCGACAGTTGTTCTGAGTGCAAAGCACACAACATGTGTGAATTAATATACACTATGTACCTTACCAAAAAGGCAAGTATCGGTTCTAAAATCCCAGTTACATGTCGTGTGTATGAAGCACACGCCGTGTACTTTTCTTTTGCATATGAAGTATTAGTCTGTCTGGAAATGCGCACACCGTGTCTTAAATAAGACACATCGTGTGCTTTGCTATTTCAGCAGAATCAAAAATATGAATGTCTGCAAGGCTTGGGGAAGTCCCGATAATAATGAATTTGATTTGGGATATCTCCAATTTGATCCTTTTGAAGAAAATCTGCAATACACATCATGTGATAAGAAAAATAACAAAAAGGTGGTAAGAATGATATGAATAGAGGCTAAATGAGAATAAAAGAACTGAATTTGTGTGTGAAATCATGTGAAAAGTTGATGTGGAAAGCACACAACATGCATTAATTGTACATGTGTGCATTCTTATATGTTTTCAGACATAGTTCTTCTAGCTTTTGTAGTTGATGTAGTCAGTTATCTTTTAATGTGTGAAGATTGATGTTGAGCTATTTGATAGACCACCAAGCCTTTTATCCGAGTTCACTTGTAAGTGACAAGACTTCTCATTAATAAGTTGAAAGGTTTTAGGGCCCAATGGAGTCTTCTAAGGTGATCAACAACAACTTTTCCAGCCCCTTTCTTGTCTAAGATTTCCAAATAAAGCGCTTGCAACAATAAGATCCATCTGATTAGCATGGGCTTCACGTCCTTACTTGACATTAAGTACTTGATCACAACAATTCCAACTTGTATCCAAGCCTTGTCAAGCTCAATGCCTCTAGGGATGACACGATATCCTACAACAATTCCAACTTGTACCATGAAGCATAATTTTTCCTATTTAAGCACAAAATGTGCTTCTTCGCAATGTTCTAGGACTAGGGAAAGATGGTGTAGGCACAAATCAAAAGAATTTCCATAAATTGATAAGTCATCCATGATAATTTATATTATTTTCTCAGACATGTAGCAAAGAAAGAAGACATGCAATGCTAAAAAGTGACAAGTGCATTGCATATCCGGAAGGCATTCAGTGAAAGGCATATGAGCCAAAGGCACATGTGAAAGTCATGTTTTGTTCATCACTGGTGTGGATGGGGATATGGTGGAATCCTTAGTATCCATCCTGGTAACATAAGAATTCTTGATGTGCAATTCTCTGTAGGACTTGATCAAGAAATGGGAGTGGGAATTGTTCCTTTCAAGCAACATTATTGAGATTATGATAGTCTACGCACATGTCCACCTGATTATAGTGAAAGAAGGGAGTATATCATTCTTCTTGTTCAAAACAACTACAGTGCATCCTTTCTTCATCACTACTTGTACAGGACTAACCGACAATGAATCAAAGATGGGACATATGATCCCATAAAGCAATATCTTTATCAACTGTATGCGCATGACCTCAATCACAATCCGATTTAGCTTAATTTGAAGCTTGATAAATGTCTTACAGTTGTCAACCATATTTATTTTTTTCATGCAAAGGTCTTAGCTCACACTAGTTGTCATTTTTTAACCTAGTTCCTTCTTCCACTTCCTCGATTATATCAACAAATTGTCTTCTTGCTCATTTGCGAGATATACACTGGTGAAGAATGGGCAGACACTTTTCACGTCTAGGAAGACATATGTAATCCCCTTAGGTATAGGCTTCATCTTTGGTGCAGTGGGTTCCTTGTCTTCTCTTCAATGTTCTCTTCAAATTCAACTTTAGGGTCTTCCTCAACATTTTCAATCTAGAAGAGACTTGTTATTGGAAATAGGGACCCATGGTACTTCCAAAAACCTTGAATTCTGTTGTGTATGTACCAAGTCACAAAGTTAAAAATCCAGCTTCAACATTGATGAGGGATCTGGAGGTTGTAGGGAATGGGAAAAAGAAAATGAGGGGATATCGAAGGTCCTCTTTCATGTCTGCTATGAAAAAAATCACAAGGAAGATAATATTTGTGACCCACTCTCATAGGATTATCTACAATCCCCATAGTGATGGTTATTGATCAATTTGCAAGTTGAATCACTATGCTTGTGGGTAAGATATTGGTGGTTCACCCAAGCCTTTTACATAGGATGTATGGAATGATTGAAATACTTGCCCCAATGTCAGTTAGACCCTTTTAGCATGTGGAAACCCCAACAAAACATGAGATGCCAAAATATCTAGGATCTTTGGGTTATTTGGGAATCTTGCTCTAGATGATGTCTGATGTTGTATGTGCTAGTTTCACATTCTCATACTCCTCTGTAGTGTTCTTGCGAGTGTAGAGAGATTTGAAGAACATGATCCTGGAGGGATTTGTTTTCCAGAGCATCAAGGAAGAAAATGTCGATATGTATCTTTTTCATTGCTTCTTTGAACCTCACGAATCTTGAATCTATCCTTGTCTCAGATTGACAACTCGAGTAGAGGATACATGATATGTAGATAGGTACCACTAGCATAGGAGTGGTTTATTTAGCTTTTGTGTTTACCTTAGGAGGGTGGTTGTGATGCTCCTTTGTGGAGTTTCAACAACTGTTTCTACTAGTACAACCACTGGTATAAACATTGGTATAGCCATTGGAATGAATCCTTCATCCTCATCATCTTCAAGAATTATCTTGTCATTTGTGATTGGGGTTGATAGTTCTGGTAGAACAGACCTAGAATATGTGGCTACAACCTTCAACTACTCCTCCTGGTGCTTGGGGTTGACCTATGAACGACCCTTCTGAAGGGTAAATGACGGAAGAGATTTGTGCTAATTGAGACCCCATGTACTTCTTTTATGCCTTTGTCTAGCTAGTATCTTTTCAATGGCATCCATTCGACCTTGATCATAGGAGGTGGGAATGTTCTATTTTATTAGGTAGGAATGTTCTGTTAGTTTCCCTACTCTAGGAGAAGTTGTCCTTGATTATTGCTAGGTCTTCTATCCTAGATTTTAGTTGTTTCCTTGGGTGACTTTGCTACAATATTATCTAATATTGAAGTTTTTGTGGTGGTAGGTTTGATTATATTGAAAGCCAGAAGGACCCTGAACTTGGTTTTTTTTGGGTCCCTTCTTGAGTGGATGTGCTTTTTCTTCTCTATTTAGATTCTCACATTGGAAACGTAGGTAGATTGTTGATCATATGAGGTTATAGTAGCCCTATCCTGAAATAGATTTAACAACATTGACCTCTTCAATGTTTGAGATAGTATTGAATTGAGGCTAGTTAATGCTCAAAGTAGCTCGGTAGAGGTCATTGCACTCCAAACTTGTATGTCCCTTTGCACTATCGACCTAGAAGACTTGTTCAGTTGTCTTGGATTGAATGGAGGAATGACCTCTTAGCTCATTCCTCAGGAGAGATGACTTAATGTTGTCTTGTTTGAGGTCAAGCATATTTAGAGATTTAGAAATATCCTTTTGGTCAAATTTGTCTTCTATCATGGAAACATGGAGCACACCTCTCTTTCATGATGAGCCTCAATTAGCTTGCTTCTGAAATCCCCTTCTCACAACCTTCCATGTGTCATCAAAGCTCTAGCACATAAAGTCTCCCGTATAAGATACATCAAGGGACAATTTTATGTCATCATCTACTCCTCTATATAATTTCTCAACAAGTAATGCAAAAGGAATGCTATAGTGAGGGCATTTTCACAATAACTCTTTAAATCCTTCCAAGGATTCAAATAGGGTTTTAGTTGGAAGTTGTTCAAATTGAGCGATTTCAATAGGATTTGATAACTCAGTGAAGGCGGAAACAAATTATTCAAGAACTTGTTCAGATGTTCCTCACAATTGATGATGTTGTGATCATCTAGGGAGTTTCACCACACCCTAACTTTGTCGGTGAGGGAGTAATAGGATATTTATAGCTTGATGGATTCCTTAGAAATTTCAGCCTTCTTGCTAAGTCCATAGAGATCTATGAGCTTTTGTAAATAGTCATGCACATTCTCATTGGTCCTTGCAACATAATTGTTGTGTTGCATCATCTTCACCCATCGTGTCTTGATTTCAAATATCTATTTTGTGATGGTAGTTTGGGAAACTGGGTTGTGAATGTCTGAAACTTTAGGGATAGAGAAGTCCAATAAATATCTTTTTCATTCAAGTTAGTCATTTTCTCATAACTCCACTTGCACATCTTCTCTGACTTCATCCATGAGTCTATGTCTTTATGCATTAAGTGCTTCTTCCACTCTATAGTTGATATACTCATCTGTCATTTTGTCTTTGCATTCATGAAGGTCCTAATGTAGGGTTGTTCAATCTTAGAGTCAAGGTCTAATATGGAGTTGACACTACACATGTGTCTCATACACATCTGATGCCATCTAATAAGTGCACACAACCTAGGTCAGATGGTTGAAGATGAGTTGCATTCAAGATGATGTTTGATATTATCAATTGTAAATAAAACCTAACTAATCCAAGTTAGTTCAGTTGATCAAAAAAATCCATTTTACCTTCCCACAACGCCAATGTTTGATGCTTTGTTTATTTCACAAGAAAATCACCTAGGGAAAAGTCCCTAGATTTTTATGTAAACTACATACAGTAATCACCACCCAAAAGAGGATGGATCTTTAGTAGTATAGTACTAGGATTGAACCCAAAGAATAAACTTTTCAAAATTATTGAATCAATGGAACTATACAAGAACTAGTATTATCGCAAAATTTTGGTTTTGTTTATTATGCTAAGACTGTGAATAACAAAATCCTAGATTTAGGTTTTGATCAATAGATTATGGCAACACTAGGGTGAATGGGTTTAACCACCACTACCTATAGTTCACTCTCTCAATACATGATAACACACATGAACATATTACATTGAGGCTGAATAAAACCACCCATTCAAAATTTAGATTATAACTGCACATGTATTTCTCTATGATCGTTGTCGTGTTACCTAGAGATCATGTATCAATCAAGATGATGGAATGAAAATCCTTTTGAATCGGTCAATTGAGGTGGTGAAATAGTACATGTCAATCATTGCAATGGGGATCAATCGATTAAACTATTTTTGGGCCGAGTGATCAAACTCTTTTGAGGTCAATCACTTGAACTGGAGAAGAGGCCAATCTATTTCTTTTGAGGTCAATTGATCTACAAGAAGCAGAGGTTGATTGGTTGATCTCTATAAAGACCGATCACATGGAGTGTTGGTCCCTTCCAAATTTGATCCATCGGACTTGCAATGATTGGAAGTAAGTGCAAGTGGGAGTCTGTTGGTAAGGTATGCTCGAAGAGCCAATCTTTTGATGATTGACATGGAATAATTACCTAAAAGGATTTGATTAATAATATCATATATGAAGGAAAGCTTCCAATTCATCTGTTTCACTCAGTTATGGGATAATAAGGATACATAGTGAATGTCTAGAGAATTATATTACTCAATGATGTATGTTATCAAGTTCTTACCCTTGTGATGAGATCATATGGATGTTAAGAGTACATATACATATTCTCATTATGTCCATGATCGATTGTTATGAAGGTTGATAGACAATAATAACTCATAAGATTAGAGTGTGAGTTGGTTGATGACTAAATCTCATTAGTCATGATATGGAAATATCAAACTAACCACACAGATACATGTTAGAGAATAGTGTGTCAGACAAACCCACCTTGAGAGTGAAACATGGTTTTGTGGTCATAATCATCTCTCAAAGTGAAGGTGGTGATTGTTATTATTAGATCTGAAATCACTGCATTCGTCACATGTCATTGGGTATGTATTGACATCATCAAACCTAGTCCTGAAACATGGGTTGTTATAATGGTGATGATTGGGTGACTTTGACACATGGGGATAGACTGTGAGTGATAGATATGGGATTTGTCCCTCCTATTGGAGTATTATATCCTGGACACTTGATTAGAAAGACTAAGAACCATATGTGCATGCACATGTGAATCAATAATGATATTGAGGTCACATTATCTCAGACAGTCTGCTCTCGATTTAAGAAACATTGATTGAATGTTGAGAGAATGACCAACCGTGCTTTGAGTCCATCCTGGATATCAGAGACAAAGAAATTATACAATCACTACAACACCTTACACAGATTGTTGGTTTAAGTTGTTCTCCAACTTTCCATTTCCCTTGGGTAGCACCAATGTGCGACTAGACATCACTCTTTGCTTGTGATGCCATAATCTAGTTATGGACAATCACTGTCAACATGATATGGGACCTATTGGGTCACACACATAGGAACTGATATAGAAGAGGAGTTTGATCTTGAACGACAATTGGATTGATTACTAAAGTATTTAGGTATTAAATTCATGCAACTGATTGCTTGAATGACTGACCATGTCTGCCAAACGACCATCTCATTGAGTGAGATGGCCATTTGGGTAGCCAGATAAGCATCTCATGTAGTTGAGACAGTCGTTTGGGGGTCAAGTTAATTAGAGATCGAATTGGCTAAGTTTTGCTCTTAAACTGACCGATTCAATATGATTGAACCAACCAGATCATCTCAACACACCAGACGACTGTCTAGGTGAGCGAGATGGGCGTCTCGCTAGTATGAGATGCCTCAGTTGGGATGAACAAAAGTTCTGGAGTTTTCTTGAACTCATTTAAATTGCACATAGTTGAGGAACAAGGAAATTAATATGAGATATTAATTGAATTTAAAATAGCCAAATTCGTTTCAAATTTTAACTGCCAAATAGCCATTTGGCAGTGAGAGACAACCATCTCGCTTACTAGACGATCATCTGGGTGTGTGAAATGGTCGTTTTGGCTATTACAAGTTGTAAAAATTCAAGATCTTCCAGTTCTTTCCACTCACACACCTTTATCCCATATCGGATAGCAACTGGGACCTTGACCTGGCCTCTGCTATATATAGAGGGGTATTGATGGCTTCCCACAACACAACACAACACCAAAAAGTGAGAATCAGTTCCTCTGACAACTATTATCCTCTCAAATTGTAGTAACCAAGAGAGCCTGGGAAAATCCTACCTACAAAGGAGGGATAGCCAAAGGGAGAGAACAACTGATAGTTCTCATTGTGGGAGAGCAGGTTGGTAACTAGTACACCAACAGGGAGGACAACTCCTTCCTGTCCATTCTTGGTGAACGATAGGAGTTCTAGTTGATCCGTGTGGACTACTCTAGAGACTGGAGTCCTTTGCCTACTACTCAGAGAGAAACTGCAACTTGCAGTCCCTGGCCAGACCATCAGAGTCACTATAGAGGTTGCACAGACAACTATTCATAATGAAGACCAGGGGTTGCACAACCACCGCCCAAGAGCAACTTATCAACAGTTGCAAAGAAGTGAGTTTTTTTGTTGGACTTGCTCCAAGGCCAGGTATAACTCATTAAAACTATCCTTCCTATTGCATAGTAGTTGACACGATCTTGCTGTATTGGAGAATACATATAGATAATTTTTTTGTTTCCACTGCTATACTTTGTTACTGCATTTCCCAACAATGGTATCTGAGCCACATCAATTTTCTGTGTTTTAGCATAATCAATATGATCAGATTTTTGGTTTTATCATTTATCTATTGCATACAATGTGAATATTTAAACTACTCTCATATGTGTATCTGATCAAAGATAACATAATCCCCAACTAATATATATATATATATATATATATATATATATATATATATATATATATATATATATATATATATATATATATATATATATATATATATATATATGATATATATGCAATTTACACATGTCTCCCTAAAAGTAATTTTGATGGTAGATGTGTAGCATGGTTATGGCCTAAACCCTATATCTATGTGTGGTTGAATGGTTTGGTTCTTGATTATCTCGGTCTACATACCAAGCCACTACGTCCTCTTCCCAATATAAAGTTAATGCTTTCCTACCTTTGCTCCCCTCAAATGTAACTTGAGGTTTCTCTTATTCAATGTAATAATGTAGCAATATGATAGTTTTTCTTTCATACAATGACGTTGAAGATGTTCATCACCAGTTGAGATGACTAGTTTGTGAGATGAGTCGACCATCTGGAGGATCATGGAAAGAGGACAACAGAATCAGATGACCGCCTAGTGGGCCCAACTGACCGTCTGGAAGGATTTCAGACATCGATTGGATAGGAGTCCAAATGACCATCCTCGGAGACCCAACTGACCGTTTGGAAGGAGTCCAAACATCGGTTGGATAGGAGGACCAACCAACCGACCAAGAGGCGAGATGATCAGTTCAAAGGTTGAACCGATCTACCCAGATTGGCAAGCACAGATCTACATCAACTGCAGGTTCATACTTGTGATGTGATGATTGGCCTAGGTGGTAGTAATTCATTGTGGCTCCAAGGAATTACAAGTAGACACATCCATGACCATCACTTTTTGTTTTATATTGCATGTTTATGTTGTGGGATAAAACATATATATGATACATACTATATATGTGGTGATTGGATGCAATATATTTATATATATGGTATATATAAAAACCCCTCAATCAAATATATTAAGTCCTAGATTCTTTCCAATAGAAATACACATGAAAAACTTGTCCGACCAAGCATAGATTTGCATAAAGCATGGTTCACCATCTACCTCGTGGAAGTGTGATGTTAGATATATAGATTTGCACAAATCATGGTGCATATCTATCATATTGGCTATTGGGTCAGGATTAACTGGGGACCTGGAGAGCCCAGGCCTAGAGACATGCAAATGCTCATGGTAAGATGTTACACATATCATCTATCCAAGAGTTGCATATGATGCAATTGGCAATATGGCCTACCTAAATAGTCAGGTTGTGGGAGATTGACAAAAACCAACTCATGACTTTATGAAACATGGATCTTGGCTCACTAGAAAAATTGTTCACTACAATTTTCCAAATTGATACTTGAGGGTTGTCAATTTGAACAAAATAATGAGAACAATAATTAATCAAGGACCTCATTATAATCACCCAAATTTTTATCAACACAAATAAAAAATTGAGTTTTGAAAAAACTACAAATTCTTTTGTAGAATCAAATGGCCACACCAAACAATCACTTTTCTTTGCGATCGGTCCTTGAGAAGGACGAACTTGTTGGGAACAACTTCCATGACTGGTTCAGGATGTTGAGATGCCAGAACCAGAGGAACCATCTCAAAATGCTCCAAGGGCTGACAAGGATGCTTATAAGAAGCATACTAAGGACGCTGTGGATGTCAAATGTCTGATTCTTTGTTCAATGAACCATGAGTTGCAAAGGAAACATGAGAATATGGGGGTGATTGAGATGGTCACACATCTCAAGAACATGTAAGAAGATCAGGCAAGATAAGAGAGGTTTGATGTCTCCAAGGCACTATTCAAATGTCACATGGCTGAAGAAGATCTAGTAGGTCCTCATGTGCTCAAGATGATTGGGTATGTGAAGAAGCTAACCAGACTGGGATTCCCCTTGGGCCAAGAGTTGGCCATTGTTGTCTCTACTAGAGTCATATAGTCAATTTGTCATGAAGTATAACATGAACGTCTTTGACAAGCCATTGACAGAGTTGTTGGGCATGTTGAGAACAGTTGAGACACAAATGAAGAAGTACAAGCCCAAGTCTATGATGATGATCAACAAGACAAATGGGAAGTCTAAAGGCAAAGGAAAAGCTAAGAAATGTTCTAAATCTAGCCAGAAGCCCAAGTCTTCAGATCTCAAGGCAAAACGCGGAGTAAAGAAACAAAGAGACGATTGTCACCATTGTCACTAGCCTAGACATTGGAGGAGAAATTGCCCACTCTGGTTAGAGGAGCTAAAGGAGAAGAAGGATGGCAATGAGTCCACCACTTCAGGTATAAACCATATAAGATAAATTTGATTACTTCTTCATTTTATTATGTGATACCAAATAGAAATCTGACATACTGATGTGCATGATCTAACAAGAAGTAATGGCCTTCATGGATAACAATGATGGACAAGGTAGAGAAAGTGTTACGAAATCCATAGTCTACATTTAAATTTATCTTAGCCCAATGCGCATGTAATAGAGTTATTAGAATTGTTATTTCATTATGCCATAGAAACATTTTTTTTATGCATCTTGTAAAGACAAGGATGATTATCAATAAAAAATTATTCGTGCTTCTATTTCAAAGATATGATCTTGCATGGCATTGGCCCTAAAACATCTTGTGATATTTACATGAAAGGATCAAAGATGAATCTTTATACCAAAAGATTATAATTGATAACTCAAGACTATCATTAGCATTTTTCATCTTGTAAGAACATGCGAGGTACATGCCTAGAACACATATTAATGTTGATATGGATTCCCTTGGTTATTGAACCTAAGGAAACATGCAAGTCTTATTCACACACAGTATGACATGACATCCTTCAATAAATGTAGTGGGAGGATAAAGCTTTCATTAGACCTTATGCATATATCGTATGGAATGAATGCTATATAAAATTAGTACTTCATTTTCATTTATTGGTAATATGATGATATGTACCAAAAAAAATGAAAACATTTACCTCATGAAATTGTTCAAGGAAATTATAAATGAAGTGTGACATTAATGAAAGTATCAAAATACTTTGATATGTTCAAATGTTGAAATACTTTATACCTTGAGTACCTTTAGGAATGAAATGTGATAATGTATCACAAGTCAAATCCATCTGAACATGATGATGTGTCAGAATGAAGGAATTATACCATGATGAGTCATGATATAATTATCAATTAATCTAATCTTCTTACATCGTCATAAATATATAGCTATCACTAAATAATGTACCATCTGAATGGTTTAAAAGGAAATCATATATGATATGATTTGGGAATGCCCCCATAGGTCTAAAGGATTGATACCCACCTTGAGAAAGTAGTTTCTTGAGAAGGTTTATCCATAAACCATGATAATTGAACATTACTAATCCCTTTCCAATAACAAAATTGTTTTGTTAATAGGATAATTGAATTCCTAAAGAATCTGTGGGAGCTAAAGTAGAACTCAAAATGTTTGAGGTCAACAACAAGGGTACAATTTGAAAAATGAGAATCACAAGTTGTTGTGGAATCTCAGGTTCATCATGTTACACATAAGAAAATATTCTAGTAGGACTCATATAAGATTGGAGGATTGTGAATTCAACAATTTAGATGGGTTGATCATATAGGATGAGCCGACTAATCAAATAGAAGCTATTTCTGATTAATATGGGATCCATGTAAGCTAACAAGCTAGCACCTTGATAGCACCACCTAAAGGGGTAACACCAAAAGGGTACAATAGGGTCTTATGACCAAGACCTACATGGATAACATAAAAGGACAAATTGGTTGAATAAATCAAGTTCAAAATGCTGAACATGATAGAAATTCGTTTACCAATTGTCATGCTTATTTTTGTAGTTACAATGGACTATGATATTTTGCATATGAAGATGTAAACTGGATTCCTTAGGGGAATACATCATAGGATGTTTACATGACACAACCTAAAAGATTTCATAACTTCAAGAATGAAAATGGAGTCTATAAACTACAAGTTCAATCTAGGATTGAGACAAGCACCTCAGAGGTAGGATCTTATGACTTGATAAGATAGTTAAAGTGTTTGACTTGAATCAAGACAAAACAATAAATCTGTGTTTATAAAATATTTAGTGGGAGCATATATGAATACTCCACATATGATGAGGAATAACATCTCAATATTATGAATATTGACAAAATGGCTTGAAAACTCCTTCAGTAATGAAGGATAAGGTGAAACATATTATGAGATAAGGACCAAGACCTATGAGATAGTTCTTGAGTGTTTTACAATGGAAGTTTGCGTACAATAGCAATGTGCTGAAAGAGTTCAAAACGGAAGGATTTATTGAGAGAGAATTTGGATTAGTCTCTCTTGAACCCTATATTCCAATTCTTGTGAAGAATAGAAATATCATGAATAAGATTCCATGAGCCAGCCCAATAGTGGATCTATCATGTAATCTATTAACAATCTTATCCCATATAATCTTGTATGTATTAGACATGACAAGATGATTTAAATTCTAATAAAGGTTATTGGAAAGTCATTAAAGATATCCATTAGTACTTGAGAAGTGACTAAGGATAGATTGATAGTCAATGATGATAGCAATAAAAGGAAGAGTTGGATGTAAATAGTTACATTGATGCAAGCTTCCATAAATGACAAAAGTGATCACAAAATTAAATATGTTTTGATTTAAAAGAATAAGTGATGATTAGTTGGAAAGGTTCCAAACTAATAGACATTAATGCTAATCTATAATAGAAGTTGTGTATGCTTGTGTTGTGAACACATAGTGATAATAAATGGATCTAAAAGTTCATATGATGAATTATAGATGTTCCCACCATGAATTACTCAGTAGAGATACTGTGACAACAATAGAGCTAATTATTAGGCAAGGAATATTAGATACTGTAACATCCTCAATTGAATAGCTAATGTAAGCCTTTAATGAGGGGTATTCTAGTAAGTATACCAAGGGACCTAATGAACCTAACATGGCTAGGTATGTAATTAAGTTCACAAAATTTGTAATACAAGTCATCTGGTCAACCAATACACACATAATGGTTTAAATGTGTATGATTGTAGTCGGGTGTAGATGAATATGAATGAATTATTATGTGAATAATAATGTGATGAATGTATAATATGATGACTTCAGTTATTGGTTTGAGCTCTATACCAACTTTGGTCTCATTATTAAGGAAGTAAAGTAACCATGACCTAATGTATCATAAGAAAATTTTGATTGGAAAATATTATTGGTTCAAGAACTAGTTTCATAAATAAGAATATGATTAAACTTATGGACTACTTGAAAGACTAGGGAATGGGCCATGTGCCCTAGAGCCTGATTCTAGTCCAATTGAGCCAATTAGGTTTTACAAATAGGTCCTTGAAGTAAAAAATTTGGGAATAGAACATCTAGTGCTCATAATAAATGTTCACAATATTTTTAGTAGATGAATAATTAGAATATACGATAATGGGTGAAATTTTAGATAATTATGATTTAACCAATGGCCAAGGTAATTAAATAAGTAATTACCCAATATTTATTTAAAAGATAAATTTAGGGCGTCTATCCAGTTAGTTTGACTTGATATCTTTCTCATGTAAAAATAATGACAATGTGGTGTTTACCTCAAAATTTGGGATTAAAAGAAGTCTTTATGCGGCCTATATAATTAATTGTGTAAATTGGACTTTTGTCTAAAATAGAAAAGAAAAGAAAAATAAAAAAGGGGGCTGAGCAGTCGAGACTCCAGTCCAGTGCGGACCATAGAACCGAAGCCCCTATGCCCCTGCTTTTACAGGACCGGAATAGAGTCCTAGAACAAGGGGACCTCGCCCGAGATCCTTAGGCTAAGAGGTTATAAAAGCACCCGATTCTGGACGAAAAGTAGCTATCGACTCCATATCTAGGGTTTCGGTTGAATCCATGGGCAGAGCACGGTGAAGAGGAGGAATTTGAGTAGTGATGGTGGCTAGGGTTGTAGGACCGAGTTCTTCAACCTTGCCCAGGCTGCGCCCAAAGGCAGAAGTGCCCTAGGGTTCTAGGTCTGCCAGAGTGATGGGGAGCTTCGGCATGCGCCACATCGCGCTCGAAGCTGAGTTTGAAGATGCTCCAGCTGGGGGCGGTGTGAACAGGGGGATCTGAGGAAAAATAGGGTAAGTACCCCCCTTTTCAACAGGCGAAGGAGGCACACCTTCCTCTTGGATCTGCTTGGGTTTAAAGCTGAGATCATGGATCCCTGCCATCCATAGGATCTTATGTGAACGACCATTACTACTTTGATAAGGTGATTCTTCAAATATTCATATCTTTGGATAGGAAACTCCATTTTTAGCAAATAAGACATTAAGACATGTATGGAAATTTAATGATGTCTAGTATCTTATAAAATATATATTTAGTTGGTGTTTTGGATGTATGATTATTATTATAATTAGATTACTAATAGTTATGAGATTTTAAGGTGTTGTGCATTAAAAATATCAAACGACTTCATTAATTTATGAAAATTTTATTGTAAGTATATTTTGATATGGTAAATATGATTCTAAAGCCTGATATTTCAAATATGATATTTTACTAGTATTTTTGATGTAAACCCTAATAAGGGCATTTTTGGTATTTCACCCATGATTTGATTATGAAACAACCTAATATTTTTATACAAGATTGTACTACATTATATAATTACTTTTTCTAGAGATTTGTTGGAGTTTATCGTGTTATTATATTAGTATGTAGTTTTGGGCCCGAGTGGCCATTATGTAAGATGATTTATGACTATTTGTGAGACAACATATATTTTATGTGCCTATTTAGTATTAGACATGATTCGAAATATATTTTTAGTTGATTTCATAACTAAAATAGTAAATGAAATATATGTGAGTATGTTTGAGGTTTCCTTTTAATATATGATGTATATGCTTGTATTAGGGCATTATGTGATTATTATGACTTATTTAAGTATGAAGCCTATAGTAATTATACAATGTGATTTTTGGATATATGTTCAATGCCAAGATTTTATGGTGATTTTATGTTAAAGATATGTTTGGTCTAAATAAGAACCCTAATTGGTATGTAAAGTTAGGAAGATGGGGTTTTGAGATTTAGAAACGAAGAGAGGAGAATACACATGGACTTATACAATTTTGTTGATGACTAGGCATATATGTTGTGAATCAAGGAAATAAGGCTACATTGAGAACATCTTCAATATAAAGGTAAGTGGTTCATGCCCATGAGTATTCATATTTTAAGCTCAATATGTTTACATTAGACTTTCATGGTTTATGTGGCTCAATGTTCTAAGATTTTTAATGTTAGGGTACATAAGTAAGATCTTCCTCATACTTCTATGATTACATAAGTTCATGTGCTCAAGATCTCAAATAGAGATATGTTTCTCAAAATGGTTGCGACTCATGTACCAGGTCCATGAGAGAGTTAAAGAGTTATATTTCTATAAGATTTCTTAGAAATGATTTAAATTGATGAATAAAGCTTCAAGATGAGATAGCCATACTTAGCTGATGATTGGGGATACTTTTATTGAGATTTAAAGTATAATTAGGCTAGCATAATTTCTCATATTTGTAGATATAACACTCTATTAAGATTTCAATTAGAAACATGCCATTAAGATTTCATACATATATAGAGATCTAAGAAATAGATACCTTAGAATGAATAATATCTAAAAGTCAAGTACAATGTAAGAATATGAGTTTGAGAATGTTAAGACAAGGTCCAATTTTCAAGATAAATGTACTTTTGGGATATGAATGTATTACAAATTGATTTATGGTGATAATTTGAATTATGATGCATTGAGTTGTGATTAGGTTTCAAAATAAGATTTTATAATATTCCTATCTTAAAGTTTAAGTTGTAGAATGTAAGCTCATATGTAAACATTAAGATTCAGGGTAAAATCAGATGTTATAAAGGTTAAATTATCTTGTCAGAATTCATGTTTTTAGATACTTCAAAACTTACGCGATTTTCATAACCTTGACTTAAGCTACTTAGTATACTTAGTATTCCTATAGTAATTTCAGATCCTTTCTCCTAAGATATTAGACTCATTTATCATATAATAGGTAGAAATGAAGTAATTTTACCAAATACGAGTCTTAGAATAATGTTTATCCAGATAATGAGAATATCAGATTTAGATTCATACTTAAATTACTCAGTGTCTGAGTAGTCAGATATTGAATAAATATACATGATAAGGGTTGTAGACCCAATCTCAATGATGTAGAAATTTGTGATACATATTCACATTTCAGTAATAGATTAAATTCGGAATTTAAGAGTAGAGATTCAAATTCAGATTCAAGATTCAGTACATGTTGAGAACTCAGTTTCAGATAAGTTTAGATTTAGAGTTTAGTAAAGGTAGACTTAAGATAATTAATTCAGAACCTTCACATAATACATTATATGATAAGTCCTCATTTAGAGAGTCTCGGGATGATTCAGAGGCATCTGTTGCCAATTCATAGGAGTGTTTACTCCATTTCAGAGGGCACGTTGTGCCAACAGAGGGTGCGTTGCACCATAGAGGGCACGTTGCACCATAGAGGACACTTCGATGTCAATAGAGGAGGACTTATTATATAATGGTGGCCACAAACAGATAAAAACCGTAAGTAAAATATATTTTAGATTAGAGCATGTCTGTAATCTCATCCGTGAGTGTGATGAGAGGAATTCAGATAAGGTATTTATGACCCAGACACTTTGATGTAGGTCATGAGATCCAGAGTACAGGTCTCCAAAAAAGATAGAGTAGAAAGATAAGAGTTTAAGAAATGAGAGATAATATGTTTTTAGATTTAGTCAGAGTTTAATTTTCATTTCATATATGACTGTCTGGGTGAGTGAGATGGGTATCTCGCTGGTGTGAGATGGTTCGGTTGGGAGGAACGAAAGTTTTGGAGTTTTCCCAAACTCGTTTCAATTGACATACTTGAGGAATAAGGAAATTAATATGAGATATTAATTGAATTTGAAATAGCCAAATTTGTTTCAGATTGGGAACTGCCAAATGGCCATTTGGCAGTGCGAGACGAAAGCCTCACACACCAAACGACCATCTGGGTGTGCAAAACGGCTGTTTTGGTTGTTGCAGGTTGTGAAAATTCAAGATCTTCTGGTTCTTTCCACTCCCACACCTTTATCCCGTATCATATTGCAACTGGGAACCTTGACCCTGGCCTCTGCTATAGATATAGGGGTATTGGGGGCTTCCCAGATTACAACACAACACAGACAACTGAGAATCATTTTATTTGACAACTATTGTCCTCTCTGGTTGTGGAAAGCAAGACCTTGGGCAATTCCTACCTAAAAAAGAGGGATAGCTAAAGGGAGAGAACAACTGATAGTTCTCATTGTGTGAGAACATGTTGGTGACTAGTACACCAACGGGGAGGACAACTCCTTCCTATCCGTTTTTGGTGAATGACAGGAGTTATGGTTGATCCGTGTAGACTACCCTAGAGGCAGGAGTCCTTTTCCCGTTGCTCGGAGAGCAACTACAACATGCAGTCCCTGACCAGACCACTAGAGTCGCTATAGAGGTTGCACAGAAAACTGTTCGTGATGAAGATCAGGAGTTACACAGCCACCGCCCAAGAACAACTTATCATCAGTTGCAAAAAAGTGAGTTTTTTCACTGGACTTGCTCCAAGATCAGGTATAACTCATTAAAACCATCCTTCCTATTTCATAGTAGTTGATGCGATCTTACTGTATTGGGAAATACAGATAGATAATTTTTTTGTTTTCACTGCTACACTCTGTGCCCGCATTTCCCAACACCTAGGACGTAGTGGTATGACTGGTATGAAAAGATAAAACTCCAAACCTTCAAATGAAGTCAATAAAACATGTCAAAATCCTTGAAACATGACATATAATGTAAAAAGAACTAGTAAAGCATTTCAAGGGCAAACCAAGAGATCTAGTTGCAAAACTAGACTAAAAATATGACTTAAACTTGGATGAGTATGCATACCTTAGTATGGCAACTAATCATAGTGAAATAGATGTGGTTTCTTGAGGTAAAACAAGTGAGGTGGTCAATGGATGCATGACCGTTCTATATCAAAATGGTCATGGTGAGAATGGTTAAAAATTTAGGGATGTAGGATGCCTTGAACATGTTAGGATTGATGTGGAATCGCCATTGTGGGAGTCAATCACCATAGTTGTTCTTATCATGGGATGGTTGTTATGAAGGCCATTTCTTTCCTTGGAAGACTCTCTTATCTTGAGCTTAGTAGCACAAATATTCCTTTCTACATCAACTAATGTCGGGCATTAGGTTGCACTGATGTTCTTTACTTAATCAACAAGGGTGTTTTTGTTTTACTTTAGCTCTTGTGCACTTTGGGAGAACTTTTGGATGATATTTACATCTCTTTGAAATCCTTCAATCCTAGTTAAAACTTTGGATGTACCTACTTTCCCTCCTTCCACAAATTAGTCCTCAAGTACATATTTAAGATATGCAAAAAAATTCACAAGTCCATTTAATAAAAAGTATGATTTATTGGAAATATTACAAAATTCAAAGTATCTTATCATGATAAATGAGAAAAGGGACACAAGATGAACATAATAACAATTGCTAAGTCAGTAGGTATTCTACTTTGTACCTGCACCTATTTGTTTTTTTACTTAAGTTCTCCTCATTACATTTTCATATTGCATTTAGATACATTTCTTGATTTTTATGTTTAAATCAATGTTCAGGAAAGCGGTATGCGATGTACGGGCGGTGAGGGTACTGCATAGAGTATATGTGGTATGAGGGAGTATATACGGGAGTATATGCAGTTTTGGATTTTTTTTTTAAATTTCAATAAACTAATTATATATAAAATAATATATTGAGATTATAAATTAAAAGATATAGAGTAGGCATGTATACATATTTACATATAAACAATTTAATATGCATGTTGATGTATGATGTTCTTATATATGTAAATATATGCATATATATGTATATATATGGCATGTGTTTGTAATATATGTACAAATACTAAAATTTGTGTAAATCAATGTACAAATATGTCTAGAGCATGTGTATAAATGTGAATAAATCAAAATGTATATATACATGTACACATATGTGATTGTATACTTAGGTATATTGTATATGCATGTATATATGTTAATATATCAAAAGGTATTCATATAAATGCACCAATTTGTGTGGAAATTTGTGTATGTATTACAATGTATACATATAAATCAATGACTATATATTTAAACGTAAATATATAATAAAATGTGTATTTTATGTATGCATGTATGTATGAAATACATGGACATAAGTTCTGAGATTTTAAAAAGTGGAGTTTAATTGGCCACTTAATCATCCAAGCGGGAGTATATGCGGCTCATGACCGCTTAGTGGATCGATTAGCAATATGCGGTGCGGTAGGGTGACTGAATAGGTATATGCAGGAGTATATGCGGCCGTGCAGACTGATTTCCCGAACAATGGTTTAAATAATGAAATCCATTATCTGTTCAACATAGATTCCATTTCTCTATTTGCAAACATGCATTTTTTTCATCATTTGACTTCTATTATTTGATCAAAAACCTCTTTGTAATTGGTTGTTGAAACTAACCAACAACAATAAATCACCATATGTGGCCTAGGAACACTAACACCATGAATCCCTAAAAATTTGATAGTCTTTGAGGAACTAAGGGATAAAACACATCATTATTCTACCAACTAGTAATGGAGATTCATGGAATTGTCACTTATTTCCCTATCTTGTCACTATTTGAGCATGATGGGAGTAGGAGAACAACTTAATGCACGAAATTGTAAGTCAAGTTGCATCTACATTTCTCCCTCCACATTCATACCCTCCATTCTCATAAAGAAAAGAAAAGGTCACAAATGTGCCAAACCCTAAGTTTGGGTGGCACACCCCCTTGCTACTCAATCTCTTCTTCCATACCCCTCTCTATGTAATATGGAGTACATAAAAAAAAGATGCCAATGTACGCAATAAGCAAATCTTATACAACATTCAAGGTAAAAACCAAATTTAAATGCAATCTCAAGTTGAATGAGGAGTGATACACATCTTCCTTAGACAACCCCTTCTCTCAATCTTCCACCTAGGGACACAATAAACATCTCATTTTTTACATCCTTTTGACTCATTCTAGTGTTGGATCATATGCATACTTGTTGTTCACTAGGTTTCTAGACAATCCTAAAATTGAAGTGGTGGTGAGGAAACGTTTCTGGGAAATGAAATTGAGAACGAAAACATATATAGACATGTTCATAAATATCTAGAATGTGAGCCGCTTGACCATATAAGTAGGTAGAGAAATTATCATAAGGTGAAGGTAAGGCAATACATGGGTTGAAAGGATTTATTTGGCACATGCTTCAAATTTGTGTTACATGAGGATGAGAAATGTTAATGTTTGAGGTTATTTTATTAATTCATATTTATCCTTGTTTTAGTGACTTATTAAATTCATTTTTTGCATATAACTTTCACATTTCACCTTAGAATCAATTTTATTTAAGTTATATAATATATTGTTGGTTTTGATGCAATCTTTGAACTAGTTATGGAAGGCTTGAGTCTGATCTTTGCACACCAGCTTAAAATGGCAGTCCTGATGTACATAGAAATTGAGGATGGCAAAACATCAATAAATAGAATATAGGGGCTCTGACACAACCCAAACTTTCACATAATCCCCTTGCAACTAGTTAACCCACTAATATTGGACCCCATTGGTCATCCTCCATTAGATAACACTCATAAACCATTAGGCAAGATGTCATCTATTTATGACTCTATGCTATGCCCAACCATCGACCACCTTGTTATTGATCCACTATTATCAACCGTACAACACACACATCCATCAATGCTCCAACTACTTTTTTTTAATTATCAACACCTACAATGGTCAGCTTACTGGATGTGATGAGTAAACACTTCCTTTTTCATGCTACTACTATTGGCACCTACAATCCCCAGGGACCAACCCTCCCAACCTTCTTGGGGTGGGGGGTTACTTCCTTATGATGAAAGACTACTACTATCACCGCATCTATGCCCTATAGCATTAATTCATTCATGACCCTAATGCAAATGTTCCACATATCCAGACTTCAAACGGTGACATTCTATCGAGCTCGTTTGATCTTCTCTACCATAGACACTCATCAACTCGACACTCGGAACAACACATCTATGTCGAGGGAGAATTATAACATTGAAGCCTGACCACTTGATGAATGTGTGGGTGTTCTCAATGTGTTGTGTTGTGTCACCCTTGTCACCAATCTTGAAATGTGCTAATTGCACACTAATGCTACAAACCTTCCACCTACTATGTTGATGGATTCTTCCTTTTCTTGCCTAGTTGGTCTTGTTACCTCCATGAAGGGTGAGTAGTTCCCTTGATAGGGTGAAGGGAGTAGGCCCACTTACCTACTTTTTTTATTTTTATGTCATTTAAGCTTATGTGAATTTCATTACATTTTTAATCAATCCTTTCATGTTTGAAATCATTTTTGATCAAAAATTTGCATGATTATTAGGTCATGTGTAACACCTAGGCCCACTACCCAAGGCTCTAGTAGAGTTTCAGGAATGACATCTGGCCCCATCGACCACCACTAGCCTTAACTGCGTGCTTTGTCCTCACTCACGTGCAAGCCGGGGTCAACTTCCCGACTGGTCACCCATCCTAGTACTACTCCAAGCTGAGCACACTTAAATATGGAGTTCTTGACAAGATGTCTATCTTGTAGATGCCGTATGGCTTACTTTTAATGATATTGAGCAATTTAAAAAAAAACTATGGAGTTCTTTAGTGATGGGCTCTCGAAAAAGGAGGTGCACCTTGGTGATATGGGTAGTCCAGTTAACCGCAAAATTTAGAGCATTGAACTAGGTATGAGACAAATTAAAACTAGGGCTAGAAATTAAGTACACTACAGTATGTAAGACAAATGAGGAAATTATATAAGTAAAACAACATAGGACTAAACAAATCAACTGACTAAACAAACATCTTGACTAACCACAATCAAGAACTAAGAACCCTAACAAGAAAAATTCACCATTAACTACTCATGTTTCACTAATGATAAAGCAAACCAGGATATCAAACACTAGGAAATCAAAGGTTACAATACTAATTAGGGAAGCGACCCCTTTAGGGGATATGGGACAATCAACCATGCATTAGGGTCATATTTAAAAATAGATCCTAAGTATATCTACCAAACCAACATGGATCTATCCTAATAGTTGGCCATGGATGGAATAGAGGGTGTTTTGAGGAACTATTCCTAAAATAAAATCTACCTACCTTACAAGGCTCAATTGACAAGGGGATATATGAATCTAACCCTAGTTCTACCTTCATCTAAGCTTATAAGTGTGGTTTTCTTAGTGTACTTGGTGGTAAATTTTAGTATAAGGTGTAGGAGAAGGGTTTTTATTTCGTATTACTCCTATCAATAGAGACACACCTAGATACTTAGATCTCCAACCTAGGCTAATAGAATGGAGGGGTGAATTGGAATAGAGGAGAATTAGCTAATGGTCCACAAGTGGCATTGGGAGTTTCTCCTTTCGAAGCTTCCCATTTACTTTTTCTCCTATACTATAAGGGATTTCCATAGATCAAACATGAAAGCAATAGGTAGGGGGAGAGAATGAACATGTAATTAATGATATAAAAGGTCTTACATGGGTATATTCCATTACATTGTATTATAGTCGCATGTTAACCCTCAAACACTCCACAAGAGGAGCTTAGCTACTCATGATTGGAGAAAACACAAAAAAGAAGGAAAACAAGATGATTGATCTATGGATGTCAGTGTTTAAACTTCCTATTCAACTATAGTTGTTGTGTGAATGAGATCTACACGGACGACTCGAAATGGTGGTGGTAGAAGGTCAAAACCATAGAAAATCTAGGGTTTTTGTTGAAATGGGAGATGAGATATGAATGGGGTAGGTGGCAATGAATGCTATATGGAGATAACATATTCACCCTACAAAACATTAAAGTTTATATAGTGGTCTATGGTGGCTTAAGTATGTGAGGTGCACTTTGGGTAGAAGAGTGCAAAATTGGGTTAGCATTTCAAGGTAAAATGACAATTTTGGTAAAGATGGGGTGGAATGACAATGGTGATTGGGAAAGGTCTTGGCAAAAGAGGGACTTAGGCTAGGTTGAATAACATATATGAATCTGGTATAATGACAATTTCAGAGTATAATGATAATGGTGAATGGCCATGGTGATGGCTAGGTAGGTGATGTGTGGTTTATTGCACAAATAAAGTCACCTAGAAAGAAGTCCCTAGAAATTTACTTGAACTATGTACAGTAAACAACACATGCAAGCGTATGGATCTTATCATAGTATAGTATAGGATAAAACCCATAAGGATAATGTTTCAAGAATATTTGATCAATCTAACATTTCAACAACTAGTATTTATAAAAAAGAGTTAGTTTTGTTTAATTGTGTTAAGATTGTGAATAGAAAAAGGCCAGATTAAGGATTTGGTTAACATATTATGGAAACACCAAGTTGAATGTGTTTCACCACCACTAACTATGTTTTACTCTCTCAGTGATCCACAATATGCATGAATATATTACATTGAGGCGAGATGAAACCATCCATTTAGATTATGATTGAAACATATATTAATCTAAGATCATTGTCATGTTACATAGAGAGAATGTATCTATTTTCTCAAGAAACACCTATATGAAATTCTTATCAAGTGTTAAACCAAGATTTAATCCATTCTAGGTCTTAGATTTGAAGCTTCTACACCCAAATCACAATAAACATTCTTATATGTTGTCCAAGAATATAAACAAGTAATAAACAATAGATTCAAAATGTAATAAGGTTCACACAAGCTGAAATTCAAATAACATAGCAAAAAGAGGTAGAATGGCTACTCCCCATACCCTAGCAAGGGAACTCCTTTCTCCTCATGGAAGATATAATATTCAAAATTTATAGAGAACAAAATGTCAAAATCAAAAAATCAAACAGATGAGCATACATGGCGTGCAAGTACTTGTTTTTTTGCTTGTGGACATCTTTAGTGGAGCACAACATCACTTGTTATCAATTGATTTTTGAGTGAAGAAATAAATCAAGTTGTTGGAATGATGGTCACGCAATCTCTATTTTGTTGTTGATTGTTTGTATTGGTGAAATGGTGCAGTTTGATTAGTAGAGTGTAGTTTGATTGATAGAACTCTTTTGAGGTTGATAGGTTGAACTAGGGAAGAGGTCAATCAATCTCTTTGAGGTTGATCGATCGGAAAAAAGTGGAGGTCGACTGTTCAATTCCTATAGAGGTTGATCACTCATTATGGAGTGTATATAGATTACTTGATCCCTTTTGAGGTCGATCGGTCGAACTTATTGTGGATGGATGTAAGGTGGTGTTGTGAGCCATGTTTATTAGTCACTCAATATCTCTAGATTACTTGAATTGCAAGAAATGATCTTCTATTTATAGTTGGCATAAAGGAAGTTAAGAAGTCTCCATGGAATGTGTTCAACCACCTGTAGTGAATAAATCACTAGCGTGTAGATGAATTTTTGCTGGCTCTGGCTAGTGCATTGGGGTCAATCACCTTACGTCGAGCAACACGGTTGATTAGAATTGGCCAATTTTCAAATGGTTGATTATAGGAAGGTTGGCCACTAGAAGGCTGATCTCCATATGGCCAGTCATTGGGTGGTCCATCTCTAGAGAGATGATCAATAGGGGGTCGATCTTTGAAACTCGATCACATGAATCTTGATCATCTAGATCTTGATCATTTGATCTTGATGATCACTTGACCAATTTTTGGATCTTGATCAATAGAAGTTGAAGAATGGAGATTGATTGGTGGGTCAATTATGTGATCAGTCGAGAGGTTGTCTGAGGGTGTCTGTTGATAGTCATTAGTCGTAAGTGTATATCAACCTACCTTCTATACATTCTCAAAGTTCATTTTGCGTCAGGGTGTTGCCCTACACATCACAAGCCCGTAGTGCATGTTGGTATGGATGGTATGAAGAGATAAAACTCCAAACCTACAAAGGGAGTCAATAAAAAGTGTCAAAAATCCTTACAACTTGACATATAATCTAAATAGAACTAATGAAGCTATTTCTAGGGCAAACTAAGAGAGATAGATGCAAAACTAGACTAAAAACATGACTAATACTAGGATGAATATGCATTAATCAAATAACACCGAGCTTAAACCTTATTAATTCTTGAGTAACATGAAATTTGATATAGTTGCCAAATAAATACATTCAATCATTTTTATTTCCTCAACTTCAAATAATGCATAATTTCCTACCATTTAATATGGGAAAGTTGCCCAAATTTCTAAGATCATAGAAAACATCTATCCATGTCTTCATTTCTAATTTTTTCCCAAAAATATTTACTCACCTATGTCCCAATACCAAGCATTTCTAAGAGTTTAGAGAGAGTTAAGAGAGTCTCGTAGAACAAAAAGTATGCACATGAATCCAACAATATGGTGCATGAAATGGATGTCAATTGTGACTAAATTTTAATTTGTGTTTTTCTTTTTGCCTTGAATGATTGACAAGCTTTGATTGTTGTGCACATTTGTTAGAGTTGTGTAGTATTACTTTCTCTCCTACATGCACATCTATCCTCTTTAATTGACTATCATGCCACATCTTTGTGCATTGTTGGTTTGTTACACGAATGAGTTTCAATCTTAAGAAAGATTTTTAACTCAACTAACCAAATTCCACAAGTATACAGAAGTAGTCGTAGTCGCGATCAAACACAAGGAGCATTAGCAGTCAATTAAATGCAGCAGTGCTAAGTTTCAACAATCTAGACCGTTTTAAAGGTGTGGTTTGGTTGATTAAGTTAAAATTTCAGAATTAAGCAAATCAGTAAATTGATTACTAAAAGAGGCTAGATTTTAGATATGGAAGTATCTTAGACTTAGGATTTCACCAACATATCATATCATAGCATAGGAGCACAAAATTTAAACATACTAAGCACTTGTTGTAAAGGAGAGTTGTATGTTTCACTTCACCTCTCGGTGCAAGTACAACGATCCTAACTCAATTCAACATTCCCATGTATGATATTCATTTTGGATCACAAACCTACTCCTAAATCCCATAATTTCCACTCTCATGGTAAAGAAAGAGCTACTAAGAGAGTACCTCCTTACTCTCCTACCTATCTTCTCAGATCAAGCAAAAGAGCATAAAACATACACATAAGCTGGCCAGCCATACATGCAGAAAAGAAGAAACTGGTACTCACATGGTGGAAAAACAAGCAACATAGCATTTAGTATGAAAGTATCATGTTCCATAAATTCTATGACATGGGAGCTACTCTCCCATGTCCAAGAAAAGAAAACTACTCATCCATAATAGTGTACAACAGAAAATGTGTAAAAATTTCAGAGTTCAACATGATTTAGAGAAGGAAAAACTAAGAGAACCCAAGGTGTAACCCAAGAAGATAGAATTCTGGCTTGGGGACAAAATTCCACTCCTACAGCTGCTCCAAACTGGACAAGCTCCTCTCTCGAGAATCCTTGTGGAGTGAAGAAGCTTTGCTGCACCTCCGGAGAAGAAAATGGAGAAGAAAAGAAGAAGAATGGGGGGTTCTTTGGCAAGAAACCACCTTCTTCCACCCCAAAATCACCCTCCTTGCTCTAGCCTTGGTATTGGATGAAAGAGTTTCGAATAATGACCAAAGATAACTACTCCCTAGAGTGGTTTCATCTTTTAAAATGAAAGGAGTCATATTTGAAAAATTGTTGAAACTGATAGGCACACATCCTGTCTTCCTTAGGACACGTCGTGTCCTGTCTCTGACAGTTGTTCGGAGTGCAAAGCACACAATGTGTGTGAATTAATACACGCTGTGTACCTTACCAGAAAGGAAAGTATCGATTCCAAAATCCTAGGTACACATCGTGTGTATGACGCTCACACCATGTACATTTCTTCTGCATCTGAAGTATTAGGCCGTCTGGAAATGCACACGCCGTGTCTTAAATAAGACACATCGTGGGCTTTGCTATTTCAGCAGAATAAAAAATCTGAACATCTACAAGGTTTGGGGAAGTCCCAATAATGATGAATTTGAGTTGGGATATCTTCAATTTGATCCTTTTGAAGCAAGTTTGTAATACACATCATGTGATAAACAAAATTACAAAAAGGTGGAAAGAATGATATGAATAGAGGCTAAATGAGAACAAAATGAACTGAATTTGTGTGTGAAATCATGTAAAAAGTTGATGTGGAAAGCACACAATAAATCCCCCTAAGCTTGAACCATTGCTTGTCCTCAAGCAAAAAGAGCATAGCCATACAAATGAAGGAATATTCAAACTCATGCATGGATTAAATGAAATGAAAATATGCAATAAACTCAACCAATCATGCACATTAGGTTTATTTTTGTAGCCATCATCTCAATTTAAACATCAAAGATAGGGAAGTTTTAGTTCAACAATGGTGGTCATAAATTAAGAGAAACAATCAACTAGATAACACTAAATAGGATTTGGATAATCAAGCCAAACAACTAGTGGATGTACAACACAAATTTTTTATCTATTATGGATGTAAATGATGAAATATTAGCTAAATTTAACAATCCTAGTTGATCTCTCTTGTCAAAAAGATATGACAATTGATTTTTGGGATTTCAGCACTCAACTGCTAATTTAGGCTTACGCACACTTGGAGTGCCAGTTGGGGTGTTATTTTTACCCTCTTTTGATTTTCATACCACCTAACCATCGTTGTCGGATCAGACTGACACTAGGCTAGCATGATATGTGGGATGTTTGCCATCTTTTATTGGGTAAAGTGAGAAAATGATAAAAGAGATTTTTGCACAATACAAGAGAGTCAACTAGAAAGTTAAGTTAACAAGATTCCATTCATTGTTTTGCAAAATTTTCACTAAAAATCGATTGTATATGCACTAAGGGTTTGGCAAAAGTATCATGTATTCTAAATAGTGTTGTAGAGTTGATTTATTTGTTAAATTTGTTGACTGTTACATGTATTTAGCAATCAAAGATGTGAAAATTGAGAGTTCAGGCTACAATTACAAACCAAGATCATGTACATGGGGAATTTCATTTTCCATTTCATTCATGCATGCTCTTGACTAATTCTTTCATATGGCCAAAATAAATACAAGGTACAAGATAGTTCAAGCATACAAGGTAAAAAAGTTCATTCCATCACAATAGCCTCATTTCATATTAAACTTGCCATGAAGGGAAATACAAAACATGAAACAAGATGAAATAAAAGACTGAAATAAAAGATTGACGAAAGAAAATGAAATAGAAACTACATTACGGGCCGGCTGCACCCCCCAAGCTTGAAATCTATAGTGTCCTCACTGCATCAACCGAACTCATGAAAATAATAACTGGATACCTGTCATGGGTGAAATCAATAAGAGGGGCCAATGCCTCCGTTGTCTATCGGGAAGAACTGGCTGAATAAATCATCATCCAAAACATCCATTAGAGTGGGCTGCGGGGCGGACTCTGGCTGCTGCGGTGGCGGCGGTGGCTGATACGACTATGGGATGGAGTAGTGGCCCTGTGAGATGTTCCACGAATCCATGTGGTGGACCATGTCATGCATCATAGTATACTGCGTGCCCATCTGACCCAGTCGGCCGTCGATGTGATCAAACTGCTGCTGCACATAGCCATATAGATGCCTGACATTAGGCATCACCTAGGAGTACTCTGTCTGAGTGTTGGTGGAGGGAGGTGGTGGAGCACAAGGAGTAGAAGGAGGTGCCCTGGTATCATCAGTAGCTCTAGCTGCCTCTACCTCTTCATCTGTGTTCAGCACGACTTTCAGTTGTCCATGTTCTCTAAAGTGACGTACTCATGATCTGGAATGTCGATGTACTGATCATCATCGAAGAATTGTCAAAACTTGTTGTCATAGTTGGGAATTTTTGTGATCAACCCTATAGAGAGAAGATACTGAATATCTACCAGGTTTCTACCTGGTGCAACCTCAAGTCTTGTCAAATCAACCTCAAGTTTCTATGCTAGTAGAGTAATCAGACCACCACACATGATGTCGCCAGCGTCCCTCTTCTTCACCTTCTTAATCTCCAGGAAACATGTAAGAATATAGAAAGCAACATTAATCGGGCTCTCATACATCATTCCCCATAAGAAGAAAAGATCTTGATTCCCAACAACCCCCTGGGCTTCCTTCTTAGTAAAAACTCTGGTACTAAGAAGGTGATGAATATATTAGAAAATAGGGTTGTGGATAGCAGACGCTTTGGCTTGCTTGGCTTCATGATGTTCCTCATCGGAAATCTCAAACCAAAACTCGTCGCTATGAAAAGCAGGCGGGTAACTAATCGCCCCATCATAATGGCACTCCAGTAACTCACAAAAATGGATAAATGAGAGCTTAAAAGAACAACCCAAAAGCCTGAAATGAATAATACCATAGGGCTCGAGCTTCTTCTGTGGGTCTTTCTCAGTGGTGAGTGTCGTAAAAAACTCATAGACTAGGTGGGGGTAAGTGTTTGATACCGTAAGGTAGATGTAGCTGAACCCCAAGTCCTACAGGCGCATGAAAACTTCATCCTTGAAGCCCAAAGTCATCATTGTCTGCTGGGAAGCAAACCGAGATGGAAGAACTCTCCTTGCAATTAGGAACAGGTTTGTCGGGTCTTCTTCAGGGGTGGCCCAAAACTGAGTAGTTGAGATGCACCCCGATGCTTGGGAGGAACTAGCGCTATGCTTGCAGTTGCTAGTTTGCTTGAATGATGTCATTTGTGCTGCTGATAGACTAACACACGTCGTGTGCTAGAACAGACACATCGTGTGTCTGTGGCAGAAGTTCGGCTAAAATTGCAATACACACGATGTGTGTAGAAAGGAACATGTTGTGTGTCTGGAGATCTATGACAGTCTGTAGATGGGGATGATGGTGATTTGGGGAAATTTTGGCAGAGAACGACGACGACACTTGGATGCTTGCTTGGTGGTGGACCATGCATGGTGAAGGAGATCCACAACTCTTCTTCTTGGCATCAAAGATGCCACTTGAAAAGGAGTACGATGAGCTTTTTCTCACATTCTCTTCGGAGAAGATGATGACGGTGTGAGCAAGAGCATGAGGTATAAGAAGACGGTGAGATCTAGAGGAAGACAATGACGACGACTGCTATCCGATGCTTTGGGGTGATGGCAGTTAGAGAGATCCACTTGAGGTGCTTGGAGGTGAGGATGACATGAGCTTGAAGAAAGAGACACGCCATGAGTAAGAGAAGATCATGACAACGGTTGTAGCTCGAGGAAGACACGGCTGACGAACACAGAACGATAGGGATGGGTGGGTGTGCTAGGGCACACGACAGCAAGGAAGCAGATGGCTAGGGCACACGGTAGCTCAGAGGTCTCACACAGCTCAAATGAAAGCGTAAGTGAGAGTGGCATCTGTGTGCTAGGTTAAGAACCTGCATTTTCATCAAAAGACACACTGTGTGTTTCATCAGAACTCCATTTCTTTGATAAAAGACACGTCATGTTTTATAAAGTACATAGCGTGTAGTAGTCTAGAAATTCGAAATGCCCATTTCCACTGATAACTACACAACATGTTCAAATAAAGACACATCGTGTACTTTTTCCAAAAAACTAGATCTTTCCTTTTATGCTTGGGAACACGCCATGTCTAAGTAAAGCCACGCTGTGTTTGTATTCCAGATGTCTTATGCCTCCATTTTCTGCTTGGGAGCACACCGTGCCTAAATTTGAACACACTGTGTACCTTTTCAGGTCGAGGAGAACTTTGTATCTTCTGGACAATGACACGCTGTGTATTTTTCTGACACATCATGTACCTAGAGATTAAGCTTGGTTTCTGTATTTCTGGAAGTAGAGACACACCGTCTCTGAAATAAGACACGCTGTGTCTTCTATAGTTTCTACCAAAAATAGCTTTTTTATGTCAGCATAGAATTAATAATAGATTTGGCAATAGAATTGTCTAAATTACTACATTCATCCATGACAAGCTTATTTATGAAACTAAAGAGTGTTCTTGACTCAAATGATTTGAAAAGAAATCTATCCTAATGTGGGTTCAACTCCCACGAGGCCCTCCATTTAAAGTCCGGAGTGAGACTCTTCAATTTGCCATTCATGCATCTTGAAGGGAGCAAGATGCTCCCTTGTGAACTTCATCTCCTGAGGTATACAACTTGCAACATTGGCCATTTACTTTGAAAGCTCCATCCTTGCCTTGTAGCTCAACAACTCCATAAGGAAAAATCTTCAATACGAGAAAAGGGCCGGACCACTTTGACTTTAGTTTTCTAGGAAATAGCTTAAGTCTTGAGTTGAATAATAACACTTTGTCTCCTTCTTTGAAGTCTTTCCTCCGGATTCTCTTGTCATGCCACATCTTGGTTCTTTCTTTGTAGAGCTTTGCCTTTTCATATGCATCTAGCTGGAGTTCCTCCAGTTCTTGCAGCTGTAATAGATGCTTTTCACCAGCCTTCTTGATGTCAAAATTTAAGAACTTGATAGCCCAAAGAGCATGATGTTCTAGCTCCAGTGGAAGATGACAAGATTTACCATATATCAACTTAAATGGAGTTATTCCTATGATGGTTTTATAAGCCGTCCGGTATGCCCATAGTGCATCATCTATCTTCAATGCCCAATCTTTCCTTGAGCTAGAAACTATCTTTTCTAAAATGCTTTTCAGCTGCCGGTTGGAAACCTCTACTTGCCCAAAGATTTGAGGATGGTAGGGCATAGAGACTTTATGAGTGACTCCATATTTAGATAGAAAGTTATTGAATTGCTTTTCAATAAAATCCGTGCCTCCATCAGAGATTACAACTCTAGGAACTCCAAACAGAGGGAAAATAATTTTTTGAAATAGCTTGACTACAGACTTTGCATCCGGTGCTTAGGTTGGGATGGCCTCAAACCACTTAGAAACATACTCACAAGCAACTAGAATGTATTGATAGCCACAAGAAGATGTGAATTGTCCCATATAATCAACTCCCCATACATCAAATACCTCAATCTCCAAGATAGAGTTAAGAGGCATGTCATCACGTCTAGAAATTCCTCCAATCCTTTGGCGTTTATCACATGCTTTGACAAACAAATTGACATCTTTAAACAATGTTGTCCAATAGAAATTGGCCTAGAGAATTTTTGCTATAGTATTCTCTCCTCCAAAGTGACCTCCGTAAGGAGAGGCATGGCATTCAAAAATAATAGTGGCAATCACTTCTTCAACGACACACCTTTGAATAAGTCGATCACTCCCATGTTTGAACAACAAGGGTTCGTCCCAATAGTAGAACTTTATGTCATGGAAGAACTTCTTCTTTTGCTGGTATGTCAACGACAGCTGTCCTGTAGTAAGAAAGTTCACAATGTCTGCAAACTATGGCACTTATGTGGATGATAACACATAAAGATTTTAAATAGGTAAGTGATCCTCAATAGGCAAATAATCTCTAGCATCTGTGCTCAATCTAGAAAGGTGATCAACAACATTATTCTCTGTACCTTTCTTATCCTGGATTTCAAGATCGAATTCTTATAAAAGCAGTATCTAGCGGACGAGATGAGGTTTTACATCCTTCTTATTGAGCAAATATTTTATGGCAGTATGATCTGTATACACTATTACCTTAGATCCTACCAAGTACTATCGGAATTTGTCGAAGGCGTATACTATAGCAAGCATCTCCTTCTTAGTGGTCATGTAATTGATTTTTGCTTCATCTAGGGTATTGTTTGTATAGTATATGGCATGAAGCTTCTTATCTTTCCTTTGTCCCAGAACTGCCCCCACTGCATAGTCGCTTGCATCACACATCAATTGAAATGGAGCATTCCAGTCTGATGGTTGAATGATTGGGGCTGAAATAAGAGCTTCTTTGAGATTGGTGAAGGCGGTACGATAGTCATCATTGAATATGAATTCAACATCCTTTGCAAGTAAAGAACATAATGGCTTGCAATTTTGGAGAAATCCTTAATGAATCTTCTATAGAACCTTGCATGACCAAGGAAACTACATATGTCTTTGACTGAAGAAGGAGTAGACATCTTCTCAATAGCTTCCACCTTGGCCCTGTCAACCTCAATACCGTTGTTAGATACAATATGGCCAAATACTACACCAGATTGTACCATGAAATGACACTTCTCCCAGTTTAGTACTAGGTTAACTTCTTTACAGTGGGCTAAGACTAATGACAGGTTGCATAAACATTGATCAAAAGAATCTCCATAGATACTAAAATCAACCATAAAAATTTCCATTATGTTTTCAATGAAATCACAAAAAATAGCTATCATGCATCGTTGGTTTTCTCTTGGTCAGGAGGGTAAATAGGAATTTGGAAAAACCTAGAATACCCGTCCAAGTAACAAAAATAAGAGTGTTTTGCAAGGCATTCAAGCATAAAGTCGATAAACAACAATGGAAAATGGTCCTTTCGGGTCACTTTGTTCAAATGCCGATAATCAATACACATACGCCAACCTGTGACTATACATGTTTGTATCAACTCATCATTATCCCATTTGATGACAGTTGAAACCCCCTTCTTAGGTACCACATGGATGGTGCTAACCCAAGGGCTGTCACTTATAGGATAAATGATACCGACATCAACCAACTTAAAGATTTCCTTTTTAACCACCTCAAACATATTTTGATTTAAACATCTAGGTGGTTCAATGGTGAGTTTAGCATCATCCTCCATATTTATTCTATGAATACAAATGGAGGGATGAATGCCTTTCAAATCATTGATAGAGTAACCAATGATGTCTTTATATAAATGCAACACACACAATTTATTTTCTTATTCATCGGTTAACTCATTATTGATCATTACAGGAGAAGTAGAGTCGGAATCAAGAAATGCATACCTCAGCCCTAGTGGAAGGGCTTTAAGTTCTACCTTTCTCCCGACTACATGTTCTTTGGCTTTTTCATCAACAAGTGGAGTGTCTTCTTCAGTAGCATCTGATTGAGCAATAGAAAATACACCAAAATTTTCAGATCCATTGTTTATACCTTCATCATCTTCTATAATAGAATCAACAGAGTCCATAAAACAAATTTCCACTACATGTGAGGGTGCTTTCATGGCATCATATACAGAAAACTCCATGGATTCTTCACCAACTTGGAGTGTGAGTTTGCCTTCGTGAACATCAACTAGGCATCCATCAGTCCTTAGAAAGTGCCTCCCAAAAAGAATGGGATTGGAAGGAACTTCTACCATATCTAGTACAACAAAATCACAAGGAATATAGAGTTTACCAATTTTCACTAGCACATCTTCCACGATACCTTTTGGGTATTTGATGGAATGATCGACCAGTTCAATGGCCATCTTTGTAGGCTTCATATCTCCAAGATCTAGCTCTTACTATAGGGTAGATGGGATGAGACTAATACTAGCTCCAAGGTCTACAAGACCCTTTTCAAATGTGGTGTTGCTGATCTTGCATGGTAGAGTAAAAGCTCCCAAATCATCTAACTTCTCAGGAAGTTTGTTTTGAATGATAGAACTGATTCTTTTAGAAAGCATCATGGTCTCCACTTGGTCCACATTCCTTCTGTTGGTGAGGATGTGTTTAAGAAACTTAGCATATGATGACATCTCTGCAATAAATTTAGCTAGCGGAAGATTGACATGGAGTTTATTTAGAATGTCCATAAACTTCCTAAACTTTGAATCCTCCTTCGTGTTTATAAACCTTTATAGAAATGGTGCATTTGCTTTAATAGAAGATGGTACCTCATCTGTACCTTTACCTTTGTCACCCATAGGGGTGTCAAACTTCTCTTCATCAGTGATCTCTGCACTCTTCTCCTTGGGTGGAGAAGGTCTATGGGTTTCAGCTCCACTTCTTAAGGTGATGGCATTTGCTTGTTGTCTTGGATTCACTTCCAGTTGGCTTGGAAGAGAATCAGATTGGGTGTTCTTTTGCTGCGTCAAGGCTTGCTGGGCAATTTGATTTTCCAACATCCTTGTATGAGTGGAAATGCTATCCACTTTTATGGAGAGTTGGGCATTCACATCCTTCAAGAGCTTGTCGTTGCCCCTTAACTCTTCATTCTGCTACATCTACGTGGAGATAAATTTCTCCATCATTGCCTCCAAGGAAGAACTTTGGGGTTGTTGTTGTTGTAGATAACCCCTATTGTTGTTGAGGCATGGCAGATTCCCATTGTTTTGCCAGTTGAAGTTTTGTTGTTGCTACGGTTGCTGCTGTCCATGTTGGAAGTTCTGAGCATTGCTTGTGTTCCGATAGGAGAAATTAGGATGATCTCTCCAACTCATATTATAGGTGTTGGAATAGGGATTATATTGCTTGTTCCCCTGCATCCCAATGACATTGACTTATTCTAGGATCCCTTCATTCACATTAGGAGCAAAGCATGAAGAAGAAGTATGTCTAGAATTACCACAAGCTTCACATATCACTTCAGCTGATTGGATTTGCAATGTAGTCATGTTCTCGAACTTTTGTGTAAGAACATCAAGTTTAGCAGCTATTAAGTCAACGACATCAAGAATATGCTTCCCTCCTTATTTCCCAGTTGAAGAACTAGCTATAGAGGATGATTGAACTCTCCTGTCTGATCCCCATTGGCAATGGTTGAGCGCTATGTCTTCAATTATTCCATAAGCCTCCCTGTAAGACTTATTCATAAAAGCTCCGTTAGCTGCGACATCCAGTGTCATGCGGGTGTTGTAGAACAATCCATTATAAAATGTTTAGAGTAGCAGCTAGTTGGTCAACCCATGGTGAGGGAAAAGGCGTTGTAGGTCCTTAAACCGTTCCCATGTGTCATATAGAGTTTCTCAATCAGATTGAGAGAAGTTGGTGAGCTGGTTCCTTAGCTGGGTTGTTTTGCTCGACGGAAAATACTTTGTAAGGAAAGCATTTAGAAGTTGGTCCCAGCTTTTGATAGATTTCTTAGGAAGAGATAAAACCTACACCTTGGCTCTATCTCTCAAGGTGAAAGGGAATATCAGTAGCCTCACTCCGTCAGTGGATACACCATTGATTTTGAAAGTGTTCATATACTCCAAAAACTCAGCCACATGAAGATTTAGATATTCATTGATTGTACCTCCGAAGCGGTTCTACTGGATCATCTGCATCATAGAAGGAGCAATAGAGAAATTGTTCACTTCCATTATAGGAAGGTCAATGGCTCCACAAATGTTTATGGCAACTGGCATGGAAAAATCCTTCAAAGGATGATTGTCCTCCATGGCTGGATCTTCTTGTGCGGCTTCTTCAAAAGACAAAGAATATGGTGATGGTGATGATGGTGGAACACCTCCTAGCAGTGGTTGTTCTACTCTTCTTGCTCTTCTTAATCTTGAAAGAGTGCGCTCGATCTCAAGGTCTAGCAACGCTGATGTTTGAAGATCTCTTTGCGAGCGATGCATACAACTCAAAAAATAGCAAGAGATATTGAGAACACAACTAAAAGGTATATGGAAATTTGAAAATTGAAATGATGATCTAGTCTCGAATACTAGTTAGCACTTGTTACTCTAATTAGATTTACCGTAGCTCCCCGACAATGATGCTAAAAACTTGTTGGTTTGTACACTAACTAGTTTCAATCTTAAGAAAGATCTTTTACTCAACTAACCAAATTTTGAAAGTATACAGAAGTAATCGTAGTCGAGATTGAACACAAGGAGCTTTAGCAATCAGTTAAACACATCAGTGCTAAGGTTCAACAATCTAGACCGTTTTAAAGGTGTGGTTTGGTTGATTAAGTTAAAAATTCAGAATTAAGCAAAGTAGTAAATGGATTACTAAAAGTGGTTAGATTTTAGATATGGAAGTATCTTGGAGTTAAGATTTCACCAACATATCATAGCATAGCATAGGAGCATGAAATTTAAACATACGAAGCACTTATATTAAAGGAGACTTGTATGTTGTACTTCACCTCTCGGTGCAAGTACAACGATCCTAACTCAATTCAACATTCCCATGCATGAATTTCATTTTGGATCACTAACCGACTCCTCAACCCCATAATTTCCACTCTCGTGGTAAAGAAGTAGCTTCCAAGAGAGTACCTCCTTACTCTCCTACCTATCTTCTCAGATCAAGCAAAAGAGCATAAAACATACACATAAGGTGGCTAGCCATACATGTAGAAAAGAAGAACCCGGTACTCACAAGGTGGAGAAACAAGCAACATAGCATTTAGTACGAAATTATCATTTTCCATACATTCTATGAAATGGGAGCTACTCTCCCACGTCCAAGAAAAGGAAACTACTCGTCCATAATAGAGTACAATAGAAAATGTGTAGAAATTTCAGAGTTCAACATGATTTAGAGAAGGAAAAACTAAGAGAACCCAAGGTGTAACTCAAGAAGAGTAGAATTCTAGCTTGGGGACAAAATTACATAGCTACTCCAAACCAGACAAGCTCCTCTCCCAAGAAGCTTTATGGAGTGAAGAAGCTCTGCTGCACCTCCGGAGAAGAAAATGGAGAAGAAAAGAAGAAGAATGGGGGTTCTTTGGCAAAAAACCACCTTCTTCCACCCCAAAATTGCCCTCCTTGCTCTAGCCTTGCTCTTAGATGAAAGAGTTTCGAATTATGACCAAATATAAGTACTGCCTAGAGTGGTTTCATTGTTTAAAATGAAAGGATTCATATTTGAAAAATTGCTGAAACTGACAGGCACATGACGTGTCTTCCTTAGGACACGTCGTGTCGTATCTCCGATGGTTGTTCTGAGCACAAAGCACACGACGTGTGTGAATTAATACACGTTGTGTACCTTACCAGAAAGGCAAGTATCAGTTTTGAAATCCCAGGTACGTATCGTGTGTATGATGCACACATCGTGTACTTTTCTTCTACATCTGAAGTATTAGGTCATCTGGAAATGCGCACGCCGTGTCTTAAATAAGACACATCATGTGCTTTGCTGTTTCAGCAAAATCAAAAATCTGAACGTCTGCAAGGCTTGTGGAAATCCTGATAATAATGAATTTGAGTTGGGATATCTCCAATTTGATCCTTTTGAAGAAAATCTGCAATACACATCATGTGATAAGAAAAGTAACAAAAAGTTGGCAAGAATGATATGAATAGAGGCTAAATGAGAACAAAATGAACTGAATTTGTGTGTGAAATCATGTGAAAAGTTGATGTGGAAAGCATACAACATGCATTCATTGTACATGTGTGCATTCTTATATGTTGTCAGAAATAGTTCTTCTAACTTTTGCAGTTGATGTAGTCGATTATCTTTTAATGTGTGGAGATTGATGTTTAGCTATTTGATAGACCACCAAGCCTTTTTTCTGAGTTCACTTGTAAGTGACAAGACTTATCATTAATAAAGTGAAATGTTTTAGGGCCCAGTGGAGTCTTATAAGTAGTTCAATAGTCCCAAAGTGTGTCATTAAGATTATAAGCCTAATCTTGCCTTGTTCGGCCAACTGTCTTATTGAGAATGGATTTTATCTGACTATTGGAAAATTCCACTTGACCACTTGTTTGAGGGTGGTTTGGAGTTGCACTCGGTGAGAGACACCTTACTTGGGATGGAGTTCTTCATAGATACACTCAAAGAAGTATGATCCTTGATAAAAAATGATAGTTAGTAGAACTCTAAAGTGTTGGAAGATGATGCCCTTGTATAGTTTGATGACTGGCTTGGAGACTCTAGAAACTGTGGGGATGGATTTAACCCACTTTGAAACATAATTAACATAAAAAATTATGTACTAGAAGACACAAGAGGAGGGGAATGGACCCATTTATCTAGACCCCAATGTCAAAGATCTCGACTTCTTGCCAATGATTGAGTGGCATCTCAACCCTTTTGGAGATATTGTTGGATCATTGACATTAGTCACATGATTTGACACAGATGGAACATCCTTGAAGATAGAGGGCCAGAAGAATCCACATTGAAGGACTTTGATTAAAATATTTTTGGAGCTCATGTGACCCCTAATTAGACCAGAGTGGCATTGTTCTCAAATGAGAGGAGTCTCCTCTTTAGAGATGCATTAGTGGTAATGGTTGTTAGATAATATTTGGAATAGATAGGGTTGGTCCCAATGGTAATGGAAATTGTCTAACATGAACTTCTTGTTTTTTTCCTGGTGCAATCTGGATGCAACACTTTAGTAATAAGGTAGTTCACAAAATCAACATACCACAAGGTAAATGTGAATACCTTCGGTAAGTGGTCATCAGGAAAGTTGTTATTGATAGGGACTGTGCCATTGTCTTGGATTGTGTGATTGGCTAAGGTGAATAACAACAACTTTTCCAGCCCCTTTCTTGTCTAAGATTTCCAAATCAAGTGCTTGCAACAATAAGATCCATCTGATTAGCATGGGCTTCACATCCTTACTTGACATTAAGTACTTGATCGCAACACGATCCATGTAGAAAATAACTTGTGATCTTATATTAGATGGGAGCAAAACTTTTCAAAGGCATAAACAATGGTGAGACATGTAGCAAAGAAAGAAGACATGCAATGCTAAAAAGTGGCAAGTGCATTGCATATCCGGAAGGCTATCCGTGAAAGGAATATGAGCCAAAGGCACATGTGAAAGTCATGTTTTGTTCATCACCAGTGTGGATGGGGATATGGTGGAATCCATAGTATCCATCCTGGTAACATAAGAATTCTTGATGTGCAATTCTCTCTGGGACATGATCAAGAAATGGGAGTGGGGATTGCTCCTTTCAAGCAACATTATTGAGATTATGATAGTCTATGCACATGTCCACCTAATTATAGTGAGAGAAGGGAGTATATCATTCTTCTTGTTCAAAACAACTACATTGCATCCTTTCTTCATCACTACTTGTACATGACTAACCCATTGTGAATCAAAGATGGGACATATGATCCCATAAAGAAATATATTTATCAACTGTATGCGTATGACCTCAATCAAAATCTGATTTATCTTAATTTGAAGCTTGATAAATGTATTGAAGTTGTCAACCATATATTTGTTTTTCATGCAAAGGTCTTAGCTCACACTAGTTGTCATTTTTTAACCTAGTTCCTTTTGCCACTTCCTCGGTTATATCAACAAATTGTCTTCTTGCTCATTTGCGAGATCTATACTAGTGAAGAATGGGCAGACACTTTTCATGTCTAGGAAGACATATGTTATTCCCTTAGGTATAGGCTTCATCTTTGGTGCAGTGGGTTCCTTATCTTCTCTTCAATGTTCTCTTCAAATTCAAATTTTGGGTCTTCCTCAACATTTTCAATCTAGAAGAGACTTTTTATTGGAAATAGGGACCCATGGTACTGCCAAAAACCTTGAATTCTGTTGTGTATGTACCAAGTCACAAAGTTAAAAATCTAGCTTCAACGTTGATGAGGGATCTGGAGGTTGTAGGGAATGGGAAAAAGAAAATGAGGGGATATCGAAGGTCCTATTTCATGTCTGTGATGAAAAAATCACAAGGGAGATAATATTTGTGACCCACTCTCATAGGATTATCCTCTACAATCCCCATAGTGATGGTTATTGATCAGTTTGCATGTTGAATCACTATGCTTGTGGGTAAGATATTGGTGGTGCACCCAAGCCTTTTGCATAGGCTATATGGAATGATTGAAATACTTGCCCCAATGTTAGTTAGACCCTTTTAGCATGTGGAAACCCCAACAAAACATGAGATTACAAAATATCTAGGATCTTTGGGTTATTTTGGGAATCTTTCTCTAGATGATGTCTGATGTTGTATGTGCTAATTTCACATTCTCATACTCCTATGTAGTGTACTTGCGAGTGTAGAGAGATTTGAAGAACATGATCCTAGAGGGATTTTTTTCCAGAGCGTCAAGGAAGCAAATGTCAATATGTATTTTCTTCATTGCTTCTTTGAACATCATGAATCTTGAATCTATCCTTGTATCAGATAGAAAACTCTAGTAGAGGATACTTGATATGTAGATAGGTACCAATGGAATAGGAGTGGTTAATTTAGCTTTTGTGTTTACCTTAGGAGGGTGGTTTGTGATGCTCCTTTGTGGAGTTTCAATAACCGTTTCTACTAGTACAACAACTGGTATAGACATTGGTATAGCCATTGGAATGACTCCTTCATCCTTGTCATCTTCAAGAATTAGCTTGTCAGTCATGATTGGGGTTGATAGTTCTGGTAGAACAGACCCAGAATATGTGGCTACAACCTTCAACTACTCCTCCTGATTCTTGGGGTTGTCTTTGGGGTGACCTATAAATGACCCTTTTGAAAGGTGAATGACGGAAGAGATTTTTGCTAACGGAGACCCCATGTACTTCTTTTATGCCTTTGTCTAGCTAGTATCTTTTCGATGTCATCCATGCGACCTTGATCATAGGAGGTGGGAATGTTCTATTTTATTAGGTTGGAATTTCTGTTAGTTTCCCTACTTTGGGAGAAGTTGTCCTTGATTATTGCTAGGTCTTCTATCCTAGATTTTCATTATTTTCTTGGGTGACTTTGTTACAATATTATCTAATATTGAAGTTGTTGTGGTGGTAGGCTTTATTATATTGAAATCCAGAAGGACCCCGAACTTGGTTTTTTTTGGGTCCCTTATTGAGTGGATGTGCTTTTTCTTCTCTATTTAGATTCCCACATTGGAAACCTAGGTAGATTGTTGATCAGATGAGGTTATAGTAGCCCTATCCTGAAATAGATTTAACAACATTGACCTCTTCAATGTTTGAGATAGTGTTGAATTGAGGCTAGTTAATGCTCAAAGCAGCTTAGTAGAGGTCATTGCATTCCAAACTTGTATGTCCCTTTGCACTATTGACCTGGAAGATTTGTTCAGTTGTCTTGGATTGAAAAGCTCATTCTTCAGGAGAGATGACTTAATGTTGTCTTGTTTGAAGTCAAGCATATTTAGAGATTTAGAAATAGCCTTCTGATCGAATTTGTCTTCTACCATGGCAACATGGAGAACACCTCTCTTTCATGATGAGCCTCAATTAGCTTGGTTCTGCAATCCCCTTCTCACAACCTTCCATGTGTCATCAAAGCTCTAGCACATAAAGTCTCCCTTATAAGATACATCAAGGGACAATTTTATGTCATCATCTACTCCTCTATATAATTGCTCAACAAGTCATGCAAAAGGAATGCTATCATGAGGGCATTTGCACAATAACTCTTTAAATCCTTCCAAGGATTCAAATAGGGTTTTAGTTGAAAGTTGTTCAAATTGAGTGATTTTCAATCGGATTTGATAACTGAGTGAAGGTAGAAACAAATTCTTCACAAACTTATTCAAATGTTCCTCATAATTGATGATGTTGTGATCATCTAGGGAGTTGCACCACACCCTAACTTTGTCAGTGAGGGAGTAATAGGATATTTATAGCTTGATGGCTTCCTTAGAAATGTCGGCCTTCTTGCTAAGTCCATAGAGATCTATGAGCTTTTATAAATAGTCATGCACGTTCTCATTGGTTCTTCCAACATAATTGTTGTGTTGCATCATCTTCACCCATCACATCTTGATTTCAAATATTTATTCTGTGATGGTAGGTTGGGAAACTGGGTTGTGAATGTCTAAAACTTTAGGGATAGAGGAGTCCAATAAATATCCTTTTCATTCAAGTTCTTTATTTTCTCATAACTCCACTTGCACATCTTCTCTGACTTCATCCATGAGTCTATGTCTTTGTGAATTAAGTGCTTCTTCCACTCTATAGTTGATATCCTAATATGTCATTTTGGCTTTGCATTCATGAAGGTCCTAATGTAGGGTCGTTCAATCTTAGAGTCAAGGTCTAATATGGAGTTGACACTACACAGGTGTCTCATACACATCTGATGCCATCTAATAAGTGCACACAACCTAGGTCAGATGGTTGAAGATGAGTTGCATTCAAGATGATGTTTGATATTATCAATTGTAAATAAAACCTAACTAATCCAAGTTAGTTCAGTTGATCAAAAAAATCCATTTTACCTTCCCACAACGCCAACATTTGATGCTTTGTTTATTTTATAAGAAAATCACCTAGGGAAAAGTCCCTAGATTTTTACGTAAACTACATACAATAATCACCACCCAAAAGAGGATGGATCTTTAGTAGTATAGTACTAGGATTGAACCCAAAGAATAAACTTTTCAAAATTATTAAATCAATGGAACTATACAAGAACTAGCATCATCATGAAATTTTTGTTTTGTTTATTATGCTAAGATTGTGAATAACAAAATCCTAGATTTAGGTTTTGACCAATAGATTATGGCAACACTAGGGTGAATGGGTTTAACCACCACTACCTATAGTTCACTCTCTCAATACATGATAACACACATGAACATATTACATTGAGGCTGAATAAAACCACCCTTTCAAAATTTAGATGATAACTGCACATATATTTCTCTAAGATCGTTGTCGTGTTACCTAGAGATCATGCATCTATCACGTCAAGAAACACCTATAAAAAATTCTCAATAAGGATTAAACCATAATCATATATATATATACATATATATATATATATATATATATATATATATATATATATATATATATATATATATATATATATATATATATATATATATACACACACCTATTATTAGGTTCTACATTTTTTACACCCAAATCCAGAGAAACATGCATAAATGTTGTCCAAACACATTAACAGGAAATAAACAATAGACTCAAAATCTAACAAGGTTCATAAGATTTTTTATACAAATAACAAAGAACGATAGGTAGCAGGGCTACTCCCCATACCCTAGATAGGGGAATTTGTCACTCCTCATGGTAGATCTAAGATTAAAATGTATACAAAATGAAATGTCATAATCACAAAAGAAAATGGATGAGTATTTGTGGTGTGCACATGCTTTTATTTTTTCTTATAGACATCTTGAGAGGATCACAATAGCACTAGAGGACATTGGGTTGCTTAAATGAGTATCAATCTAGATGATGGAATGACAATCCTTTTGAATCGATCAATTGAGGTGGTGAAATAGTACATGTCAATCATTTCAATGGGGATCAATCGATCAAACTATTTTTGGGTCGAGTGATCAAACTCTTTTGAGGTCAATCACTCAAACTAGAGAAGAGGCCAATCTATTTCTTTTGAGGTCAATTGATCTATAAGAAGCAGAGGTTGATTGGTTGATCTCTGTAAAGGCCGATCACATGGAGTGTTAGTCCCTTCCAAATTTGATCCATCAAACTTGTAATGGTTGGGCGTAAGTGCAAGTGACAGTCTGTCGGTAAGGTATGCCCAAAGATCCAATCTTTTGATGATTGACATGGCATAATTACCTAAAAGGATTTGATTAGTAATATCATATATGAAGGCAAGCTTCCAATTCATCTGTTTCACTTAATTATGGGATAATAAGGATACAAAGTGAATGTCTAGAGAATTATATTACTCGATGATGTATGTTGCCAAGTTCTTACCCTTGTGATGAGATCATATGGATGTTAAGAGTACATATACGTATTCTCATTATGTCCATGATTGATTGTTATGAAGGTTGATAGACAATAATAACTCATAAGATTAGAGTGTGAGTTGGTTGATGACTAAATCTCATTAGTCATGATATGTCAATATCAATCTAAGCACACAGATACATGTTAGAGAGAAGTGTGTCAGACAGAGCCACCTTGAGAGTGAAACATGGTTTTGTGGTCATAGTCATCTCTCAAAGTGAAGGTGGTGATTGCGATTCTTAGACCTGAATCACTGCATTTGTCACATGTCATTGGGTACGTATTGACATCATCAAACACAGTCCTAAAACATGGGTTGTTATAACGGTGATGATTGGGTGACTTTGACACATGGGGATAGACTATGAGTGATAGATATGGGATTTGTCCCTCCTGTTGGAGTATGATATCCTAGCCACTTGATTAGAGAGATTGAGAACCACATGCACATGCACATGTGAATCAATACATGATATTGAGGTCACATTATCTCATACAGTCTGCTCTCAGTTTAAGAAACATTGATTGAATGTTGAGAGGATGACCAACCATGCCTTGAGTCCATCCTAGATATTAGAGACAAAGAAATTTTACAATCACTATAACACCTTACACAGATTGTAGGTTCAAGCTGTTCTCCAACTTTCCACTTCACTTGGGTAGCACTGATGTGCGACTAGGTACCACTCTTTTCTTGTGATGCTATAATCTAGCTATGGACATTAACTGCCAACATGATATGGGACCTATATGGTCACACACATAGGAACTGATATAGAAGAGGAGTTTGATCTTGAACAACAATTGGATTGATTACTAAAGTATTTAGGTATTTAATTCATGCAACTGATTGCTTGAATGACTGACCAGGTCTGCCAAATGACCATCTGATTGAGTGAGATGGTCGTTTGGGTATCCAGGTGAGCATCTCATGTAGTTGAGATGGTCATTTGGGGGTCAAGTTAATTGGAGATCAAATTGGCTAAGTTTTGCTCTTAAACTGACCGATTCAATATGATTGAACCAACCGGATCATCTCAACAGACTATCCGACTGTCTGGGTGAGTGAGACGAGCATCTCGCTAGTGTGATATGCCTTGGTTGGGACGAACGAAAGTTTTGGAGTTTTCTCGAACTCATTTCAATTTCACATACTTGAGGAATAAGGAAATTAATATAAGATATTAATTGAATTTGAAATAGCCAAATTTGTTTCAAATTTTAACTGTCAAACAACCATTTGGTAGTGTGAGACAACCATCTCGTGCACTAGAAGACGGTATGGGTGTGTGAAACGATCATTTTGGCTATTACAAGTTGCAAAAATTCAAGATCTTCCAGTTCTTTCCACTCATGCACCTTTATCCCGTATCGGATATCAACTAGGAACCTTGACCTGGTCTCTGCTATATATAGAGGGGTATTGATGGCTTCCTAGAATACAACACAACATTGAAAACTAAGAATCAGTTCCTCTGACAACTATTATCCTCTCAGGTTGTAGTAACCAAGAGAGACTGGGCAAATCCTACCTAAAAAGGAGGGATAGCCAAAGGGAGAGAACAACTGATAGTTCTCATTGTAGGAGAGCAGGTTGGTGACTAGTACACCAACAGGGAGGACAACTCCTTCTTGTCCATTCTTGGTGAATGACAGGAGTTCTAGTTGATCCGTGTGGACTACTCTAGAGGCTGGAGTCCTTTGCCTGTTGCTCGGAGAGAAACTACAACTTATAGTCCCTAGCCAGACCATCAGAGTCACTGTAGAGGTTGCACAGACAACTATTCATAAGAAGACCAGGAGTTGCACAACTACCACCCAAGAGAAACTTATCAGCAGTTGCAAATAAGGGAGTTTTGTCGTTGGACTTGCTCCAAGGCTAGGTATAACTCGTTAAAACTATCCTTCCTATTTCATAGTAGTTGATGCGATCTTGCTGTATTGGGGAATACATATATATAATTTTTTTGTTTCCATTGCTATACTCTGTTCCCGCATTTCCCAACAGTGGTATCATAGCCACATCGATTTTCTGTGTTTTAGGATAATCAATATGATCAGATTTTTGGTTTTATCATTTATCTATTGCATACAATGTGAATATTTAAACTACTCTCATATGTGTATCTGATCAAAGATCACATAATCCCCAACTTATATATATACATATACATACATATATATACATATATATATACATATATATATATATATATATATATATGAAATCTACACATGTCTCCCTAAAAGTGGTTTTAATGGTAGATGTGTAGCGTGGTTATGGCCTAATCTGTGTATGGTTGAATGGTTTGGTTCTTGTTTATCTCGGTCTACGTACCAAGCCACTACCTCCTCTTCCCAATATAAAGTTAATGCTTTCCTACCTTTTCTCCCCTTGAATGTAACTTGAGGTTTCTCTTATTCAATATAATAAAATAGAAATAGGATAGTTTCTTTTCATACAATGATGTTGAAGATGTTCATCTCCGGCTGAGATGACCCATTTGTGAGACGAGCCGACCATCTGGAGGATCATGGAAAGAGGACAATGGAACCAGATGACCGTCTGGTGGGCCCAACTGACCATCTAGAAGGATTTTAGACATCAGTTGGATAGGAGGCCAGACGACCATCCTTGGAGACCTAACTGACCGTTTACAAGGAGTCCAAACATCGGTTGGATAGGAGGACCAACCAACCGACCAAGAGACGAGACGATCAGTTCAAAGGTTGAACCGATCTACCCAGATTGGCAAGCACAGATCTACATCAACCGTAGGTTCATACTTGTGATGTGATGATTGGCCTAGTGGTAGTAATTCCATGTGGATCCAAGTAACTACAAGTAGAAACGACCATAACCATCGCCTTTTGTTTTATATTGCATGTTTATGTTGTGGGATAAAACATGTATATGATACATACTATATATGTGGTGATTGGATGCAATATATGTATATATATGGTATATATAAAAACCCCTCAATCAAATATATTAAGTCCTAGATTCTTTCCAATATAAATACACATGAAAAACTTGTCCGACCAAGAATAGATTTGCATAAAGCATGGTTCACCATCTACCTCGTGGAAGTGTGATGTTAGATATATCGATTTGCACAAAGCATGGTGCATATCTATCATATTGGCTATTGGGTTAGGCTTAACTGGTGACCTGGAGAGCCCATACCCAGAGACATGTATATGATCATGGCAAGATGTTACACATATCATCTATCCAAGAGTTGCATATGATGCAATTGGCAAGTTGGCCTACCTAAATAGTCAGGCTGTGGGAGATCGGCAAAAGCCAACTCATGACTTTATGAAACATCGATATTGGCTCATTAGAAAAATTATTCAGTGCAATTTTCCAAATTGATAATTGAGGGTTGTCAATTTGAAAAAAATAATGAGAATGGTAGTTAATTAAAGACCTAATTATAATTGCCCAAATTTTAATCAAATCAAATCAAAAATTGAGTTTTGAAAAATTACAAATTCTTTTGTAGAATCAAATGGCCACACCAAACAATCACTTTTCTCTGCGATCGGTCCTTGAGAAGGACGAACTTGTTGGGAACAAATTCCATGTCTGGTTCAGGATGCTGAGATGTCAGAACCAGAGAAACCTACTCAAAATGCTCCAAGGGCTGACAAGGATGCTTATAACAAGCATACTGAGGATGCTGTGGATGTCAAATGTCTGATGCTTTGTTCAATGAACCATGAGTTGCAAAGGCAACATGAGAACATGGGGGTGATTGATATGGTCACACATCTCATGAACATGTATGAAGATCAGGCAAGGCAAGAGAGGTTTGATGTCTCCAAGGAACTATTCAAATATTACATGGCTGAAGGAGATCCAATAGGTCCTCATGTGCTCAAGATTATTGGGTATGTGGAGAACCTAACTAGACTAGGATTTCCCATGGGCCAAGAGTTGGCCACTGATGTGATTCTGCTATCTCTACTAGAGTCATATAGTCAGTTTGTCATGAAGTACAACATGAACGTCTTTGACAAGCCGTTGACAGAGTTGTTGGGTATGCTGAGAACATTTGAGACTCAAATGAAGAAGGACAAGCCCAAGTCTGTGATTTTATGATAAAAAATTATTCATTCTTCTATTTCAAAGATATGATCTTGCATGGCATTGGCCCTAAAACATCTTGTGACATTTATGTGAAAGGATCAAAGATGAATGTTTATACCAAAAGATTATAATTGATAACTCAAGACTATCATTAGCATTTTTCATCTTGTAAGAATATGCGAGGTGCATGCCTAGAACACATATTGATGTTGATCTGGATTCCCTTGGTTATTGAGCCTAAGGAAACATGCAAGTTTTATTCACACACAGTATGACATGACATCCTTTAATAAACGTAGTGGGAGGATAAAGCTTTCATTAGACCTTATGCATATATTGCATGAAGATCTTATGGAATGAATGCTATATAAAATTAATACTTCATTTTCATTTATTGGTAATATGATGATATGTATCAAACAAAATGAAAACATTAACCTCTTGAAACTATTCAAGGAAATTATAAATGAAGCGTGACATTAATGAAAGTATTAAGATACTTTGATATGATCAAATGTTGAAATACTTTATACCTTGAGTACCTTCAGGAATGAACTGTGATAATGTATCACAAGTTAAATCCATCTGAACATGATGATGTGTCAGAATGAAGGAATTATACCATGATGAGTCATGATATAATTATCAATTAATCTAATCTTCTTACATTTTCATAAATATATAGCTATCACTAAATAATGTACCATCTAAATAGTTTAAAAGGACATCATATATGATATGATTTGGGAATGTCCCCATAGGTCTAAAGGATTGATACCCACCTTGAGAAAGTATTTTCTTGAGAAGGTTAATCCATAAACCATGATAATTGAACATTACTAATCCCTTTCCAATAACAAAATTGTTTTGTTAATAGGATAACTGAATTCCTAAAGAATTAGTGGGAGCTAAAGTAGAACTCAAAATGTTTGAGGTCAACAACAAGGGTACAATGTTAAAAATGAGAATCACGAGTTGTTGTGGAATCTCAGGTTTATCATGTTACATAGAAGAATATATTCTAGTAGGACACATATAAGATTGGAGGATTGTGAATTCAAAAATTTAGATGGGTTGGTCATATAGGATGAGTCGACTACTCAAATAGAAGCTATTTCTAATTAATATGGGATCCATGTAAGATAACAAGGTAGGACCTTGATAGCACCACCTAAAGGGGTAACACCAAAAGGGTACAATAGGGTCTTATGACCAAGACCTACATGGATAATATAAAAGGACAAATTGGTTGAATAAATCAAGTTCAAAATGTTGAACATGATAGAAATTCTTTTACCAATTGTCATGCTTGTTGTTGTAGTTACAATGGACTGTGATATTTTTCATATGAAGATGTAAACCAGATTCCTTTGGGGAATACATCATAGGATGTTTACATGACACAACCTAAAAGGTTTCATAACTTCAAGAATGCAAATGGAGTCTATAAACTACAAAGTTCAATCTAGGATTGAAACAAGTACCTCAGAGGTAGGATCTTATGACTTGATAAGATAGTTAAAGAGTTTGACTTGAATCAAGACAAAAAAGGAAATTTGTGTTTATAAAATATTTAGTGGGAGCATATATGAATATTCCACATATGATGAGGAATAACATCTCAATATTGTGAGTATTGACAAAATGGCTTGAAAAGTAAAATGGCTTGAAAACTCCTTCATTAATGAAGGATAAGGTGAAACATATTATGAGATAAGGACCAAGACCTATGAGATAGTTCTTGAGTGTTTTACAATGGAAGTTTGTGTACAATAGCAATGTGCTGAAAGAGTTCAACGTGGAAGGATTTATTGAGAGAGAATTTGGATTAGTCTCTCATGAACCCTATATTCCAATTCTTGTGAAGAATAGAAATATCATGAATAAGATTCCATGAGCCATCCCAATAGTGGATCTATCATGTAAGATATTAACAAGCTTATCCCATATAATCTTGTATGTATTAGACATGACAAGATGATTTAAATTCTAATAAAGGTTATTGGAAAGTCATTAAAGATATCCATTAGTACTTGAGAAGTGACTAAGGATAGATTAATAGTCAATGATGATAGCAATAAAAGGAAGAGTTGGATGTAAAGAGTTACATTGATGCAAGCTTCCATAAATAACAAAAGTGATTGCAAAATTAAATATGTTTTGATTTAAAAGAATAAGTGATGATTAGTTGGAAAGGTTCCAAACTAATTGCCATTAATTCTAATCTATAATAGAAGTCGAGTATGCTTGTGTTGTGAACACAAAGTGATACTACATGGATCTAAAAGTTCAGATGATGAATTTATAGATGTTCCCACCATTAATTATTTAGCAGAGATATTGTGACAACAATAGAGCGAATTATAAGGCAAGGAATATTAGATACTATAACATCCTCAATTTAATAGCTAATGTAAGCATTTAATGAGGGGTTTTCTAGTAAGTATACCAAGGGACGTAATGAACCTAACATGGCTAGATATGTAATTAAGTTCACAAAATTTGTAATACAAGTCATCTGGTCAACCAATACCCACATAATGGTTTAAATGTGTATGATTGTAGTCGGGTGTAGATGAATATGAATGAATTATTCTGTGAATAATAATGTGATGAATGTATAATATGATGACTTCAGTTATTAGTTTGAACTCTAGACCAACTTTGGTCTCATTATTAAGGAAGTAAAGTAACCATGACCTAATGTATCATAAAAAAATTTTGATTGGAAAATATTATTGGTTCAAGAACTCGTTTCATAAATAAGAATATGATTAAACTTATGGACTCCTTGAAAGACTAGGGAATGGGCCATGTGACCTAGAGCCGAGTTTGAAGATGCTCCAACTGGGGTTGGCATGAATTGGGGGATCTGAGGCAAAACATGTGAAGTACCCCCCTTTTCAATAGGCGAAGTAGACACACCTTCCTCCTGGATCCCTATCATCCATTGGATCTTATGTGAACAACCATTATTGCTTTGATAAGGTGATTCTTCAAATATTCGTATCTTTAGATAGGAAACTTCATTTTTAGAAAATAAGATAAGTATGGAAAGCTAATGATGTCTAGTATCTTATAAAAATATATTTAGATGGTGTTTTGGATGTTTGATTATTATTATATTTGGATTACTAATAGTTATGATATTTTAAGGTGTTGTGCATTAAAAATATCAAACGACTTCATTAATTTACGAAAATTTTACTGTAAGTATATTTTGATATGGTAAATATGATTCTAAAGCCTGATCTTTCCAATCTGATATTTTACTAGTATTTTTGATGTAAACCCTAATAAGGGCATTTTTGGTATTTCACCCATGATTTGATTATGAAACAACCTAATATTTTTATACAAGACCTTACTGCATTATATGATTACTTTTTCTAGAGATTTGATGGAGTTTATCGTGTTATTATATTAGTATGTAGTTTTGGATTTGAGTGGCCATTATGTAAGATGATTTATGACTATTTTTTAGACAACATATATATTATGTGCCTATTTAGTATTGGTCATGATTCTAAATATATTTTCAGTTGATTTCATAACTAAAATAGTAAATGAAATATATGTGAGTACATTTGAGGTTTCCTCTTAATATATGATGTATATGCTCATATTAGGGCATTATGTGATTATTATGACTTATTTAAGTATGAAGCCTATAGTAATTATACAATGTGATTTTTGGATACATGTTCAACGCCAAGATTTTATCGTGATTTTATGTTAAAGATATGTTTGGTCTAAATAAGAAACCTAAGTTGGTATGTAAAGTTAGGAAGATGGGGTTTTGAGATTTAGAAACGAAGAGAGGAGAATACACATGGACTTATACAATTTTGTTGATGACTAGGTATATATGTTGTGAATCAAGGAAACAAGGCTACATTGAGAACATATTCAATATAAAGGTAAGTGGTTCATGCACATGAGTATTCATATTTTAAGCTCAGTATGTTTACATTAGACTTTCATGGTTTATGTGGTTCAATGTTCTAAGATTTTTAATGTAAGGGTATATAAGTAAGATCTTCCTCATACTTCTATGATTACATACGTTCGTGTGCTCAAGATCTCAAATAGAGATATGTTTCTCAAAATGGTTGTGATTCATGTACCAAGTCCATGAGAGAGTTAAAGAGTTATGTTTCTATAAGATTTCTTAGAAATGATTTAAATTGATGAATAAAGATTCAAGATGAGATAGCCATACTTAGCTAATGATTGGGGATACTTTTATTGAGCTTAAAAGTATAATTAGGCTAGTAGAATTTCTCATATTTGTAGATATAACACTCTATTTAGATTTCAATTAGAAACATGCCATTAAGATTTCATACATATATAGAGATCTAAGAAATAGATACCTTAGAATGAATAATATCTAAAAGTCAAGTACAATGTAAGAATATGAGTTTGAGAATGTTAAGACAAGGTCCAATTTTCAAGATAAATGTACTTTTGGGATATGAATGTATTACAAATTGAGTTATTGTGATAATATGAATTATGATGCATTGAGTTGTAATTAGGTTTCAAAACAAGATTTTATAATATTCCAATCTTAAAGTTTAAGTTGTAGAATGTAAGCTCATATGTAAACATTAAGATTTAGGGTAAAATCAGATGTTATAAAGGTTGAATTATCTTGTCAGAATTCATGTTTTTAGATACTTTAAAACTTACACTATTTTCATAACCTTGACTTAAGCTACTCGATATACTTAGTATTCTTATAGTAATTTCAGATCCTTCCTCCTATAATATTAGACTCATTTATCATATAATTGGTAGAAATGAAGTAATTTTACCAAATTCGAGTCTTAGAATAAAGTTTATCCAGATAATGAGAATATCAGATTTGGATTCATACTTAAATTACTCAGTGTATGAGTAGTCAGATATTGAATAAATATACATGATAAGGGTTGTAGACCCAATCTCAATTATGTAGTAATTTGTGATACATATTCACATTTCAGTAATAGATTCAATTCGGAATTTAAGAGCAGAGATTCAAATTCAAATTCAAGATTCAGTACATGTTGAGTACTCAGTTTTAGATAAGTTTAGATTTAGAGTTTATTAAAGGTAGACTTAAGATAATTAATTCAGAACCTTCACATAATACATTATATGATAAGTCCTCATTCAGAGAGACCCGGGACGATTCAGAGGCATCTGTTGCCAATTTAGAGGAGTGTTTACTCCATTTCAGAGGGCACATTGTGCCAATAGAGGGTGTGTTGCACCATAGAGAGCACTTTGGTGTTAACAAAGGGCATGTTGTGCCAACAGAGGGTGCGTTGCACCATAGAGGACACTTCGGTTTCAACAGAGGAGGACTTATTGTATAATGGTGGCCACAAATAGATAAAAACTATAAGTAAAAGATATTTTAGATTAGAGCATGTTTGTAATCTCATGCATGAGTGTAATGAGAGGAATTCAGATAAGGTATTTATGACCCAAACACTTTGGTGTAGGTCATGAGACCCAGAGTACAGGACTCTAGAAAAGACAGAGTAGAAAGATAAGAGTTTAAGAAATGAGAGATAATATATTTTTATATTTAGTCAGAGTTTAATATTCATTTCATATTTATGATGTTTAGGAGTCTTTTGTAATATTCTAGTTCTTTAGCAATGCATATTTTTAAAATACTCATACCACTTACTCTAATGACTATTTTTCCCAATGCATGGTTGGAGACACGATGTCCGCATGATTTGGAGCAGCTGAGGATCAAAAGAACAAGTAAAGCACTAGGAGTTTTCGAGATTTCCTAGTTAGGTGCCATCTACTGAGATGGTCCAGAGTTTAGGCATCTCTTTTTATGCATAGTCTTGTTATCAGAGTATATTAGATGTGTTGTAGTTTTCCTTTTATCAAGGACTATGTATGAATCAGTTTTACTCAATGTAAAGTGTTTCATTTTCTTCAATTGCAATGATTACCATGTTTGTGACAATCCCAGATGAAAGAAAAAAATATAGCTTCTGCTCATGTGTTATGAAAATCTGGGTGTTACAATATGGTATCAGAGCAATTTGGTAAATGGCCACTAGGCAAACATGATTCTCATAGTCACCTGAGAATGAAGAGGTAAGATTGGGGTTTAGGGATATATTCCATAAGAGGAATACCATAACCTAGAGTGATTATGGGTCTTGACCTTAGAATAGATATATATCTTAGAGGTAGAAGTCATCCTTGTTCAGATCTAAAGTAGCAACCTAAATCTAGCTAATGAGGTTTCTTCTCCATTCTCAGTGGTTATGGCCAGTCAATTGAGAATTGAAAAGGAATTTCATAAGCGCTAGATTTTTATGCATCTCTCCTTTCTTACTAGCCCATGTGGTATGTGTTGGTATATGTATGCCCGTAGAGCTATCCCAAGCGATTGCATGGAGTCGGATATTAATTAATCAATTAATGCGATTATTTGGTTAATTAATGAATTCCGAAATATTCTAATTAATCCACGAGCGTTTTAATTAACGCAACGTTTGTGTTTACCGATGGGTTTAGGAAACCCTACTTCTCTTCTTATCCTATTTAAAGGAGGATAGACGACCGATATCTATATAAGATATAGAGAGACACTTTTAGTTTATTCTCACGTACAAAACCTAGCCGTCGTCGTCCTTAGGAGAGAAAGGAGAGCAACGCGGCGCTAGCACGCCACCGCAGAGACACGCTCCTTCCTGCCGGCTTGAGAAGCGCGACGTGGAGTTCCGTCCATCCGCGTGGACGAAGTAGAGACGCAGACGCCTTGACGCCTACGTTCGGAGGACGGCGACGACCACATGTACGTGCTGCGAGCAACGTACATCACTGCCACAGAGGAGCATCACCGGATCAACCTGCGACAGCGAACGGGAGAGAAGATCCGTCCGTGTTTGACAAGCAGTGTTGCACTGTCATGCAGCGGGACATCGCCGGACTTGCTCCGCGATAAGGTATATCCCGCAAACCTATTTACGAATACGTTGTTATCGACAAGATCCTATTACGGGTTGCGTAGATTTAGTTGCTTCCGCCGTGCATGTTTTCTCCACAAAACCCAACAGTATGGGACACATGTATTAGTGGGTTAGTGAGGGATAGTATGTTAGGATCCCACATCTCTGGGTATGTGCTTGATCACCACATATCTAGGAATGTAGGAGTTACCTAAAAAACCCAAGGTTAGATAGTCATGTGCAACTAATGTTAGGAATTCATGACAAGGTTGAGGCAGATGCCCTAAGTATAGAGCCAAGTTTAGTTTCATAAACCCTAAGTATGACTTGTGAATTAGATCAAGGTAATAGATAATACTCACATAAATTTTATGAAAATACATTACATATCTCTTTTCATGTAAAAGTTTGATCATAAGTGTGCCTTACAATAAATGAAGAGGTAAGCAGAATGCTAAGGTTGGTAGTAGCATAGAGAAATTTCGAGGAAAAAATTTATTTTAAGGGGGTAGAATTGTAACATCCTCAATTTAATAGCTAATGTAAGCCTTTAGTGAGGGGTTTTCTAGTAAGTATACCAAGGGACCTAATCATTTTCTCTAACAACTATTGTCCTCTCTGGTTGTGGCAACCAAGAGAGCCTGGGCAATTCCTACCTAAAAAGGAGGGATAGCTAAAGGGAGAGAACAACATATAGTTCTCGTTGTGGGAGAACAAGTTGGTGACTAGTACACCAATGGGGAGGACAACTCCTTCCTGTCCATTCTTGGTGAATGATAGTAGTTCTAGTTGATCCGTGAGGACTACTCCAGAGGCAGGAGTCCTTTTCCTGACCAGACCACCAGAGTCGCTGTAGAGGTTGCACACACAATTGTTCGTGGTGAAGACCAGGAGTTGCACAACCACCGCCCAAGAGCAACTTATCAGTAGTTGCAAAAAAGTGAGTTTTGTCACTGGACTTGCTCCAAGATCAGGTATAAATCATTCAAACCATCCTTCCTATTTCATAGTAGTTGACACGATCTTACTGTATTGGGAAATACGTATAGATAAAACATGTCAAAATCCTTGAAACATGACATATAATCTAAAAAGAACTAGTGAAGCATTTCAAGGGCAAACCAAGAGATCTAGTTGCAAACCTAGACTAAAAATACGACTAAAACTTGGATGAGTATGCATTCCTCAGTATGGCCACTGCTCATAGTGAAATAAATGTGGTGTCTTGAGGTAAAACAACTGAGGTGGTCAATGGACGCATGACCATTCTATATCAAAATGGTCATGGTGGGAATGGTTAAAAATGTAGGGATGTAGGATGGCTTGAACGTGTTAGGATTGATGTGGAATCGCCATTGTGGGAGTATTTCACCACAGTTGTTCTTATCGTGGGATGGTTGTTATGAGGGCCATTTCTTTCCTTGGAAGACTCTCTTATCTTGATCTTAGTAGCACAAATATTCCTTTCTAGATCCACTAATGTGGGGCATTAGGTTGCACTGATGTTCTTTACTTAATCAACAAGGGTGTTTTTGTCTTACTTTAGTTCTTGTGCACTTTGGGATAAGTTGTGGATGATATTTACATCTCTTTTAACTCCTTCAAGCCTAGTTAAAAATTTGGATGTACCTACTTCCCCTCCTTCCACAAATTAGTCCTCAAGTACATATTTAAGATATGCAAAAAAAATTCACAAGTCCATTTAATAAAAAGTATGATTTATTGGAAATATTACAAAATTCAAAGTATCTTATCATGATAAATGAGAAAAGGGACACAAGATGATCATAATAACAATGGCTAAATCAGAAGGTATTCTACTTTGTACCTGCACCTATTTGTTTTTTACTTAAGTTCTCATCATTACATTTTCATATTGCATTTAGCTACATTTCTTGATTTTTATGTTTAAATAATGAAATCCATTATCTGTTCAACATAGATTCCATTTCTCTATTTGCAAACATGCATTTTTTTCATCATTTGACTTTTGTTATTTGATCAAAAACCTCTTTGTAACTTTTTTTTTAAACTAACCAACAAACAATAAATCACCATATGTGTCCTAGGAACACTAACATCGTGAATCCCTAAAAATTTGAAAGTCTTTGAGGAATTAAGGGATCAAACACATCATTCTTCTACCAACTAGTAATGGAAATTCATGGAATCGCCACTTATTTCCCTATCTTGTCACTAGTTGAGCATAATGGGAGTAGGAGAACAACTTAATGCATGAAATTGTAAGTCAAGTTGCATCTACATTTCTCCCTCCACATTCATACCCTCCATTCTCATAAAGAAAAGAAAAGGTCACAAAAAGTGCCAAACCCTAAGTTTGGGTGGCACACCCCCTTGCTACTCAATCTCTTCTTCCATACCCCTCTCAATGTAATATGGGGTACATAAAAAAAAAGATGCCAATGTACACAATAAGCAAATCTTGTACAACATTCAAGGTAAAAACCAAAATTAAATGCAATCTCAAGTTGAATGAGGAGTGATACACATATTCCTTAGACAACCCCTTCTCTCCATCTTCCACCTAGGGACACAATGAACATCTCATTTTTTACATCCTTTTGACTCATTCTAGTGTTGGATCATATACATACTTGTTGTTCACTAAGTTTCTAGACAATCCTGAAATTGAAGTGGTGGTGAGGAAATGTTTCTGGGAAATGAAATTGAGAACGAAAACATAGATAGACATGTTCATAAATATCTAGAAAGTGGGCCACTTGACCATATAAGTAGGTAGAGAAATTATAGTAAGGTGAAGGTAAGGCAATACATGGGTTGAAAGAATTTATTTGGCACATGCTTCAAATTTGTGTTACATGAGGATGAGAAATGTTAATGTTTGGGGTTATTTTATTAATTCATATTTATCCTTGTTTTAGTGACTTATTAAATTCATTTTTTGCATATAACTTTTAAATTTCACCTTAGAATTAGTTTTATTTAAGTTATATAATATATTGTCGATTTTGATGCAATCTTTGAACTAGTTATGGAAGGCTTGAGTCTGATCTCTGCACACCAGCTTAAAATGGCAGTCCTACTATACACAAAAATCGAGGATGGCAATGCATTGATAAATAGACCATAGGGGCTCTGACACAACCCAAACTTTCACATAATCCCCTTGCAACTAGTTAACCCACTAATATTGGACCCCATTGGACATCCTCCATTAGATAACAATCATTAACCATTAGGTAAGATGTCATCTATTTATGACTTTATGCTATGCCCAGCCATCGACCACCTTGTTATTGATCCACTATTATCAACCGTACAACACACACATCCATCAATTCTCCAACAACTTTTTTTTTAATTATCAACACCTACAATGGTCGGCTTACTGGACGTGATGAGTAAACACTTCCTTTTTCATGCTACTACTATTGCCACCAACAATCCCTAGGGACCAACCCTCCCAACCTTCTTGGGTGGGGGTTACTTCCTTATGATGAAAGACTACTACCATCACTACATGTATGCCATAGAGCATTAATTCATTCCTGACCCTAATGCAAATGTTCCACATATCCAGACTTCAAATGGGGACATTCTATCGAGCTCATTTGATCTTCTCTACCATAGACACTCATCAACTCGACACTCGGAACAAGAAATCTATGTCGAGGGAGAATTATAACGTTGAATCCTGGCCACTTGATGAATGTGTGGGTGTTCTGAAAGTGTTGTGTTGTGTCACCCTTGCCACCAATCTTAAAATGTGCTAATTTCACACCAATGCTACAAGCCTTCCACCTACTATGTTGATGGATTCTTCCTTTTATTGCCTAGTTGGTCTTGTTACCTCCTTGAAGGGTGAGTAGTTCCCTTATTAGGGTGAAGGGAGTAGGCCCACTTACCTACTTTTGTTCTTTTAATATCATCTAAGCTTATGTGAATTTCCTTACGTTTTTCATCTATCCTTTCATGTTTGAAATCATTTTTGATCAAAAATTTGCATGATTATTAGGTCATGTGTAACACCCATGCCCACCACCCAAGTCTCTAGTAGAGTTTTAGGAATGACGTCTGGTCCCACAAACCACCACTAGACTTAACTGCGTGCTTTGTCCTCACTCACGCACAAGCTAGGGTCAACTTCCCAACTGGTCACCCATCCTAGTACTACTCCAAGCTGAGCACACTTAACTATGGAGTTCTTTAGTGATGGGTTCCTGAAAAAGGAGGTGCACCTTGGTGATATGGGTAGTCTAATCATTCCTTTTAAGATCATTTATCTGAGGCCTCAAACCTGGGACATTACAATCTTCCCCACTTAGAATCTTAACGTCCTCGTCAAGGATCAACTATATGGCCTCACAATATTACCCCATTTCAGTGCAGACCCAGAATGGCCCATGGATACCCAACTCTTGATCATAGAATACCAGTGCAAGGGTGGCTACATCACCATGGATAGCCCTTTCCAACATGCGTGGACCTCATGACTCAAGACTGGCATGCCACATGCCCATGTGGGCCCCATGTACTGGAGGGGTTATGGCTCTGATATCATTTGTAACACTCGGGCCCACCATCCAAGGCTCTAGTAGAGTTTTAGGAATGATGTTTGGCCCCACAGACTACCACTAGCCTTAACTGCGTGCTTTGTACTCACTCATGTGCAAGCCGGGGTCAACTTCCTGACTCGTCACCCATCCTAGTACTACTCCAAGCTGAACACACTTAACTATGGAGTTCTTTAGTGATGGGCTCCCAGAAAAGGAGGTGCACCTTAGTGATATGGGTAGTCCAATCATTCCTTTTAAGATCATTCTATCTGAGGCCTCAAATCCTGGGACGTTACAATATCATAATCTTTTATTTGATATATTGGGGAAATCTTAGATCTTTTCTTTCTAAAATGAATTAAATTAGTTATTATTATGTGAATAATGTGAAACTTGACTCCCAAGGCAATTGGGATCCAAGGAACACGATTTTAAACTTAGATTTCACTTTTGGGATTTATTTTAATAAGATTGTCATATGGCCCACTAATGGCCCATTAACTTTATTACTTAACCAATTAAGTTCTTTATCATATTATTATCACCAAATGAATTATATGACATATTAGATTATATTATTCATGCATTTGATTATTAGGATCATACTAAATTCAACCTTGATTGGCCAAACCCAAAATGTCAAAGTTCTAGGGTAGGGTCTAAGATCTGGTATGTTACATCACTCCACCCCTTAAAGAGATTTTGTCCTCAAAATCTATTGATCAAAACATCAACAACTAGCAACTCTCCACCCCTTAGAAAGGTTCAACCTAACAAGTCAAACTAGTGAACCTTTAGGGCTACCCACATATTTTAGTTTTGAGAGTTTTAGAGATTTATGTTTCTCGTGTATCCAACTATTAAGTCACCATTTAGGGTTGAGTTTTAGATCCTTGTGTCTCTAACCTATCAACCATACATGAACATCAAAAAGTCATAGGGTAGGTCAACTACACCTTTATATCCATCCTAGTCACAAAAACTACGGTTATATTCTAATCAACTAATTCTAGGTTTTCTCTTCATTGTGACTTAGTTCAAGAAAACATCGACAAACCAGAAAAAATTTTGTACATATAGTAGTATAATGAAAATAATTTTTGTTGATGAAATACCTTGCGAGTGTAAAACTAACATGCCGGCATAAAAATCAATACAAGTACCAAGTCACAATATTTCCATATGAAGAGACTTCTTTATCCTACCACTTCCTCATACTCATAACCTAATCTTATCCTAAAAAAAAACCTTATTGCAGACCTTATTGTATCCAAAGATCAAATCTAGGGTAAACATCTCACCTATAGATAACTAGTCAAGTCAAGGGTTTTAATAGGGAGACAAAATTGAAATAGTCAGATTCCGACTACCATGGGCTCTAATACCATGTTGTAAAGAAGTGAAACCACCTCTCTACTAAAATTTTGAAGAATAAAACCTCTAGTCCAAACACACCACTAAGGTATCTTGGAGTGGGTGTAAAATTTTCAAATATTCATTATGGTATACAAAACAATGAAAGTATAGCAGTGGAATAAAAACATGCCAATATTCAATTATAAAACAAGGGGATATCTTAAACTTACATCATAAGGATCCATGTAGAGGGAAATCTAAACCACCTCAAGATTGTCTCCAATCTTTAACTTCTCAAGCTAGGTCCACATATCTATGCTAAGTCTTCCATGTCCTTCACCTAGGGTTGGAAGCATACCCCAACAAGAAGAGAAATAATAGAGGATATCAGCAAAGGCTAGTATGTGCAAACTAAAAATAAAATTGAGTAATTTATAAAGAATAAGGGATATCAAAATAAAAGGCTTCCCATGTAAGAGATAAGGACTACCAAAAGAGGGCATAAAAGATAAGAATCATCATCATTATAAAAGAAGATACTTGCCATAATCAAAACAATAAGGTAGTGCCACATAAGCACATATCAAGATTTGGGCACATAACCCATTTAGATTTTTGGGCACATAATCCATCATCAATTTGGGCACATAACCCGTCGTAAACATCATCATCCTGCATGCATGTGAGATAAGCATAGCCCTAGAACATATAAATAACAATGGTGGTCAAGCATCATAAACTTGAAACCTAATAGAGAAAAGAATACTGCCAATCTCCCAAATATATATAAAATAGGCCAACCCTCATAAAGTTGAAAAGTCTGGGTACGAAGTTCCTTTCCATCCCAAAAGAGCAGGAAATATCACATCTGCTTGGTAGGAAATAACACATCTACCATAAACAAAACCAATGCAATAACACTACTCTAGTGCTACTGAATCACATAGCATGTTAAATATAGAGGCAAGTAGAAAAGTATAGTCAGAATTATACAATGTTGCCAACACACAATGGACAACACAAACATATAAACATCTACTTCAAAGTGGCACATATCATGATATAAAACCAACATGCACCAAGGTACAAGATAGATATCAAGAGAATATCCAAGTTCATAATAAGCAAGATAGTTCACATGAACCATGATATCAAGAGAACAAAATATGTGTAGTCTAAAGTCAAATAATGATAAGATAGGTTAATTGCTCAATACAGATGAATAGGGGATACAACATACCTCAACTTTAGAGTCCAAAGTCCGAAGTCACTTCTAGGTTCAAGCCTAGGCATCCAAAGAACCTATGATGCATATATGTGTAATTAGGTTTAGGTTTCCATTAATTATTCAAAACCCTAAAAAACATCTTTTTATGATTAATGAATATAGTTATCTAAACCATTCCGTGTTTTAGGTTATATCTTCCTGAGTTCAGAACATATTTTATTATATTTTTTGACTTATAAATAATTAGTTATGATTTTTACAAGTTAATTCATCATTAATTAGATCCATTGAAAATACATGTTATTAATCTTTAGATTAAATTATCAAAACATATACCATTAGTTAGATCTTATTTTTCTGATTCCAACAAATATTTATTTGTAATGTTATGATCAATATTTAATTAATTATGAATTTCTTAACCACAACCAATCAGAAAAATCCATGTAAGTGATAGACTCACAAGAGAGATAGAGGGGGAGTGGGAGCGGGGCCCGGCCTGTGACTTGGCCTAATAGCAAGCAGCTAAATCACTCAGTCAGAGAAGTGCTGACCCGCTCCAAGCACAAGGAAACTTAGAAGAAAAGACGTAAATACCCTTGCTCAGGAAAACGAAGAAAATAGAGGCGAGGAGGGTAGAATCGAGAAAGCACCACTGCTCATCTTCCTCACTAGGCTCGCGTGCCATGGCCACAGAGTAGTAGGGCCAAACTCGGGGATTTTGGGTGATTCCACATGTCATGACCATTCAAGAATCCTACAATGCAGAAATGAAGATCAAGAACTAACAAACTCACCATGATCATCATTTGGTACGCTGGTTCCATAGAAACTCTGCAAATAGTGCTACCACCTCGACAATGAAAATCTGATCATCGATGGTTAAAACGTGTATGATCAAGGAAATTAGAAGACAAGGAAGTCTGAGCATGGTGTGGCGGAACCTGGGGTGCAATCCCCTATTTATATGGTTGAGTTATTGGGCAATACCACTTTGGCCATAAGAAATTGGGACCCAAGGTTAGGGCATTTCCTACAATTTCACCAAAAACTAAAAAATAGGGCATCGATCGGTGTGGAGATTAAAGAGGAAAGTGTAGGAGGAAAATCTCAAGAAACTATCGAGTATCGGTCGAGATATCTGCAAATTACCAGAGGTCTTCGCTGTTCATGGTGCACCTTTCCTACCCAAGGTAGGAGACGGGTCCCAGACCGTCCGATGCAAAATCCGGAGGTTGATATTGATACACAAAATATAAAAGGGGGCGTGAAAAATCAAATCAAAAACCTTATCCAAACATGAATAAGATTAAAGTGATGTTGCATTTAATTTTCCCTTTTCTCTTTCTTCTGCATTAATGGTGATAAGATTCTCCAAATTTTATGAAACTTCACCACAAGTCATATTTAATGTGTTACATACAAATATTCCATCAATTTTACATATTGGAGTTGTTTGCATATTTATTTAATATTTTGAAGGTTCTACACACTTTCTCTCTCCTGATTTCACCTTTTAAGAAAACTTTCTCCAAATTGGATGAAAATTCACCCAAAGGCTATATTTATTATGTAGAATACAAATATAAGATTATTTTCCTCTTTAGAAGTCATTTATTATTTTATTTTATATATTGGAGAAATCTCAGATCTTTTCTTTCTAAAATGAATTAAATTAGTTATTATTATGTGAATAATGTGAAACTTGACTCCCAAGGCAATTGGGACCCAAGGAACACGATTTTTAACTTAGATTTCACTTTTGGGATTTCTTTTTATGAGATATGTAATATGGCCCACTAATGACCGATTACTTAACTAATTAAGTTCTTTATCATATTATTATCACCAAATGAATTATATGACATATTAGATTACATTATTCATGCATTTGATTATTAGGATCATACTAAACTCAACCTTATTGGTCAAATCCAAAAGGTCAAAGTTCTAGGGTAGGGTCCAAGATCTGGTATGTTACAACACTCTACCCCTTAAAGAGATTTTGTCCTCGAAATCTATTGATCAGAACATCAATAGCTAGCAACTCTCCATCCCTTAAAAAGGTTCAACCTAACAAGTCAAACTAGTCAGCCTTTAGGGCTACCCACATATTTTAGTTGTGAAAGTTTTAGAGATTTATGTTTCCCATGTGTCCAACTATTAAGTCACTATCTAGGGTTGAGTTTTAGATCCTTGTGTCTCTAGCCTATCAAACATACATGAACATCAAAAAGTCATAGGGTAGGTCAACTACACCTTTATATCCATCCTAGTCACAAAAACTAGGGTTAGATTCTAATCAACTAATTCTAGGTTTTCTCTTCATTGTGACTTAGTTCAAGAAAACATCGACAAACCAGAGAAATTTTTTTACATACAGTTGTATAATGAAAATAATTTTTGTTGATGAAATACCTTACGAGTGTAAAACCAACATGTCGACATGAAAATCAATACGAGTACCAAGTCACAATATTTCCATACGAAGACTTCTTATCCTACCACTTCCTCATACTCATAACCTAATCTTATCCTCAAAACAAACCTTATTGTATCAAAAGATCAAATCTAGGGTAAACATCTCACTTATAGATAACTAGTCAAGTCAAGGGTTCTAACAGGGAGACAAAATTGAAATAATCGGATTCCAACTACCATGGGCTCTGATACCATGTTGTAAAGAAGTGAAACCACCTCTCTACTAAACATTTGAAGAATAAAACGTCCAGTCCAAACACACCTCTAACGTATCTTGGAGTGTGCGTAAAATTTTCAAATCGTTATAAATGGTATACAAAACAACCAAAGTATAGCAGCGGAATAAAAACATGACTATATTCAATTATAAAATAAGGGAATATCTTAAACTTACATCATAAATATCCATATAGAGGGAAATCTAAACCACCTCAAGATTGTATCCAAGATTTAACTTCTCAAGCTAGGTCCACATCTCTATGGTAAGTCTTCCATGTCCTTCACCTAGGGTTGGAAGCATACCCCAGCAAGAAGAGAAACAATAGAGGATATCAGGAAAGGCTGGTATGTGCAAACTAAAAAGGAAGTTGAGCAATTTATAAAGAATAAGAGATATAAAAATAAAAGGATTCCCATGCAAGAGATAAGGACTACCCAAAGAGGGCACAAAAGATAAGAATCATCATTATTATAAAAGAAGATACTTGCCATAATCAAAACAGTAAGGTAGTGAAACATAAGCACATATCAAGATTTGGGCACATAACCCATCATCAATTTAGGCACATAACCCTTCATAAACATCAGCAACCTGCACACATGTGAGATAAGCATAGCCCTAGAATAATATAAATAACAATGGCAACCAAGCCTCATAAACTTGAAACCTGATAGAGAAAGGAATACTTCCAATCTCCCAAATATATATAAAATGGGCCAACCCTCATAAAGTTGAAACCATGGGTATGCGGTTCCTTTATATCCCAAAAGAGAAAGAAATATCACATCTGCTTGTCTAGAAATAACACATCTGCCATAAACAAAACCAATACAATCACACTACTCTAGTACTACTGAATCACATAGCATGTTAAATGTAGAGGCAAGTAGAAAAGTATAGTTAGAATTATACAATGTTGCCATCACACAATGGACAACACAAACATATAAACATCCACTTCAAAGTAGCACATATCATTATATAAAACCAACATGCACCAAGGTACAAGAGAGATATCAAGAGAATATCCAAGTTCATAATAAGCAAGATAGTTCACATGAACCATGATATGAAGAGAACAAACATATGTGTAGGATTAAGTCAAAATAATGATAATATAGGTTAATTTCTCAGTATAGATGAATAGGGGATACAACATACCTCGACTTCAGAGTCTAAAGCCCAAAGTCACTTCTAGGTCCAAGCCTAGGCATCCAAAGAACCTATGATGCATATATGTGGAATTAAGTTTATGTTTCCATTAATTATTCAAATCCCTAAAAATCGTCTTTTTATTATTTATGAATATAGTTATTAAATCATGCTGTGTTTTAGGTTATATCTTCCTGAGTTTAGAATATATTTTATTATATTTTTCTAACTTATAAATAATTTGTTATGATTTTTACAAGTTAATTCATCATTAGTTAGATCCATTGAAAACACCTATTATTAATCTTTATATTCAGTTACCAAAACATATACCATTAATTAGATCTTATTTTTCTAATTCCAATGAATATTTATTTGTAATTTTCTTATCAATATTTAATTAGTTATGAATTTCTTAAGCACAACAATCAGAAAAATCCATGTAAGCGACAGACTCGCAAGAGAGAGAAAGGGAGTGAGAGAGGGGCCCAACCTGTGACTTAGACCAATAGAAAGTGGCCAAATCACCCAATCAGAGATGTGCTAACCAACTCCAAGCACAAGAAAACCTAGGTGAAAAGATGTAAATACCCTTGCTCAGGAAAATGAAGAAAACAGAGGTGAGGATGGTAGAATCGAGAAAGCGCCACTGCTCATCTTCCTCACTAGGCTCGCACACCATGGTCATGGAGTAGTAGGTCCAAACTCGGGGATTTTGGGTGATTCAGCATGTCATGTCCATTCAAGAAGCCTGCAACACGAAAAGGAAGATCAAGAACTAACAAACTCACCACGATCGTCAATTGGTATACTGGTTCCACCGGAACTCCGCAAACAATGCCACCACCTCGGCAATGAAAATTCGATTGTCGATGGTTATAATGTGTATGAGCAATGAAATTAGAAGATGAGGAAGTCTGAGCATGGTGTGGCGGAACCTGGGGTGCAATCCCCTATTTATATGGTTGAGTCTTGGGCAATACCACTGGCCGTAAGAACTTGGGGCCCAAGGTTCATGCATTTCCTAAACTTTTGCCAAAAACTTGAAAATTGGACATCAATCGGTGCAGAGCTTAAAGAGGAAAGTGTAGGATGAAAAATCTCGAGAAAGTATCGAGTATCGGGTGAGATATCTACGAATTACTACATGTCTTCACTGTTCGCATCATGCCTCTCCTACCCAAGGTAGGAGACGGGTCCCAGACCGTCCAATGCGAAATCTGATGACTGATATTGATGCATGAAATATAAAAAGGGGTCGTGACAAGTCAAATAAGAAACCTTATCCAAACATGAATAGGATTAAAGTGATGTTGCATTTAATTTTCCCTTTTCTCTTTCTTCTTCATTAATGGTGATGAGATTTTCCAAATTTCATGACACTTCACCCACAAGTCATATTTAATGTGTTGGATATGACTTTGCCATCAATTTTACATATTGGTGTTGTTTGTATATTTATTTAATATTTTGAAGGTTCTACACACTTTCTCTCTCCTGATTTCACCTTTTAAGCAAACTTTCTCCAAATTGGATGAAAATTCACCGAAAGGCTATATTTATTATGTATATTATGAATCTAAGATTATTTTTCTCTTTAGGAGTAATTTATTATTTTATTTGATATATTAGGGAAATCTCAAATCTTTTCTTTCTAAAATGAATTAAATTAGTTATTATTATGTGAATATTGTGAAACTTGATTCCCAGGGAAATTGGGACCCAAGTAACATGATTTTAAACTTTGATTTCACTTTTAGGGTTTCTTTTTATGAGGTATGTCATATGACCCACTAATGGCCCATTAACTTCATTACTTAACCAATTAAGTTCTTTATCATCTTATTATCACCAAATGAATTATATGACTACATTATTCATGCATTTGATTATTATGATCATACTAAACTCAACCTTGATTGGTCAAACCCAGAAGGTCAAAGTTCTAGGGTAGGTTCCAAGATCTGGTATGTTACATCATGGTTGTAGAGAACTCTAAATCCAACATTTTACAATATTGATTGTTGCTTGTTGAATCCTTGGTAAGAACATTGGATGTGTTATAGAGGTTACATGTACATGGAACCTCGACAACATGATGGAGAGCCAACGGTGATATCTATCAAAGTTAATCATATTTTTGAATGGATAAGATGTAGTTGGCCTCAACGGCTAATAGTTCATGCTTGTTTATAATGTTGTGAGAGAAAGAACATAGGAAGTGTTGGTGAACTCGATCTACCCTGTTGTTTCCACACATTTATAATTGGAACCTTAATATAGGATTTTTATTCTTGCATCTAATGAATTCAAACCAATCAACCTATTGTGATAAATATGTTCTCTAGTTTATTTACTTAATCATTTAACAGCTAAAATGTTGTTGTATGGGTTTCATCCTTACATGTTCTGTAATAAGATCCATCCTCTTGTGGGTGGTGTTTATCATATTAACAGTTTTGGTAAAAGATAGAGTTTTGATCTTATTGAAATCATGGGTGTGTAAAATACCACATCATTAAACCATACTCGTACATGTTGAGTATATTCACAATGTAGCACATGGTAGTGTCACGAAAGTGAAGAAAGAATAAAAATATGATAATAGTGATTGTAGGAAGAATTATCTACATTAGAGATATTGAAGGCGTTCTCCCCCACTGCAAGAAGATCAATATCCTTCATCTACTTCTTCTTTCTTGTAGTCTCTAGAAGTCTAAAATAACTGATGTGAAGTCACCTACCTTTTCTCCGATGGGTTTATAAATGTAGAACAAAATATATCCCAAACTATAAAACTATCTTTCATTTATATTTTTGTAGAAAATCAAATGAACACAATGTGTCCCACGTGTGACACGAGGGGGTCATTGGATGGACATGTTGTGTTGAGAGATGTCTACATGAAAACAATATGATGTGACATGTATTGTCATCTCTCATATGACATTCCTCATAGCATGTTGTTACAACTAGATGGAGATACGATAAAGAGACACAACCACTCCTTGTCCAAAGAGGTTGTGTCTATAAGAGAAACATGCTAAATTCTCTTATGAATGCCTCCAAATCATTTGAATAATAAATAGAAGTCTAAATGACTTAACACCCATGTGAATAGCATACAAATCCAAATTATAAAAAAATGAGATTATATGAAATGCAAAAGAAAATTATGAAGTCTAAAAAAATTTCAAGTAATTCATAAGTGCAACATAAAAGAGACAAAACATAGTACAAACTACGCTATCATGTACCCATGGTCTCCCACCTGGGCTATGAAATATTCTTCCATGTCATTTTTTTACTTTGTAGGACTTCCCTTGTCTGGATAAGATCTTAAAGGAAATCATTTACATGTCATTGATTAAAGCTCAGTTATACTCAATGCGTATCTTTGATATAACAAGAAAATGTAACCATGTATTTATAGTGACATATTATTTTGGATAATTTTTTTAATCCAATTATGCGAGTTGATTTCTGGTTCCATATTATAGACATAGACATTGACAACAAAATATTATAACAGAAAGTATTTTTGGTCAAATTGATGTAATATACTGAGGGTGAACATTAAAGAACCAATTATTTTCATATGTTATACTTCCAATCCATTGAAGATATTGGTAAGCTACACATCATTTTCCTGTTAAATATATGTTATGTGTTATTTTGGAAATGTAGAGTTGAATGAAAAGTTGAGACCTAAAAGATAAAAATGGTAAATCATAGATATCTATTATTTTGACCAAAAATGTTTAAATCGATGTGTTTTTCCAGTGTATAGTATGTAGTCGCTTCAATGATATCAAACACGAAAAATCTAGTAGAAATATATCACACACTTCTATTGAATAGAAATTACAATGTATTCATCAATTGATATTCATATATACAATTTATAATATTGCATATTTGGAAATCCTACTTACTTAGGTACTAATTTTGATTTGTATTTGTCTCTATTTAAAGTTTTTATCATAATTTTTATTGTACATCACATTTTTTACTGTTATTTTTCCCACAAATTTATTTAATATAAAAGCTTTCCACACAAAAAATAAATAAATTTAGTCTTGAACTCTTAATATTACATTTCCAAAATTCTCAAACAAAGACACAATATATGCATGAAAATTAGTTTCTTGGAGATAAATAAAAGTTATTGCCTCTTGACCTTCAATATTTGTGACTTCTCAAATTACCTAGCATTTATTCTTGGCGGATCGATGTCTTCTCACATTCTAATGACCAAGATGGGAGGCATTTCTTCCTATATAAGTGATAATTGGGTAGTAACATATGACACATTTAAAGAACAAAGAAAAAGTGGAATTAAATAGCTATCCCTCACTAGAGCATTAACTTAGTTGAAGTTTCCTTATTAAATACCTTGTTTGAATATGAAAAAAACATTTCATTCAAAAATCATCACCAATATGTAGTGAGAACCTGTGAGATTACGAAAATAATCAATCTCTGTTTACAATTTTCCTTCTTAGATTAGTGAATGAACATAAAGATTTCTTAATCACTTACTATTATCCGTATTGTTTTGCTACTATATGCTTCCATCAAACATGTGTTTTTCTATACTTGTAGCAAAATGATGTTGTTTATAAGATCCTCCAGCTATCATTGAGAGTTAGTGATGGCTGAATCTCGGAGACAAATTGCCATTGACATTGATGTATATAATGCAAAATATATAATGAGCCCCATTACAATATGAACTGTTGTTAGCCTCAAGTCTAACTTACACTTCTATTTTACATTGATGAATATTATTTCTTTTTGGGCTTATATATAACTGCATGCTACCTTGATATTAAGAATATAAAAACTTGTATCTACCAAATTTAAAACAATGATATATGTTTCATAACATATTATATATATCTAATTATCCCCTCTACCTTTTCCCCATACATCCCAAGTTTTGTGCAATTTTGCCACATCAGGGGGTTCACCCCCATACACTTATATTCAAATTAATAAGTACTCTTAGTTTATGATATTTATATAACACGCATGGTACGTTGATTCTAAGAATCTTTAAAACATGTATCCAGAAAAAAAAATGATATATGTTTCATATCATATTATATGCATCTAACTATTGCCTCTCCATTTTCCCCATACATCTCAACTTTTGTTCAACGTTGGCACGTTATGGCGTTTTCCCCTTGGTTTGTTTCGAGAATAAAATATTATATCATTTTTAGTTAAAGATTAAAATTATTTGTATATCTACAATGACCAAAATAATTGTATCTTAAACTCAAAATCCATAATATGTACTCAAGACCTATGTTCTAATAGTAGATTTGGATCTCTTGTTCCATTAGTTAGTTCCTATGTAGTTCTTACAATGGAGCCTAACATTATATTTTCCCACGAATTAGGTTGTGTGTCTACACTTTATGTGCTCTTAAGCTCCCACTATCTACGTATGGAACAAAATGTGTAGTTTTGACGTGCATTTTGGGGCTTGTTACGTCGAGGGAAAAGTAAATAATACTTAACTAGAAGTAACAAACCGATTGAAACGCGTCGTGTGTACTACACGCCAAATGAATTTTTTTTATATAACATAATAATTGTGCAATCGTTGGGTCATGTAAACCATAGTCAATAAACTTCATGATTCATCTCATAGATCGTGTAGACTCTAGGAAACCTCAAGCGAGAAAATATTATGCTACCAAGTACTATATGTTTCTTTGAAATCAAAGATAACAGTAGGAAAGGTTATGACAGGTGTCTCTTTTTCAAGCCTACGTAACAAAGAGAAGTAGAGAGGAAACCCTCATCAACAAAACAACTTTCACCGAAGCCAATCTTGCTGATATTCTATTAGAAGTCTATGAATTTTACATTAGGGGAGAAGAAAAAACACATTGAGAGAAACTTAATTAGTAAATAAAAAAAGGAATCGCATATTAATATTTGGGTAGTTCTAGTAGAAAGTGAGAGATTTTCTCAGCGATATGCAGAAGGATCTTTAGAAAGATTATACTCAAAATGTAGTATGCATAAATTTCATATTCACGTCTACGCATTTTAAGCCAAACATGGACACATACTATTGATTGTTCGTTATATTTGTTGAAATATGATAAAATGTCATAATTAATTATTGAATCGATAGCAATTCTAGAAAACTTGAGTGAGATGCACATAGAAGGAATAAAATCTCTTACAGGGAACCATTAATATTTATTCATTTCAGTTGTCGCCTTGATTTACCACCCTCTCAGACATTCGACCTCCGTCACGGGCTTGGGGGGGGGGAGAAATCTTTCTCTTTTAATCACATATAATTTTTTTACCTAGTGTTATACTAATTTGGAGGGAATTCAAACAAGAATACAACAATTTTATTAGGATAGCTTTAAATTCAATTGATGAAGTTGCTAACAAGCGACACAACACCAAGCTTGGATAGAGGACAAGAATTTTCTTTGGCTAGTGGGAGTCTTCAATAGCAAAAATTGTTAGAGACATGCCCGAATTTGCAGAAGTCTCCATGACGAGTCTGTCACCAGAAGCAACACGTACCACATCGACTATGCACAGACAGAGGCAGAGCGGCACAGACGGAAACAGAACAGAAGAGAAACGGAGATGCATTGAGTGGAAGGGTAAAGTCTCCAAGGCAGGCGTCAATTTCTCTCCCCTGTGGATTCTTCGATCGATGGTTATTTACAGATAGATTCCATAGAGAGAGGACCAAGCCTTTATATAAAATATTTAATGCCTCTCTATCCATCACTAAGTGGCATGATAGTACTGGAGTCTACACTAAAAACCCAAAAAGATGCACCCCTTCAGGAAAATATATTAATTAATATATTATTATTTTATTTATTTTGGGCCACACCATCAAAGGGTTATTTAACATTTTCCCACTTGGCCCAAAATGCCATGGCAATAACACTTAACAATTTCCCATTGATGCTCATAAAAACCTCTATATAAAATGATAGATATGAGTCATAGCGTTTGATACCAAATAACTTATACTTCCTTCTATGTACTATAATATCTAAGCATCTTATACGTAGTGGTATAAACTTTATGAATAGATTGATCTCAAATCCATTATTTGGTCCAACTTTATGCCAAAACTAACATTCTGTTATAACTAGTATCAAAACAGAAATAGCGAGTCATATATGTCATCACATAATAAATATTACATTGTCACATCACATTAATCATTACACATAAAATGACTTTTTCAGACCCATATTCTTTACATGAGATGTATACAATCTTGGAGCTAGCCCTTTTGTAAGAGGATCTGAAATCATATATTGTGTACCAATGTGATCAATTATTATCATCTTGTTGTCAACTCGCTCATTGACAACATAGAGCTTTATGTCTAGGTGTCTACAGGCAGTGATACACTTATCATTATTAGCAAAGGTAACTGTAGCTTCATTATCACATTATATTTGTATTGGCTTCTGAATTGAATCAATAACTTTAAGATCTTTTATCATATTCTTAAGCCAAATTGCATGTGATGATGTTTCATGGAAAGTTATAAGCTCAGCTTTCATGGTAGATGAAGCTGTAGTCTTCTATTTGACACTCCTCCATGACACTACACCACCAACCAGTAGGAAGATATAACATGTTGTAGACTTCCTACTGTCTAGACAACCAACACAATATGCATATCAATATCCTATAACCTCAAGGTGGTTTGTCCTTCTATATGTAAGCATGTAATCCTTTGTCCCTTGCAGGTAGCACATCACCTTCTTTACAACTCTCTAATGATCAATACCTGGGTTACTTTGGTAACGGCCAAGCATTCCAATAGAAAAAGTAATGTCCGGTTGAGTGCATATCTGGAGATATTGTAGGATCCCAACTACAGATGCGTATGGTATTTTCCTCATTTTATTCCTTTCAATGGCGTTACTAGGACACTGCTTGGAGTTAAACTTATCTCCTTTAACTATAGGTGCATGTCCTAGTGAGCAATTTTTCATTCTATACTTCTCTAAAACTTGAGATATATAAGCTTTTCGGGAATATTCCAAGTATGCCCTTAGCCCGGTCTTGATGAATCTCCATACCAAGTACATATGTGACTTCACCCATATATTTCATCTCAAAATTAGAGGAAAGAAATTGTTTGGTTTCATGCAATATGCTCAAGTTATTACTTGCTAGTAGAATGTCATCTACATAAAGAATCAATATTATAAACTTATTCCCAATGACCATGAGGTATGTACATTGTTCAACAATATTAGGTTTAAACCTAAAAGTTGATATGATGGTGTTAAACTTTATATACCATTGTCGGGATGCTTGTTTAAGTCCATACATTGACTTCTTCAGTTTGCAAACCATATGACTTTTACTATCATCAATGAAACCTTATGGTTGTTCCATATAGACTTCTTCAGATAAATACCCATTCAAAAATGCCATTTTCACATCCATTTGGTGTAGCTCAAGATCAAAATGAGCCACTAGGGCCATGATTACTCTAAAGGAGTTCTTTGATGAGACTAGATCAAAGGTCTCTTTGTAATCAATGCCTTCCCTTTGTGTGAAACCCTTTGCAACTAATCTAGCCTTGTACCTTTCAATTTCACCATTTGAGTTCCTTTTGGTCTTAAAGACCCATTTATAACTAATAGGTTTAATACTCTTTGGTAAAGGCACAAGGTCCCATACTTGATTCATATCCATGGATGCTAGTTTCTCCTTCATGGCATCAAGTCACTTAGAGGAATTTTCACAATCCATCACTTGTGAAAAAGACAAGGGACCTATATCTTCAAAGTCTATATTTGGCTCTTGAAGGTATACAACATAGTCGGTTGGGATGGCATGCCTCCTTGATCTTGTGGATCTTCTTAATTCAACATTGGGTTCTTTAATTTCTGTAGGCTCTTCAAGTTGTTCTTCATAATGATTATGATCAACTTGTTCATTTACAACCTGACTAGGAGCATGATCTACTTCTATTGGCTCATCCACTTGACAATTGTTCATGGGAACAATAATTGGATAGCTTACACGTCTTTGATTAGATGCAGGTGTAAGAGAATTATCCTGCATTTCATCAAAAGATATATTTTGAAGTAGGTCATTCCCACTAAGATGATGATCATCTAAAAATCTAGCCTTACTTGTCTCAACTATTTTTTGTGGGTGAGATGAACAGTAAAATTTATATCCCTTTGACCTTTCTGGATAACAAATAAAGAAACCACTAGTGGTTCTTGGGTCAAATGCCTTCTCATGTGGATTGTAGATGTTAGCTTCTGCATGACATCTCCATATGTGCATATAGTTCAAGGATGGTTTCCTTCCTATCCATAATTCATATGGGGTTTTTTTGGATAGAATTGCTAGGAACCTTGTTTAATACATGTACTGCCATCTTTAAAGCCTCACTCTACATTATAGAAGAAAGGGATGAATTACAAATCATTACACGAACCATTTCCTTTAATATTCGATTTCTTCTTTCAGCTACACCATTTTGGCTTGGTATGCCGAGCATTGTATATTGAGGTACAATACCCTCTTCTTGAAGAAAATGTGCAAATGGCCCCTTTCTTTGTCCCATCTCAGTAAACCTTTTATAATATTCACCTCCCCTATCTGATCTGACTATCTTAATCACTTTACCTAATTGTATCTCCACTTCAACCTTAAAGTTCTTAAAGGCTTAAAAAATTTCACTTATATCATTTAATAAGTAGAGAAACATATATCGTGAATAGTCATCGATAAAGGTTGCAAAATATTTTCCCCCTATAAAACAAGGTGAAAAAGGTCTACAAATATCCATGTGAATTATTTCTAGTGTTCCACTACTCTTCTTGGCACCCTTTTTAGAAGTGCTGGCTTGTTTAGCCTTTATGCATTCAACACATGTTCCAAAATAAGTAAAGTCTAAGGGCCCTAAATTCCCTCATTTACTAATCTTTGGATTCTTTCTTTAGAAATATGTCCCAACCTTTGATGATCAAAGAAGTGATGATTTCTCATCTAACAATGTGTGCTTATTACCAATAATATTATGATGGATTATAAAAGATTGCTCAAAATGAGAGCTTAATTTAACTTGATAAAGATCATTTATTAAAACACAAGTACCAATTAAATTAGAATTTTTATACAATAATAGTTGTCCACTTTGAAGAATGAAACCATAGTTTAATTTGTCTAATCTAGAAACAAAGATTAAATTTCTACTGTATTTTGGTACATAAAAAGTATTTTCTAAGTCCAACAACCTTCCATTGTCAAGGATTAATTTCCAAGTACCAACAACCTTTACGTGAGAGCCCAATTTATTTCTTAAATAAAGGACTTTTTCACACTTCGTTGGTTTCCTTTGATTTAGAAATCTCTACAATGTATTGGAAATGTGCATAGTTGCACCAGAGTCAAGCCACCAACTATATAATGGAACATTTGAAAGATGACATTCATACGAAATAAGAGACATTATACCTTTCTTATCTAACCATTTCTTGTATTTTAAGCACTCCTTCTTAGCATGTCCTTTCTTACGGTAGAAAAACATTTCATATTAGCCTTGCTTCCCCCAGCCTTGTCATCTCCTGGGTTGGACACCCCACCTGATATACGAGCAATTCCTTTCATTTTTCCTTTACCCTTGAGGTTATGCTTGTCATGGGTGCTTAAATGAGCAATAGTGACTCTTTCATTCTTAAGTCTCTCTTCTTCTTGGACACACATATCTAATAAATCATTTATTGATCATTTTTCCTTCTGTGTGTTGTAGGAGACTTTGAATGATCCATACTGACTAGGCAAGGAAGTTAAAATGAAATGAACAAGAAATGCATTAGAGATGGATAACTCCATCTCATTGAGTTGTGTGGAAATATCTCTCATCTCCATGATGTATTCACAGATCTCACAAGAACCATTGTACTTCATAGAGCACATCTTAGCCATTAAGGTACTAGCCCTAGACTTACTAGAAGAAGCATATTGTTCCTCCACTACTTTTAGAAAATCTTTTACCAATTCAGAAGTAGGAATAGACCGTCTAATATGCTTTCCTACATGTGATTGTATAAGCAACAAACTAAGCCTATTAGAACGTTCACACTTATCATAGTTGACTTTTTCTTCCGCAATACTTTCCTCTGTAAGTGGTTGTGGTTTTTCTACTCAGAAAGCTAAGTCTAAGTCCATACACCCTAATGTAAACATGACATTTTCTTTCCATTCATTAAAATTTGAGTCATTGAGATTTGGAATATTGTTATCACCACAGAATGATGAGGAAATGACTGCAATAAATAAATTTTCCAACATTCAAAAAACACAACTAAAATGTAAAATAAAATAATGAGGTCTACTTCATTTACTTTTATTGTACTATTTAAAATTATTCATTACAAACCATCTTTGAATAAATTTGTAATACTAAGTAAGAAAATCAATGAGACTTATACTCACTTAATGAGACTCAATTTATACATGCTTTAAATTTACAACATAGTTTAACCTTTGGGTTATATATGGTATAAATTTTAAAGTCATGTAGACATCTCATATTGCTTAATAACAACAAAATGACCCACCTTTAGGCGGTGTCATATCACTCAAGTTAAAGCAACATTACTTAACATATGATAGGTACACTTAGTTTTATGTCACATAAGTAGAGATATAAAGATATTCCATATGACAATGATTATCCATGGACAATGATCTTTATCAAGGATACAGTGCATTGCGTACATACACAGCTTGATCATTACCAAGCATAAAAAGATATACCATATCATGAACCACAAGAGCAGTATAACATATGCGGTTGTCACAATAGAGTAAACAAGATGTAGTACATGGAATTAAAATTTACCCAACAAATATGTGTTTAATGTACTGCTCTCCAGAATATACGATGCAATTTTCAAACAATGATCAGAACAGCAGTGGCCGTAACAGCAGTGGCCGTAAAGATGATAAAAAAAATCTACTACCAAATTTATTCACTGCCAAGCATTGACAAGTATATAAATGAAAAGATTACTCAACTATATTAGTACACTTTCCAGTTCCTTTTAGGGACGATATGAAGGCATATAGATAAATTTGCAATGTTATTTAGGCACGAAGAGATGACTCCCTTTTCTGATGAAAGGAATATGATGATCGTAGAACACATGATCCGAAGATAAACAAGAAGAAATAATCAGCCAGTAGAATTATATATATATAAGATGTAGAATCCTCATCATGGCCATCACCGCCGGTGAAAACAAAAAAGAAGCATACCCTCACAATACCCACATTCATAAAGAAATAAATCTTGCTATTACTTTACGTGGTTGATTTCCATGGTAGCATAATTATTTGATAAGGGAATTTAATTGCCAAAACAAGACTTATACGGTACTGCTTTCCAGTACTTCACAGAAGTATAATATATAGCCACGATCAAATACCAATATAGAGAGGGGAAAAGAACAGCTCCACGCTCTATATGAGTAACTATAACACGATCATTCAAGACAAAAAATAATTCCACCAAAAAATATCTCTATACCGTCACAGAGGAAAATATTGGGGAAAAGATGTTTCCACTTTTCAATAAGAAGACTAGGTTCGCCGTAACCAATTGAAGGCGACGATGAAAATGATCATCATTAATGACGAGACACGTACAGTCAACAATAATATGCAGAAAGGAGTGAATCTCGATACCATTGTTAGAGACATGCCCAAATTTGCAGAAGTCTCCATGACGAGTCTGTCACCAGAAGAAACACGTACCACAACGACTATGCACAGACAGAGGTAGAGCAGCACAGACAGAAATAGAACAGAAGAGAAATATAGATGCAGTAAGTAGAAGGGTACGATCTCCAAGGTAGGCGTCAGTTTATCTCCCCTGTGGATTCTCTGATGAATGGCTATCGGTTACAGATAGATTCTATAGAGAGAGGACCAAGCCTTTATATAAAATATTCAATGTGTCTCTATCCATCACCAAGAGGCATGACAGTTATGGAGTCTACACTAAAAATCCCAAATGATACACCCCTTCAGGAAAATATATTAATTAATATATTATTATTTTATTTATTTTGGGCCACACCGTCAAAGGGTTATTTGACAAAAATAGCCAAATGTATGATGTACTAATGTAAGTGAAGAGTGTGAAGGCATGTAGACTACATGGAAACTGTAAAAGAGAAAAAGAAGATAAAAAAACATGTATCAATTTCATTAGGCCAATCTCTAAGCTATTTTCACGACCTACAATATATTAGAAATAGTAAGAAATTATCATTATCATCTTACATGAATAAAAAAGTGCCTACTATGTGCTTCATGTGAATATTTGTGTTTGGGGGCAAGCTCCCTTTTCACTCATTGTTTTACAATATCCATTTGTGTTAATGGGTTGTAAACATCAAGATATCATGTAAATTCCTAGTATATGTTTGGTGCACTAGAAATCTTAGGGGAAGGATCAACTTTTTCACTTTTTGTTAATAGTGGTATTTTTAAAAAAAATAGTCCATATAAATATACATTCAATGGTGTTCTTAGAAACTATTAATACCACAATTTAGTACAATATTACTTTGCCAAAGATACCATGTTAAATATCGTCTAAGGTTGCATTAAATTTTGGTTGTGACTTTCATCACCATTAACGCATTCAACCAAACTCTATAAAGTATTTCCCTAGCTGTTAGCATAGGTGAGAAAAGAAACTACTAGAGTGACAAAAAATATTTTTATGTAATCAGAGACTATAATTTAGAAAAATTCTTCAAAGATCTTTGGATTGATGACATATTGCTATAAATTAACCCAAACCATAAACACAAATAGGCATTGTAAAAATACCCTTTTGGTTGCACTACTTTTAGTTAAGTATTGAAAGATAACATACTTGGAATGAGATAAAATTTTAGAGCAATAGAAACCTATAAATATAGAGTCAACATTTTAGCTATAGAACTTCAGATGGGTGATATTTTTCAACGCAAAAAAAAACAAATCTTTGACCATTCTTGAAATTAAAATTTTCAAATTAAGTGACTGTTAGATTGTATCAAAACAATATCAATCTTATTTGACAAATGAAAGTCAGTGTATGTCAAATTGGATAGGTGAATTTTAGGATAAGAAGTAACATGTAGTGAGGGTATGATTGAGCTGAACATCCAAGCTGAAAGGTGATTCCAGTCTTCAATTTATTTGCTACCACCTCAACCCCACAAGAGCAACTCCAACAACAACAAGATGGATTTCGTTGAGGATACCATAGAGTGTCCGCCTCTAGAAATGACGTAGATGATTGCTTATTGTAATTTGGTATTTTTTGAATATCCACTGGTATACACTTATGTACACTAAAGTACCTAAAAATCTATACATGATGTTTCATGGAGCCTAATCATGGGTATGAAATACATTGACATGGCATAATAATGGCACACATATAAACATCATAAATACTGGCTTAATTTGTAATCCTACCTCCAATACATAACATGACACATTCATCGCACTAAGTTGACTTAACTAGGTAGAATATGATCATTTGTAAGCCTATTAGTCATACAAAATGACTAGATAAGATTGATCTATTCATGAGGCACCACATGATGACTTTTGACACAATGTGCAACCCTACATCTCATTACTACACTTAATGATGCATAAATAAGATCAAACATGCATGAATATTTATTTTGTTACAAATAACTAAATGGGAATTATTTGTTATTTCTTATAAGTAGGTTAATCATGGTTGTCATTATATAAGTTATATATAAGCACTATTTGGTTGTAACAATGATATTTTGTGTAAAATAAATTAATTGAACTTGCTCCATGGTCAAATAAAAGTAAACCAAGCCCAAATACCATAATTTGAATATGATGATGACTAATAATACAATCCATCAAGATAATTTTAAGAAATCTTATGTCATTAGATAACCTAAGAGATGGCTTCAAATCAAAACTTAATGATAAACTTGGTTTCTACAGAGTAAATTCGATTTGGATGTGGATTTTAAATTCTCATGGATGATGATTGATAATCTAAATCATACAAAAGAAGTATACTAGATTATGTCAATTTTCTTTGTGAATGTGAATTAATAAAATGTATTCCCTATACTTCTCCATCACACATGATTTATTCAATGTTTGTATTTCCTTTCTTTTGAATAAATAAATATATTCTCTATATTGATCCATACAATATCCTTTAACCGAAATAACCATGTTAGATTTTCTTTAAAGCTTTCTCTAAATTGTGATTGGGACATTAGTCACCTTTAAGCAGGCAACACAAATCGACACGATATTGCCCTAGCTATAAGCATAAGTGAGATAAGAAACTACTAGAATAGAACTAACAACCCAAAGAAACACATGTTGTTAATACTACATGCCATATAGGAAAACATTTGCAATAATATAATAGGTATGCCATTGTAGGGTCAAGTAAATCTTATTTCTAAACTTCATGAACATGTCATAGGTCCCTCTCGACTCAAGGAAACCTCTGTTAAGAAATTTTGACTACAAAATCCTAATAATGGAAGTTACAATTCTCTATAGTAGTTAAAATATGATGGTTAATTCCAAATTGCATACGGTAAACTAGAGTCTTGTAAGTATCCACCTTAAGGGAATTCATATTGAAATAAACTCATGCTTTGATATGCTTATTTCAAAAATCCTATTTTCATATATTTCTAATGTCTAAAAGAAAATATGATGCTACCATGTCTGATACGTTTGTCTTAATTCAATGACAACAATAGGAAACATTACAACATGTTAGTCTTTCTTAAGATTTTGTGGTGTCGAGAAGTGGAGTTGGTAACCCTCACCGACAAACCAACTTTCACATAAACTAAGAATAATATTTACTTAATGAAATTATTTTAAAAAATAAAGAAAATTTTGGAATCCAATATTGATGATATGATGTTAAAAGTCTAGGTTTATTAACATAGCAGTAAAGAAAAACAAGATTTGAGAACAACTAAATTAGGAAAAAAAGAAATAAATAACTATTATTGGATAGTCATAGTGAAAAAGTGTGAGAATTTTTGAGTTAGATATAGAAGGATCTTAACACATTAATTAGATTCAAAAAGCTATATGCACAAATTTTATATTCACTTCCAGGCATCTTAACAAACTAATAGTGACGTGGTTCTAAATTTTATCAAATTTTATTAAAATATTATAAGTACTATAAATAATGTATGAATAGGTAATTGATCCAAAAAAGTGTAGTGAGATTCCTATAACAGGGGTAAAATTTTGCGTATGAACCATTACCACTTATCAGTTCAATCATTTCAACAAATCAATTATTTTACCTTGTTATATACTAATGTGGAGTTGATTCATACAAGACGACAAGAATATTATTAGGATGTATTTATATAATATAGATAAAGCTATAAAACAATCTACACAACAACAAGCTTCGTCAGGGGCCATGAATTTTCTTTTGTGAACCCATAAGTGGTGAAAATAGTCAAAGATACAACAAGTTAATGGAAGTGAAGAGGTTGAAGGTATATGACATACATGGAAATTGTAAAAGAGAAAAAAAGCATGTATAGATTTCATTAGGCCCATCTCTAACCTAGTTTCACAACCTACTATCCATTAGAAACTATAGGTAATCATCTTACATGATTGAAATATTGCCATCTATGTGCTTCATGTGAATGTATGAGGCTGGAGGTAAGCTCATTAAGCTTTTGGTCCCAATTTCCTTGCAATATACAACTGTCCAATGTTGATGATTTGTAACATCAGAGAATCGAGTAAATTCCTAGTAAGGCTTTGGTATGTTCTCTTTTGTGGTTTGTTCCTAATATTTAGACACATAGGTAAAACAAAATCCTTAATATTTGTCTATTTATGCACAATATGTTTCCCTTCAAGCTTTTTTGTCTAGTAAGTTTTATTTTCATACCAGAAAGTTATTTGAGTATAGTTGTTATTAATATGTAATACTTCATATATTAACTTTACAATTATGACTTTTTTTATTGGAGTTATCTTAGTTCCCTTCAAGTAGCTTTTCCTGCTAATACTATAATCTTTGCTAAGCTAAACTTTTCCAACTAAAAATATTTCCTCCTCAAAAATCATCTTTGTAAAACTATATTCTATTTTAATAAAATTTTGTTTTCAAGAATTCATGTTTTCTTCATGAATTTTGTATTATCCAAATAGAAATTTTCCGGACAGATAAATTCCATGTTGGGATTTTATATTCTTACAACAAAAAATTCCTATCAATTTTAGTTTCTTTTGTTTCCATCCATATAAATGATTTTATTATGAAAATTTTATGTTATCCTCTGAGAAATACCACTAATGATTAGGTTTCTTCTACCTGAATAATTGTCCATGAATACCTTTCATCTTTAAATAAAACCACTAAAATGAGCATAATTGAGTCACAATCAATATGATTGAGTTTAAGATGGGACACCCAAATAGTTAGATCTATGGTTTGTTACCAAAAAGTCTTAGGCTCAAGGCACAATGACAAAATGAATATGATCGCCTATTTTTTCAAAAAAAATATCAATATAATTGAGAAAGATTAATGATGTTGTGCTAATGAAATGAATTTTATTGTCATATTTTCATCAATGATGTTAATATTATTTATGTCAAGATGAATTTTCATTAAATTTGTCTAGAATTTAAATAAGTAGAGTTTGATGTAATATATTTTCCCCTATCTATGTACTTATATGATAAATCATACTTTTCCATGTTTCTTATCTTACACAGAAACACCTAGGGATGGAAATGATGTTGTGCAAAAAAAAAATTTGTGAATAACCATACCACATTGTACACCGCACCAGTGGTGGATCTAGAAAATTATTGTGGGTGGGGGGGCTGAGTATACAAGGAATATATGGATTTGTTAGTTGACTAACTAAGATCACACCATTAGTTTCATTTCCAAAACGTCTTGCATCGGCTTAATCAAACTTAATATCAAAATCATAATTTGTAAAACTTATATTAATATTTGTTGGAAACTACATATTATATATTTGTAGGATCCGTCAATTGTAATTCATTGTAATAAGCCTCGCCAGAGTAGAGGCCTGCAAAACTATGAGGCAAAAGGCAGATAGGTAATTGAGAATGACAGCCAAGAGTATAGAATTCGTGATGAACTACGATTGTACCGGCCATTTGGCACATGACAAAGATGAAGCAACTCTCTAAATAGATCGATTTATCTAGCTCACTGACTACTTGCTTCTACTTTCTAGTAACTGTAGAAATTTTTTTTTTGTCATAGAATATGACTTCAGCCCGACAACCCCCACTCTAGTTACACCCCTGCACCGCATAACTAAACCAAGTCGTTATGGTGTGGATATAGTTTCAAATTTATATAAACAGTACAATCTGGTACGGTTATGATTCTAGATTAAAAAAATGATGGATAAAACCCACTACAAATAATTAATTTTAAATATAGATAAATATATGTTGAATAATATTCGAGTCACATTATTTATTGTTAATTTCACATATATTATTGTGTATCTATTTACATGTCATATCAAGGTTAGAAAAATTGAAACTTCCACTTTTTGTAATTTGCACTCTTATATTTATGTATTTTACATGTAATTTTGTATGTGAATTTTCACAAGCTTAGATAGTCATTTGTCTAATGATGGATGAGAGAGCTTGGGTCACTAGAAGAATCGTCTCATGTGTCCTTTTTAGTTTTTATTGATTTTATCATACAAATCTCGAATAAAAATGTGAAATAATTAGAAAATATGAGATAGATAATTTAGATGATAATTATAATAACTATAAGTAAAAAAAAATTCGATTGAGAGATGTATTTAATAATGGAGATAAAATCAAGTAAAAAATAAAGGAAGGTGAAAAATATGATAAATATAATAGAGAGAGATCAAGAAGAGATAATTACATCTATTATTAGTAGTCATCTTTCTCCATAATTAATTCAAATACTTACCACCTTCATATACCAATAACTTTCACTTCCCCCTATATCTCTTAGAAAATATATCATCATATTTGATTCTAAATATCATATTACATTTTTATTATAAACATATATAGAGGAAAAAATGATTACTTACATGCTTAAAAGAAGATAGAGTCTTCAAGATCCATTTTATATAGTTGAAAAAATATAAAAGAATATCTACTAGTGGAGGAGACTTCATGAGCCATTTTAGAAAAGGAATGGTGTCCATACTTTGAATGATAAAGTATAAGTTTAATTGGAAAGGGTTATATTTGACTTCACAAGTTTTCAAACAGCTGTTAAAATATGTTTTCATGTGAACAAAAAAGTTGATTTTTTTTTGTAATATGATCAAGACATTGTATATGATGTTTCTAATTATTATGTAAGACTTCTTCATAATTTTTTGTATAGTGTGTCTAAGAGTAATAAAAAGTTTGTGTTTGTTGTAGTCTGATGTGGTACAGTGCAGTTAACAATGGTTTTTTTATGGTGCATATATGGTTTCTCATATTAAAATGACAGTAGATAGGGTGTTGATGTGGTGTTTGATTTTTATAGTGGTGTGGTTATGATTTTGATATAAACAACACCATATATGCACCATTTCTAGCCCTAAAAACTCCCCAACAAAATGTTAATAATATCTTCATCATCCCCTTTCTCCTATCTTTCCCTTTTTCTTTTTTGATCTATTTCGTCACTACTTAACAAACGTTCTAATCTGACTCCCATTCCCAACCAAAAAATAATTATCAAACCACCATTCTTCACGCACTTTTCCCACTTGTGAGCCCTCAATTATTTGGTTTTTGGAATGTGCTCAGGACTCTAGAGCTTGAGCCAAGTGGCAAAGTTCAATCTCCTAGATCCATTGTCAAGTTCTTCTTCTGAGTAGATTCATCCAGGTGTTCTCAATCTCTCAAGGTATCTTACGACTGATAGTAGGATCGATCAACAGATCCTATGCGAACCACCTTGTTAGTCATGCATAACAATTCAGATTTACCATTTTGTTATTTTCAATTTTGATTAGTTGTTCATAAATCATCCACTAGTTTAGCGTGAACATATAAACTACGCATTGAAACAAATCTATAATATCAATCAAGTATGTAGGTCTGAGGTGTCAACGACGTGACTCGTATATATGTAGGTGTTGGCACCACCAACACCAAACCCCTAGAGGGGGACGGAAAATGGAGGGTGGGGTGGTGGGAAGAGAGAGAGTGTGTGTTTCGGGATATCCCTATGATATTCCAGCTTTATTGTGCGTGTGGAAGGGGTCGGGATATTCCCAAATTAAAATGGATGATTTTCATCCTTTGGACGGAGAAACCACGTGGATGGATACACGTACCTGTATATCAATTATGGATTGTACATGCGTGGTCTATGTTACACACGTTCAACTAGTGAGTCAATCGTATGCCGGGTATTATTACACCTCACAAATAGCTAACCGAAATTGAGGCAAAAACCAAAAAGTTGCAAGGAAGAGTAGAGAAGAGAGAGAGATAGAGAGAGGAAGAAATGGAATTTGAATGGTGGATGAATAGTTTTACATCCTTGTAACACAAATATGACCTATTAAATACTTTTACATCCTTGTCATATTTATTTTTAACAAATCTACATAGTTTGTGTTGGTGTGAATATGGTTTCTCAAATTAGAAACTGCAATAGATATGTGTAGATATGGTGTTTGATTTTCTACTGTTGTGAAGTTATGATTTTGTTATAAATCACACCATATCAACACTACTAGCATCCCTAGAAATGCCCAAACAATTTTTTTATAATTTCTCCGTCGTTTCCTTTATCTTGTATTTCCTTTGTCTTTTCCGATCTATTTCGTCACGACCCACCAAACGATGCTTTTGTGACTCTTATTCGCAATTAGGAAACAATCGTCAAACTATCTGGTTGTTGGAATGTGCTCAGGACTCTGGAACTCGAGCCTCATGACATACTTCAATCTCCTAAATTCATTGTCGAGTTCTTCTTCTGGAAATATTTATCAAGGTGTTTCTCGATCCCTCAAGGTATCTTGCAACTAATAGTAGGATCGATCATGTTAGTCTCTTCTTTTTGTTGTTGTCTGTAGGGATGCAATACCATTCATATTTGCCCAACCCAAAAGCGCCTATCCAAACCACACTGTTAGTCATTGATAACAATTCATATTCACCGTTTTGTTACTTTTAATTTTGACTAGCTGCTCGTAAAGCATCCACTCGTTCATTGTGAAAACATAAACCACGCACTGATACAAATCCATAATATCAACCAAGTTTGCAGGGGTGAGGTGTTAGCGATGATCAACTCAATTTTAGTTGCTTTTCACATGCTATTTTTCCTTATATTTAGTGCATAATTGTTCATTTTGACATTATTTATATATTATATATTATATATTCTTTATATATTATATATTATTATTATCTATGAAACAATATTCCATCATTTAATAAAGTATCTTTTACCAAATTAGGTTAATTTATCAATTTTTATTTGGACTTATGTTGGTTTTCCATGTTTCAGAAAATTCTAGCACTTTTAGTACAACTTGGTGCCACAGAAAATTGACATTAAGTGAAATCCAACAAAGAATTCTAAATAACTCGATTCTACTGAGAAAGTCATGCGTTCTACTGATATATCGTCTGATGCTACCAAAAAGAGGAGTCAGTGCTACTAACTCACCGCCCAAAAAGCATCAAGAATCGGATTTTACGGCTTTAGTGCCATCGACATGCAAGTTGGTGGTACTGACAATTGCATCCAAAGCAATTCAAAACTCATAGAACAACTGAGTTCTACCGACACTGAGTTGTCCTTCAAACTCTAACTTTCTCTTGATGCAATAATCGATACCATCTACTTGTATGTCAATGGTAATGAAGTCATAAAATCCAGTTCCTGATGTTTTCTAGGCGGTGAGTCAGTAGCACCGACTCATCTTTTTGGTAACATCAAACGACGTTTCGATAGCATCAAGGGCTCTCTCAGTAACATTGAGATGTCCGCAATTCTCTTTTAGATTTCATATAATATCGGTACCACCAATTTTTTTTTTCGGTGGAACTGCATTATACTGAAAGTGCTCGAATTACCTAAAACATAAACTAACATAAGTCCGAATAAAAATTGATAAATTAACCTACTTTAGTATAAATACTTATTAATTATTAAAATAGTGTTTCACATGTGAATAATGATAAATAATATTAAAATGAGCAATTATGTATTTAATACATGAAAAAATAGCATGTGAAATTTAACTAAAACTCAGTGCATTAGGCAACGTGACTGATATATTTTAGGTGTTGGAACCATGGGAGAATCAACAACATGAAACTTCCAGACTCCAGAGAGGGAGATGGGCAATGGAGGGTGGGCCAGTGGCCGGGAAGAGAGAGTGTGTGTGTTTTGGGTATCCCTATGATATTCTGCTTTTATAGTGCATGTGGAAGTCATCAGGGATACTCTGAAATTAAAATGAATGAGCTCCATCCTTTGGGTAGAGAAACCATGTGGATGGATACATGTATCGTCATACCAATCATGAATTGTACATGCATGGTTTCTGTTACACAAGTTCAACTAGTAAATTAATCTTATACTGGCTATTGCTACACCTAAATTAATCTTATATCGGCTATTGCTACACCTAACGAGCAACTAATCAAAATTGATGCAGAAACCAAAAAGCTACAAGGAGGAGGCATGAATGGACAACTGGCAAATCAAATTGATGGATGGAGGAGAGGGAGAAAGAGGAGTAGAGAAGAGAGAAAGAGGGAGAATTAGAATTGGAGTGTTGGATGAATAGAAGGAGGAAGAACAACAACAACAATCAAGATGAGAGGGAAACAATGATGAGTGAAATGCCAGTTGTAGTAGCGGGAAGGAGTGGAATATTTACAATAACTGGAAAGAAAGGCATGGTAGAAGCGGAGTCAATAAATTAATAAAGGTAGGAAGAAGCAATACTAACATAGCCAGATGGACGAGGAACAAGATTGGAGAGTGGTGAGAATTAGTTGGAAGTGGAGGCCATGAGAAATAAAATTGATGACGCTACAAAGATAGCTCTCTCTCTCTCTCCACACACAAAATTATCAGTTTCTTTATAATTACATTGTTGAGAGGAGTGCATGTCCAACTTTGTTACAATGTTTTCATTATTTTCATAGACTTCTCTTTCCGATTCTCGAATGAGATATCTAACTCACAATCTACGGTAATTTGTGGTACTGAAACTGAATTTGATCGGAATCAAAAATATCCAACATTACTTTAGGTCCGATTCAGATTTAAACTTTGATCCATACAGATATATAAGATCCTAATAAGATTACAAATTACCAAATTTTAACACATAAATGACCTATTAAATTCATTTAAATTCTCGTTAAATCTACATAGTTTGTGTTGGTGTAGATACAATTTCTCATATTCAAATTGTAATAGATATGGTGTAAATGTGGTGTTTGATTTTCTATCATGGTGTAGTTATGATTTTGATATAAACCACACCATATCTGCACTATTTCCATCCCAAGAAATGTACAAACAAATTTTTAGTAATCTCTCTACTGTGATTGTTATCATGTATTTCCCTTTTGTCTTTTTGGTCCATTTTGTCATGACCTACCAAAGGTGCTAATATGAGTCTCATTTCTAGTTGAGAAACAATCGTTGAACCGCCATTCGCACCCTTTTCCCCATTATGAGACCTCAAGTATCTAGTTGTTGGAATGTGATCAGGACTCTACAACTCAAGCCTCGTGACAAGGTTCAATTTCCTAGATCCACTATCGAGTTCCTATTCTGAGTAGATTTGATAAGGTGTTTCTCAATCCCTCAAGGTATCTTGCGAGTGGTATTAGGATCAATCATGTTAGTCCCTTATTTTTGTTGTTGTATATAGGGATAATAAACTATTCAGATTCACCCGACCCAAAAGATCATATCTGAACCACACTGTTAGTCATGGATAACAATATAGATTCACAATTTTGTTACTTTCAATTTTTATTAGCTTCTCATAAAGCATCTACCTATTCAGCGTGAAAACATAAACCACACATTCATACAAATCCATAATATCCTCCAAGTCAGTAGTTGTGAGGTGCCAACAATGCGACTGGTATATATGTGGGTATTGGTACCACAGGAGGATTAACAACACAAAACCCCTCTAGACCCTCTACAGAGGGAGGAGTAATGGAGGGTGGGTGGTGGAGAGAGAGAGAGAGAGAGAGTTTTGATGTATCCTTGTGATATTCCACCTTTGTTGCGCACATGGAAGGGGTTGAGCATACTCCAGAATTAAAATGGATGATATCATTCTTTGGGCCAGAGACCATGTGGATGGATACATGTACTTATATATCAATTATGAATCGTGCACGTGTGGTTTACGTTAAACACGTTCAACTAGTGGATCAATCTTATACCAGGTATTGCTACACCTAAAGAGCAGCTAATCAAAATTAAGGCAGAAATCAAAAAGTTGGAATGAGGAGGCAGAAAAAGTCAAATGGCACTTCAAATTGATGGATGAAGAGAGAGGGAGGAAGAGGAGTAGAGAAAAGAGAAAGAGGGAAATATATAATTGGAGTGGTCGATGAATAGAAGGAGGAGGAGCAACAACATCAATCAGGGCAAGGGAGAACAAACAAGTAAAATATCAAATGTAGCAGCGGGGAGAAAAGGAATATTTACTATAACCAAAATAAAAGGTGTGGCCAAAGCACACTCAAAAAATCAATAAAGAGGGAAGCAACAATACAAAATGTAGTCAGATGGATGGGAAATTTGATTTGAGAGGAGTGAGGATTAGTGGGGAGTGGATGCCATGAGAAATAAAATTGATGACACTACGAAGCTCTCTCTCTCTCTCTCCACTTGAGGCATTATCATTTTCTTCAAAACTCTTTTATTAAGAGGATTGGATATCTATATTTATTATAGTGTTTTTGTTGTTGTCATAGACTTCTCTTTTGGGTAATGTAATGAGATGTCTAACCCACAATATATGGTAAGTATTGGTATTGTATCTGAATTTGACCACACTCGGAAAAATCCGATATTATTTTAGGTTAGATTTAGATTTGAACTTTGACATGAGATACAAAACTATAAAATCCAAATAATATTACAAATACCAAAGTTTAACAAACTAATTACCTATTAAATTACTTTTACAACCTTTCTATGTTTATTTTGACAAATTTATATAGTTCATCTTGGTTTGTATTATTTCTAGAATTATTAATTCTACTACGTAATAAAATGTTATATATTTATTATGCTATTGTATTGTATCTTTTATAATTGTGTATTTCAAACTTTTATATGAACTATATTTATTTTATTTACATTTTATATATGTATTGATTATAATTTGTTCTTTTGAATGATTGGACCAATTTTAACTTTACTTTTAGAACCGTAGTTGTGGTTTCTAGGTTTACTGGTTAGACTTGATAGACCTAATTATATTTCAGGATCAAGAATTGTGACCTAAAATCTATCGTTTTCACATTCATGATCTATTCAAAGAGTATTAACCTGAAATATACACACTCACCCCAAACCAAATTGCAACTCCACTTAACATTATAGGACCAGAAGATTAGTTTTCAAGTCTAAAATGGATGCATACCCATTTCTCTATTTTTCCATTTCGATAGTTGCTTTTAAAATCACATCATCTTGCTGGTAAAGAGAGCTATTGAGTTTCAAATCCCACATGTTTTGTGTGAAAGTCATCATATACAAGTCAGATCAAATGTGATACAAATCAAAGTATATGAGACATTTGGAAATAGATGGACTGCAACAACTAATTGTATGGATTTTTTTACTGTGTGAATTAATCAATAGTTGGTTTGTGCCATTGCTTATTTACCTCATATAGGACGACATTTTTCTTGAGAGTAACATGTCTTTTTCTTTTTACATCCTCTCATATTAATGTCGTCCTATCACCAAATAATAGATCTATGATTTGGGTGCTTTGTATATTGCCTTCTACAAAAAGGATAAAGTTGGATTGTTATAAATTACACTTACACAGTTAACACGTTTCCACTAAACAACATTACATGTATGTCCTCCCAATCTTTCAAAAGAATGTACTTGTTCACAATATGCCAACTACAAGGATTGGAATTATATCAATAACAGTGAATGACCACTATGGAATATGGATATTTAGTTCTATAAGGTCCATAAAACATGTGCCAAAAATATGAATAGCATATTTTGCTATGATCTTAAGTTCAGATTTTAATTCCAATATGGTATATTTGCAGGACAAAACATCACAATTGTAGACATATTGTCTCCTTCAAGGGTAATGTGTCTATGCGGGTGACGCACTGCTCTCTTTAGGAGCAATACGTCTTCAGTCGGGACATATTGTCTCGATGTGGAGTCAATACGTTCGGCGTCGAGACTTATTGCCTCTCTATGGGGCCAATACTGCCTCTTGATGGGGATAATATGTCATGTCAGTGGATGCATTTCCTCCATGAGAGAGCAATACATCTCTGCGTGGGATGCATATCTCTACAATGGGACAATATGTCCCGCCATAAGAAGTATTTCTTCCACATCACATCAATATGTCTACATGCAAGACACATTTCTTCCATTAGGGCAATACGTCCCCATGCAAGATGTCTTACTTTCTTTTGAATGTTTTTATATTTGTAATTTTTGTTATTGTTTGTGTGTATAATAATAACATATATTGTATTTGTGCATTCATAATTAGTTAACTTGTATTTTCATTATACACTATGATCAATTATTATAAATTTACAAATTTAAATAGCTCCAAAGACACCTAAGGGATTAGACAAGTATTATTGTAATAAGAAGTTTGTGATTGTTGGTTATATTATATTAAAAGAAAATAATCCAAAAATAATAGATATCAATCAATATTAAATTTACAACATGAGCTACATGAAAAGAAAATAATACAATGTGTTACTCCATTCAATTCAATATATGAACTTTCATAAAATAGTCATCTTTGATGTACAAATTTATATATCTCTGAATGTGATATCACTCACTGCATTTTAACTTCTGAATTAACTGGCATTTCTTTATATTGAGTATATTCTCAATACCAACTATGTAGCTCAAGAAGTTCCTCATACATGTGGAACATGTCCTTCAATAACTGCCACTGAAAATTTGCTTATTCTTTCATCATCATGAATCCTAATTTGTTACACAACAAGTCTGATATGTCATTCCAATCATCTTCCAACAAAGTTTGGTGAGTCATTTTTCCCTCTTTGCTGGAAGAAGGGGGTTCTTAGAGAAGTTCGAATCACTAAGCATAAGCAATAATACAATATAACCTTATATGCTCTATACTAATAATTAAAAAGAATAGTAGAGAAAATACCTGAAGTTGAGAGATCTCCCTTGTCAATCTGAAATTCATAGAAAGAAGACAAGTAGCTCACCGGCCAGAGAAAGGAGAGAAGCAAAATCCCATCTAGAGAATATAAGAAAATGTGGTAACCCAAAATCGGCTACAAAGCCCACTTGTAGTAGTCCGGACTCCAAAACTGTAACATCCCTGACATGGGTTATGAATTAACCCTAGGAGTTTTGCTTAATAAAAGTGATTATATGCATGCTCTTGTATTTTGAAAAGTAATTAGGGCTCAAGAGGAACTTAAATTGCAATTTTAGTCCTTTTTGAATATTGTTGAAATCAATATTTTGCATGTTTTGGACTAATGTGCAATTACCCAAGTTGAAGGTTCTATTTGCAAATTGTTCATGATAATATGTTCCTCATGTGTTAAAGCATCATGAGAGTAAAGATGACGCAGAGGTATGCCTTGTGATAGCCTGAATTCCAAGAAAGAGCTGATGAAGCAATGTTTGTGCTTGAAAACCTAGTTTTGGTGTAATGTGCAATTTACCCAAAACCTAGGGTGCAATATATAAATCACCACTTCAATAAGGTTCCTAATGTTTCTTGTCATCATGTGGAGCAAATAAAATGAGAGGGGCGCCTCATTTGAATTAAGTTGAAGGAGAGATAATCTTGATATTAAACTAATCAAGGTTTAAGCATAATGGAAACATTAATGCAAAAATAAATAAAATAATTGAAGGGCCTTCAAACAAAATTAAAATGGTGGAATTAAGATGTGTGTGTGGACGTCCTTGAGCTTTTCAAGGACCGAAAATATCCTAAGGAGGTGAAATTCCACTCACCTTATTATAAGGAAAAGAATTCCCACTCAAAAATATATATTAATATTATAAGGGATTAAGGTGCTTAATTTCTTTTCCCTTAATCCATGGATAATGGAAGGGATCTCGGTGAGATTGAGTTGCCTTTGCATGCAAGAAAACCAAGGAGGAAGTGGTGGCAAATTTTTTGGAATTAATTGATTTTTATAAAACATTTTCTCTTTCATCAATTTTCTTATAAAAGAGCCTTTTCCAACCCACCTAAGGATCTTTTCGGATTCCTTTCTTCTCCTTGCTTGCAAAATCGACCAAGAGATCTAAGAACAGAAGGAAGGACGCACCCAACCTGTTGGTAAGTCTTTGACCTTCGTTCTTCTTGATTTCATGGTGAAAATCATAAAACAATACATGATTCCTTCATTTCTTCACTCCATCTTCAACCCTAGCTGATCCTTTCACTCCAAAAGCTTGAGAAACGACCTTGGGAGGTTTCTAGAGCTTCAACCACCATTGGAACCGTGAATCTTGGAGCTTGTGATCAGTTTGAAGGCGGGTTATATAACTTAAACCCTTAACCTTTGTCATTGAATTCGATTTCTACATGCAATTGATTTAATTGTTATTATTGCAATGACCTTGCTTGATTAATGGAGTTGCCATGGAAAATGGCAGTAGTTCCGTGAGTTTAAAGGTTGAAGATGATAACCTATTCATAATAACACACCTTAATCAAAGATCAAAAGCAAACGGTCTTGGACCTTTGGTCCAAACGGTTTCACTAAACTGTTTGAGACCAAACGGTTTGCAAACCGTTTGGTGTCTTGGACCCCAAACTGCATGAAGAGGTTGACCGTTTGGTATATTTGACCATTTGAGGTCTGAACTTAATTACTTGTTGGATGATGATCCAATGGACTCAATTGATTGATTCAATGTGTGCACCATCCTTCAATTGGAAACCCTAATAATGTTGATTGATGAATCCTTGATTGGTCCTAACGTTTTCAAGACAATTTGGGTCAAACGATCTTGAGACCGTTTGGGACCAAACGGTTTCAAAATAATTTGGTGGGTTAGTGGTTGATCCTTGACCCGTGTATGAGGATTTAATGGTTTAGATGGATGAGTCCTTCAATTGAATAACCAATAGTCGATTCAATGATGCAATTGGAGATCGATTGGATTGATGATTGACCTTATGAGCCCTTGCAGTTTTGGGACTGATTTGGCCCAAACGGTCTTGAGACTGTTTGAGACCAAACGGTCTTGTAACCATTTGGGGGAAAATGGTTTCAAAACCGTTTGGTGGTGAACGGTTTCAAAACCATTTGGTGATGAAACTTCAAAACTGCGTGGAGGTTGATGGTGATTCAATTACTTGGATATTGAAGGCAATGATAGTTCCAATAATCCAATGATGGTTAGTAATGATAATCAATGAAGGTAAAAAGGTTGAAACTCTAATAGTACCTAGGTGATTAGTGTCAATTAAGGAAGGAACCCTAATTGTTATTAGATCAATGACTTGGTACACTATGCCATTCATAGTTGTATGAACTTGACGAAAGGATTGATATAACCTAATCAAGTTGAGAGGATGATAATATGCAATTGATATATGAGTATGGATCATGTGGTGATTTAGGGTATGATCCTTAAGTAAAGAGATCATGAAACCCTAATCATGAACATAAACCCTATTTGACAAGGTTGTTGAACCTTAACCCTAATCCAGGGCAATTTATAATTGAAACCCTAATCCAAGGTATGGATGTAACCCTAATTCAGGATGATGATGTGTATAGACCTAATTAAGAGTAATGTGATCCAAAACCCTAATTGGGATGAATAGTAAACCCTAATTATGGGTGATGGAATATGAAACCCTAATTGGGATGAATAGTAAACCCTAATTATGGGTGATGGAATATGAAACCCTAATTGGGATGAATAGTAAACCCTAATTGTGGATTATTGAATGTAAATCCTTTTCTCGGGTGAAATTCATGTGAAACCCTAACTAAGGATGGTTTCATGAGAAACCCTGATGTTTGATGTTCTGTGGAGCTCAAATCTAGGGTAATACTATGTATTGCTTAATGAACCCTAATCTTGGATGATATGGTGATAAAACATATCTTTGATGTGATAATGGGATGACTATCCTCATATGACATGAAATGGGATACCCTGATCTTGGTAAAGGAATAGTGGTATTACACATGAATAGTGAATTCATAATTGTTGTACATGGTTCTGATATGCAATTGATATCACCGTTATCATCTGTGCTAGCCATGCAGGTATGTTGAAAAGATGATCATGTCCAGGTATGAGCTATGATGTTTAATTCACTATTGTGATTGTACTTTGAGTGTCATAATATACCTTATTGCCTGGTAAGAGGTAACAAGAGAGTTAATGGGCCTCAAGTACCATGTGTGATGCTTGTAATGGCAAGTATCATGTTTGCCTTGGTCAACTGACCTGAAGGTGATGGTTACCTGAAAAAGTGGTAACAATGCTTAATGATGAATCAAGGGTTTAATTACCCAAGGCCATATGATTATGGTGATGAAATTGTGAAGGGATGAGAATTTCCAGTTTTGAAATAAGAGATTGAGTTCCCAATATCTTTTAAAGACAGTTAAGTATTTGATGAAAATAGTACATGTTTCCTTATAGCACTGTCATAATAAGTTTTGTTTGAGAACTTGCCTGATGCTAAAAGAATAGGAAAATGTACTTAATTAATCAAGTGAAATCTATTCATGTAGTGCTCTGACCATAGATCCATCATCGTCAGCAGTAGTTGATGGTGAAACAGGTTTTCTATGGAATTCCTAGAATTCACATATTTTGAATATGTGGGGGTAAATGGGAGAAAATATCCTTACGTCCGGGTGAAGAGATTGAGTGAAGGTAAACACTAAACCTCTCAATTCTTCATGTGTCGGGATAGATGTATCATAAATCTCCCGATGGTTGGGATAGATGTATCATTAATCTCCCAATGTTATTTTATGTCGGGTCGATAGAGATAAACAGTAATGCTCTCGATTGCCGATGAGAGTGCAGTTGACGCTGTAACTCTATAGCGAAGTTCCAGTATACCCTGGAAAGCTATTTGAGCAGTCGACACAATCCTACTTGTAGTCCCGTACTGATCGAGATGTGGGAGGTCATGGGAATCCGGCTCTTCCATTGACCTATTTATGGTACCGTTCGATTCCAGAAATGGTCAGTTGGAGTATGAGCGGTATACCTCATCTCCTCAGAGCTTAAATATGTTTGCAAAATATAATCAGTCGTGTAGCGTATTTGCATAAGATTGAAATACGAGAACTACTGGTTGATGTTATACTGCTTATCATGTTCTTGATACATAAATGTTAATTATGTTCTTTTAATTAATATTGAATATGAGACATGCTGCTTAATCAAGATATAGTTAATATACTTGCATAAGAATGTTGCTCTAATCTGCATAGATGTTGATTCATATGCTACTGATTTATATTATCCCACTGCTCAGTTTATTTCTATTTAAACTACAATGATAATGTTTTGGCAGAGAATTATATCTCCCACTGGGGCAATTTTTATAATTGTCTCACCCCCGTGGGATCTAATGTTTTTAGGTAGACGCAGACATCAAGGTAGAAACTCTTCTGCAAGCAAAGAGCATCAGTAGCAACCACAGGGGCAGTAGTGATCCATCGGGTGGAAACATTGGTTGTCTGGTTTTTGTGTAGATAGTCCTATAGTCATCTTTGTACTCTCGGGTCCTAGGAGTTAGTGTTTTGATAATTCGATCTGAGATTTTGGCTTGATGCCTCGAGATTGTTGTACTGCTGATGTACAGTTTAACAGGGCAGTTAATGTTGTAACTCTCGAGAGGAATTCGTACGAGAGATGTACTAGTGAACCAGTATGTACTTGAAATACTTTGGTTCTGAATGAAATAGTTTTCCTGTGAATGGATCTCTTGATAAATGGTTTTAATTTTTAGTGATTTTCAGTAATTCCGCTGCTAATAATACGCTTTCGCATTAGATAATCTTGTTTTATGAGTTGTATGCCACAATTAGAGTGGTATCAGAGCTCTAGGTTCGTTGAGTCTACAGAGACATAGGATTAAGGTGTAGAGTCTGTTCTAAGTGTCTTCCATTTTATCTGATAGTGTCTTCTGCTCATATAGGAGAAGAAGAACTAAAGATGTCTGGATCACACGATGAACACGTTGCTGAGAGTAGTGTTGTTGCACCGGGAGGAGGTGCAAGAGACCAGGATAGGGAGGAACCTGTACCTGAACAACCCCAGTTCAACCTAGCTGATATGGGGAACCCAGCCTTCCAGGTTATGTTCGGGCAGTTTATGGTAGCTATGACGCACATGACGGATAGGATCCCAGTACCTGCACCTAGGGCACCACCCCATGATGAAAGACATGGTGTCGGCAAGACTTTTGAAAGGCTTAAGAGGGTAGGAGCCTTAGAGTATGCTGGTATAGCCGATCTAGTAGATGCTGATCTATGGTTGACTGAGTTGGAGAAAGCTTTCAGAATCCTCATGATTCCTGATGATGAGAGTGTCAGACATGTTGTATATCTCCTCAAAGGGAGTGCTGGTCACTGGTGGACCATCGAGGAAGGAAAAATACCTGGAGTTGTGATTGGATGGGATGAATTCAGGCGTGAATTCGTCGCTAGATACTTTCCCAAGACGTATCTAGATGAGAAGATCTCTCAGTTTGAGAGAATTAAGCAAGGACCAATGAACATTAGCGAGTATAAGGCTAGGTTCATGGAGTTGTTGTGGTTCTGTCCGCACATGGCATCTAATGATAAGGAGAGAATTCAGCATTTTAAGAAGGGATTGAACGCTGAATAAACCACTCCGGTGTCTGCTTTGGAGAACCGGGAGAGGTTTGCCACTTTCGTGGAGTCTGTAAGATGCATAGAGAGGTCTATAATTGAGAAGCGACAGACTAAGGGTAAGAAGAAATACCCACAGTTTCAAGGACAGAGTGCTGGGAGTTTCAAGAAACCAAGGTATTCTGTGCCTACACCACCACTAAGGTTTAATACCCAGACACAGTGGATGTCAAGTAAGGGTAGAAACTGTAGTTTACCACCAAAGGGAGCTCACAGCTCAGCCTCAATGTCAGTAACAGGACCACCCAGACCACCGAGGGGAAATGTAACCTGTTATAGATGCGGGAGAGAAGGCCATGTGGTGAGAGACTATCCTGAGAAAGTCAGGAATGTGACCCAGCAACCGAGGCAGATTCAGTAGGGCTCTCAGAGGCAACAACCTGGTAGTGGTTCTAGGTGACGTGGACAAGAATCCCAAGCTGGTTCTTCGACATCCAATAACCGAGCACAGGGTCAACAGTAAGCGACAACTAGGTTCTATGCTATGAACCAGCTTGAAGTAGTAGTCAACCCTCGGGTTGTGACAGGTCAGATGGAACTGCTTTATTCTGATATGTCTTTATCCTGCTTCGTATCTGTGTTAATAGATCTGGGTGTTACGCACTCTTTTATCACTCGAGAAGTGATTGATGACTGTAATATGATTGTTAGTCATAGAGTAGATAGCTTTCTGTTAGAGACACCTTTGATGGGATCTATAGTATTGCGGGAAGTGTGTTCTCCCTACAATCTTTTCTTATCTGATCACCGCATTCAAGTGGATCTTATCCCACTTGAGATGCAGGGTTTTGATATAATCCTTGGGATGGACACCTTAGAGAAGTATAAGGTTGTCTTGGATTGCAGTTCCAAGCAAGTTGTGTTCATAGATGGTGGTGACACATGGATCTTTCAGGGAGATAGAAACATTCTTCCAACATGTCTTGTGTCAGCTATGGTAGCTGAGAGGCTGATGAGACAAGGATGCCTTTCATTCTTAGCCCATGTGGTTCATACCACAATGGAAAGCCCTCATCCTTCTGAAGTTCTAGTAGTTAGGGAATTTTAAGATGTATTTCCTGAAGAACTTCTAGGTGTTCTGCCGTCCCGAGAGATTGATTTTGAAATAAATCTAATCTCGGGCACGCAACCAATAGCACAAACACCGTATAGAATGGCACCTGCTGAAATGGCAGAGCTTAAGAAACAATTGCAAGAGTTGCTTGAGAAGGGTTTTATCCGATCGAGTACTTCACCCTGGGGTGCTCCAGTCCTTTTTGTTAAGAAAAAGGATGGGTCGATGTGGTTATGCATTGACTACAGACAGTTAAACAAAATTACCATAAAGAACAAGTATCCTTTACCGAGGATTGATGACTTGTTTGACCAGTTGCGTGGTGCGACTGTCTTTTCTAAGATAGATCTAAGGTCGGGATACCATCAGTTACGTATCAAGGAGGTGACATACCTAAGTCTGCCTTTAGAACAAGGTATGGTCACTATGAGTTCACAGTTATGTCGTTTGGACTAACTAATGCACCAGCTGCATTTATGGAACTCATGAATAGAATCTTTCAACCTTTTCTGGATCAGTATGTTGTCGTCTTTATAGATGACATCCTGATATATAGCAGAGATGCTCAACAGTATGAGTAGCATCTTTGCTAAGCTCTGACCTTGCTAAGGGAGCATAAGTTATATGCTAAGTTTAGCAAATGTGAGTTCTGGTTACCAGAAGTTTCTTTTATTGGACACGTAATATCTGCCTCAGGTATTCGTGTTGATCCTAAGAAAGTAGAATCTGTCCTGTGATGGGAACAGCTGAAGACACCGACAGAGATAAGACGTTTCCTAGGACTGGCTGGATATTACAGAAGGTTCATTAAGAACTTTAGTTCAATAGCCTTACCCCTGACCAAGTTGACAATGAAGGAGATTCCTTTTATCTGGAATGACAAGTGTCAACAATCTTTCCAGTTGTTGAAGGAAAGATTAACATGTGCACCTGTGATGGTGCTACCTGAGCAAGGAAAGGGGTATATAGTCTTTTGTGATGCATCTAAGAATGGCTTAGTATGTGTGTTGATGTAGGATAAGCAAGTGATTTCTTTTGCTTCTCGACGGCTTAAGAAACACGGGGAGAATTATCCGACACACGATCTAGAGTTAGATGATGTGGTCCATGCCTTGAAGATTTGGAGACATTATCTCTATGGAGAAACATTCCAGATTTTCACAGACCATAAAAACCTAAAGTATATCTTTTCTCAACATGAGCTAAATATGAGGCAACACCGCTGGATGGAGTTAATCAAGGACTATGATTGTACAATTGATTATCATCCAGGGAAAGCCAATGTGGTTGCTGATGCACTAAGTAGAAAATCAGCAACACCAACCCTAGATAAAGCACAACTAAACTCCTTAATGTGCTCTAAGAGAGATATGTTTATCTCCTTGAGGCAAGACAATGTACAGCTTAAAGTGTCATTGTTAACCGGGTTGTTGGCTGAGATGCACATAAAACCAACTCTGAGACAGTAGATTAAAGAAGCACAACATACTGATTCTATGATTCAGCAGATCAGGTCAGAATATGGCAGTGAGAAACGAGATGGTTTCCATGATTCTGATGATCATGTAGTCTATTACCATGGTAGGATGGTAGTACATGATGTTGACAACTTAAGGAAGTTAGTCTTGGAGGAAGCTCATTCTTCAATGTATGCTATGCATCCAGGGAGCACCAAGATGTATCATAACTTAAAAGATATGTATTGGTGGCCTGGTTTGAAGAAGGATGTTGCTGAGTTTGTTATGCGGTGTCCGGTGTGTCAGTAGGTTAAAGCTGAACATCAGAAGCCCACAGGAATAATGCAACCCCTGCCTATACCACAGTGGAAGTGGGATCATGTAACTATGGACTTTGTGGTTGGTTTGCTTAGAACAGCCAAAAATCATGATTCCATTTGGGTGATAGTTGATAGGTTGACAAAGACAACACATTTCTTACCTGTCAAGACAACCTATACAGCTGAGAAGCTTGCATAAATCTACATAGATGACATAGTGCGGCTGCATGGGGTACCAGCTACAATAGTTTTTGACAGAGGTCCTCAGTTTACGAGTCATTTTTGGGAATGACTTCATAAAGATTTGGGCACTCAGCTGAGGTTTAGTACAGCCGTTCATCCTCAAACAGATGGACAGTCTGAGAGGACGATACAAACCTTAGATGACTTGCTTAGGGCATGTGTCCTTCAGTTTGTGGGGAGTTGGGATCTACATCTGAGCTTGATAGAGTTTGCTTATAATAACAACTATCAACACATTTTAGAGATGGCACCATATGAGGCTTTGTATGGTAGACGTTGTAGCTCTCCCCTATGTTGGTATGAAACTGGTGAATATCAACTTTTGGGTCCTGAGCTGGTTCAACAAACAACTGAAAAGATAAATATCATACAACAACAGTTGAAAACAGCCCAGGATAGATAGAAATCCTATGCTGACAAGCGTCGTAGACCCTTAGAATTCCAAGTCGGAGACAGGGTGTACCTCAAGGTTTCACCTTGGAAAGGTATCCTGAGATTTGGAAAGAAAGGGAAGTTAGCTCTGAGATTTATGGGGCCTTATCCAATCATTGGGAAGATGGGAAAGGTAGCCTATAAACTGGAGTTACCACCTGAGTTGCATAGATTGCACCCAGTGTTCCATATATCTATGTTGAGGATGTGTCATCCTGACACTGAGTTAGTTCTACAACCTGTGGATGTAGAACTAAATGATGACATATCTTATGTGGAAGGGCCAGTGTTGATTCTTGACAGAAGAATCAAGAAGTTGAAAAAGAAAGACATTAGTCTTGTAAAAGTTCTCTGGAATCATCGTGGCTTTGAAGAAGCTACGTGGGAACTAGAGGATGAGATGAGGAGGAAATATCCTACTCTTTTCTCTTAATGTTTTGTTGATGATTTCGGGGACGAAATCATTGTAAGGGGTGGATAAACTTGTAACATCCCTGACATGGGTTATGAATTAACCCTAGGAGTTTCGCTTAATAAAAGTTATTATATGCATGCTCTTATCTTTTGAAAAGTAATTAGGGATCAAGAGGAACTTAAATTGCAATTTAAGTCCTTTTTGAATATTGTTGAAATCAATATTTTGCCTGTTTTGGACTAATGTGCAAATTACCCAAGTTGAGGGGTCTATTTGCAAATTGTGCATGATAATATGTTCCTCATGTGTTAAAGCATAATGAGAGTGAAGATGATGCCGAGGTATGGCATGTGATAGCCTAAATTCCAAGAAAGAGCTGATGAAGCAATGTTTGTGCATGAAAACCTAGTTTTGGTGTAATGTGCAATTTACCCAAAACCTAGGGTGCAATATATAAATCACCACTTCAATAAGGTCCCTAATTTTTCTTGGCATCATGTGGAGCAAATAAAATGAGAGGGGCGCCTCATTTGAATTAAGTTGAAGTAGAGAGTATCTTGATATTAAAATAATCAAGGTTTAAGCATAATGGAAACATTAATGCAAAAATAAATAAAATAATTGAAGGGCCTTCAACCAAAATTAAAATGGTGGAATTCATATGTGTGTGTGGACGTCCTTGATCTTTTCAAGGACCGAAAATATCCTAAGGAGGTGAAATTCCACTCACCTTATTATAAGGAAAAGAATTCCCACTCAAAAATATATATTAATATTATAAGGGATTAAGGTGCTTGATTTCTTTTCCCTTAATCCATATATAATGGAAGGGATCTCAGTGAGATTGAGTTGCCTTTGTATGAAATAAAACCAAGGAGGAAGTGGTGGCAACATTTTTGGAATTAATTGGTTTTTATAAAACATTTTCTCTTTCATCAATTTTCTTATAAAAGAGCCTTTTCCAACCCACCTAAGGATCGTTTCAGATTCCTTTCTTCTCCTTGCTTGCAAAATCGACCAAGAGAGCTAAGAACAGCAAGAAGGACGCACCCAACCTGTTGGTAAGTCTTTGACCTTCGTTCTTCTTGATTTCATGGTGAAAATCATAAAACAATACATGATTCCTTCATTTCTTCACTCCATCTTCAACCCTAGTCGACCCTTTCACTCCAAAAGCTTGAGAAATGACCTTGGGAGGTTGCTAGAGCTTCAACCACCATTTGAGCCATGAATCTTGGAGCTTGGGATCAGATTTTAAGGCGGGTTATATAACTTAAACCCTTAACCTTTGTCATTGAATTCGATTTCTACATGCAATTGATTTAATTGTTATTATTGCAATGGCCTTGCTTGATTAATGGAGTTGCCATGGAAAATGGCAGTAGTTCCATGAGTTTAAAGGTTGAAGATGATAACCTGTTCATAAGCACGCACCTTATTCAAATATCAAAAGAAAACGGTCTTGAACCTTTGGTCCAAACGGTTTCACCAAACTGTTTGAGACCAAACGGTTTGCAAACAGTTTGGTGTCTTAGACCCCAAACTGCATGAAGAGGTTGACCGTTTGGTATAGTTGACCATTTGAGGTCTGAACTTAATTACTTGTTGGATGATGATCCAATGGACTCAATTGATTGATTCAATGTGTGCACCATCCTTCAATTGGAAACCCTAATCAAGTTGATTGATGCATCCTTGATTGGTCCTAACATTTTCAAGACAATTTGGGTCAAACGGTCTTGAGACCGTTTGGTAGGTTAGTGGTTGATCCTTGACCCATGGATGAGGATTTAATGGTTTAGATGGATGAGTCCTTCAATTGAATAACCAATAGTCGATTCAATGATGCAATTGGAGATCGATTGGATTGATGATTGACCTAGTGAGCCCTTGCGGTTTTGGGACTGATTTGGCCCAAATGGTCTTGAGACCATTGGAGACCAAACGGTCTTGAAACTGTTTGGGGGCAAACGGTTTCAAAACCATTTGGGGTCAAACAGTTTCAAAACCGTTTGGTGGTGAACAGTTTCAAAACCGTTTGGTGATGAAACTTCAAAACCGCATGGAGGTTGATGGTGATTCAATTATTTGGATATTGAAGGCAATGATAGTTCCAATAATCCAATGATGGTTAGTAATGATAATCAATTATGGTATAAAGTTTGAAACCCTAATAGTACCTAGGTGATTAGTGTCAATTAAGGAAGGAACCCTAATTGTTATAAGATCAATGACTTGGTACACTATGTCATTCATAGTTGTATGAACTTGACTACAGGATTGATATAACCTAATCAAGTTGAGAGGATGATAATATGGAATTGATATATGAGTATGAATCATGTGGTGATTTAGGGTATGATCCTTAAGTAAAGAGATCATGAAACCCTAATCATGAACATAAACCCTAATTGACAAGGTTGTTGAACCTTAACCCTAATCCAGGGCAATTTATAATTGAAACCCTAATCCAAGGTATGGATGTAACCCTAATTCAGGATGATGATGTGTATAGACCTAATTAAGAGTAATGTGATCCAAAACCCTAATTGGGATGAATAGTAAACCCTAATTATGGGTGATGGAATATGAAACCCTAATTAGGATGAATAGTAAACCCTAATTGTGGGTGATGGAATATGAAACCCTAATTGGGATGAATAGTAAACCCTAATTATGGGTGATGGAATATGAAACCCTTATTGGGATGAATAGTAAACCCTAATTGTGGATTATTGAATGTAAATCCTTTTCTAGGGTGAAATTCATGTGAAACCCTAACTGAGGATGGTTTCATGAGAAACCCTGATGTTTGATGTTCTGTGGAGCTCAAATCCAGGGTAATACTATGTATTTCTTAATGAACCCTAATCTTGGACGATATGGTGATAAACCATATCTTTGATGTGATAATGGGATGACTATCCTCATATGACATGAAATGGGATACCCTGATCTTGGTAAAGGAATAGTGGTATTACCCATGAATAGTGAATTCATAATTGTTGTACATGGTTCTGATATGCAATTGATATCACTGTTATCATCTGTGCTAACCATGCAGGTATGTTGAAATGATGATCATGGCCAGGTATGAGCTATGATGTTTAATTCACTATTGTGATTGTACTTTGAGTGTCATAATATACCTTGTTGCCTGGTAAGAGGTAATAAGAGAGTTAATGGGCCTCAAGTACCATGTGTGATGCTTGTAATGGCAAGTATCATGTTTGCCTTGGTCAATTGACCTGAAGGTGATGGTTACCTGGAAAAGTGGTAACAATGCTTAATGATGAATCAATGGTTTAATTATCCAAGGCCATATGATTATGGTGATGAAATTGTGAAGGGCTGAGAATTCCCAGTTTTGAAATAAGAGACTGAGTTCCCAATATCTTTTAAAGACAGTTAAGTATTTGATGAAAATAGTACATGTTTCCTTATAGCACTGTCATAATAAGTTTTGTTTGAGAACTTGCCTGATACTAAAAGAATAGGAAAATGTACTTAATTAATCAAGTGAAATCTATTCATGTAGTGCTCTGACCATAGATCCATCATCGTCAGCAGTAGGTGATGGTGAAACAGGTTTTCTATGGAATTCCTAGAATTCGCATATTTTGAATATGTGGGGGTAAATGGGAAAAAATATCCCTACGTCCGGGTGAAGAGATTGAGTGAAGGTAAACACTAAACCTCTCAATCCTTCATATGTCGGGATAGATGTATCATTAATCTCCCAATGTTATTTTATGTCGGGTCGATAGAGATAAACATTAATGCTCTCGATTGCCGATGAGAGTGCAGTTGACGATGTAACTCTATAGAGAAGTTCCAGTATACCCTGGAAAGTTATTTGAGCAGTCGACGCAGTCCTTCTTGTGGTCCCGTACTGACCGAGATGTGGGAGGTCATGGGAATCTGGCTCTTCCATTGACCTATTTATGGTACCGATTTCGATTCTAGAAATGGTTAGTTGGAGTATGAGCGGTATACCTCATCTCCTTAGAGCTTAAATATGTTTGCAAAATAGAATCAGCCGTGTAGCGTATTTGCATAAGATTGAAATACGAGAACTACTGGTTGATGTTATACTTCTTAGCATGTTCTTGATACATAAATGTTAATTATGTTCTTCTAATTCATATTGAATATGAGACATGCTGCTTAATCAAGTTATAGTTAATATACTTGCATAAGAATGTTTCTCTAATATGCAAAGATGTTGATTCATCTGCTACCGATTTATATTATCTCACTACTCAGTTTATTTCTATATAAACTGCAATGATAATGTTTTGGTGGAGAGTTATATCTCCCGCTGGGGCAATTTTTATAATTGTCTCACCCCCGTGGGATCCAATGTTTTTAGGTAGATGCAGACATCAAGGTAGAAACTCTTCTGCAAGCGAAGAGCAGCAGCAACAACCACAGGGCAGTAGTGATCCATTAGGTGGAAACATTGGCTGTCTGGTTTTTGTGTAGATAGTCCTATAGTCATCTCTGTACTCTCGGGTCCTAGGAGTTAGTGTTTTGACAATTCAATCTGAGATTTTGGCTTGATGCCTTGAGATTTTTGTACTTCTGATGTACAGTTTAACATGGCAGTTAATGTTGTAACTCTCGATAGGAATTAGTACGAGAGATGTACTAGTGAACGAGTATGTACTTGAAATACTTTGGTTCTGAATGAAAGTGTTTTCCTATGAATGGATCTCTTGATAAATGGTTTTAATTTTTAGTGATTTTTAGTAATTTCGCTGCTAATAATACGCTTCCGCATTAGATAATCTTGTTTTATGAGTTGTATGCCACAAAAACACTCCAGAGCATCTATATGTTTGGATATGAAGAGAAGAGAAGGAGTGAATGAGTTGTGTGGATTTGGGGGCTGGTTTGACCAATATATATAAGGGAGCAATACGACCCTATTTGGGACACATTGCCTCCACGAGGCACCCGTCCACTGCCCCCCAACAGATACACAGCTATTAGGGGCAACGGTCGGGTACGGTGTGGAGGAAATATGTCCCGCATGGGGATGCATTGTTGAGGCAATGCATCCTAGTCTGGAACGCATTGGCCCCACCACAAGACAATATGTCCTAGCATGTAATGCATTGCATCAAACGAGGGAAAAATATCTTCAGCGCGGACGTATTACTCTATAGTGTGGTCAAAGCATCCTTATTGTGTATGCATTGCTCTCTATCGAGGAAATACATCCTAGAGCCAGTTGTATTGGCCCCACAGTGGGACATTATATCCAAACTGTAGACGTATTGCTTTCAAAGAGAGCAATGTGTCACCCTCATAGACGCATTACCTTTACAGGGGCAATACGTCTTTGATTGTGACGTATTGACATGTAAATGTGTCATATTGGAATTAAAATATAAACCATGTCATTTTGGAATTTAAAATAGCAAAATGTTCTATTACGGTTTCTTGGTCGTGGAGAAGGACGTAACTAAAGAACTAGATTATGAGTATAGTTCTCCATATCCCTACATGCACACATATTCCTCCTCAATTTAAACCCTATTGGGCATCCAGACTTCTTCATGGCTTGTGGGGTGGTGTTTCTCTACTACTATCCCCACATGGAACTAGCATGGGAGCACACACACATATCCAATATCCTCTACTGTCCAGATAAATCAAGGATATTAGGTTATAAAAACATGCACGACAATTGAGAAAAGGTGGGACATAAAGAGAGTTCACAAACATTTGCCATGATGATTCACACTCAAGTCCTAACATCCCAATTTTTTTTAAACAAGACAAATGAGGAGAAAACACATGTCTATTGTGTACTCATGATATTAAGAATATAATTTTCCTCACACATTAGAGTAGATCACAACATTTGAAAAATATAACATGTATGGGAACCTAAAGAAATAACATCATATAAGAGCAATTACAATACATCTTTTGTATATACATATAAGTATATCTACACTTGCCATGCTTTCACATGTACATGAAAACTTCTCAAAGACGTGACATACAAAAATATGGCTTCATATCTTGAATATGATGATGATTATAATAGAATATATCAACATAATTCTAACAAATCTTATCTCAATTAGATAACCTAAGAGATGGCTTCGAAATTAAACCTATTGATAAATGTGGTTTCTACATGGTTGATTTAATTTGGATGTGGATTTTCAATTCCTTTGGATGATGTTACAAAAGAAGTAAACTAAATTATGTTCGTTTTCTTTATAATGTGATAGAATGTCTTCACTACATTGCCCCATCACACATGATTATTTAACGTTTATGTTTTCTTCCTTCTGAATAAAGAAATATATTATTTATGTTGATGAGTACAATATCCTTCCGCCAAAATCACCAAGTTAAGTTTTCTTTTAAATCTTTCACTAAAATATTATTGGGGCATTATGTAATTGAACTCTACACAATATTACAATAGCTATAAGCGTATGTGAGACGATAAGGAGTGACTCAATTGGTCAATCATAGTGTCCACTAATAAAAAGATTAGGGTTCGAGTCTTAGTTGTTGTCTTAGTTTACCACCCTCTTGAGCATTCAACTTTCGACACGGGCGTGGAAGAGGGGAAGAGAATACCTTTATGTATCCCATGTAGGCATATGTGAGAAAAAAAACTACTAGAATGGAATGGACTGTTGGGAAAAAATGGAAACACTCTGCAAGACTCAAGGCGTGAGATTTAAAGTGGAGAACTCTCCCCAAGTTAAGGAGAGTAAAACCACGGGGCAATACCGGTCAACAAGCACTATGTAATCAAGAATTACAACTCAGACCACCCAGATTTAATCACCCCTAAATCCGAGTAGCTCCCCCCCACACGAGAACAAAGATAAGGAAGAAGAGAATCACACTCAAGGTGTACGAAATCTCTCTCTTAACTTTATATCTTCATGACGTCATTGTCGCTGTTGGGGATTGCTTGTTGCTGCTATGATCGCTGATCGATCGTCTCCACCGGTGACAAGGTCACCTACCTCGTCGTTGCCTACAGTACTCGTTCTAGTTGGCTCCTCCAACTAGGATTTTGGCACGCTGCTGCAAACTGAAAGCTCTCTCTTCCTGAGAGAGGGAGTGTGTGTCCTCCGCTGACCGGACAAACAACTTCCGTAGTCACAACACCAACAACTGCCACTGACTGATGTGCGTCTTCCACTCTCAGATCCGCCTCCGCTGTCAATGCCCTCTATTATGTTGCCGACTACCAACCGCTACTTTGCTTCAAGGCAAAGTCATTGGCCCTCTCTTATCCACAAGAGAACTCCACCTGTTGTTCTTGTTCTACGGCTCTTCTACCACAGAAGGCACCAACAACGAACAACTGATGGGATGATCCCAATGGCCTCCCCAATGGTCTCTATTTATAGGCCTCCATCCATGTAGTTGCAACCAGGACTCCTAATCCAAATCCTAGTCTCACTCCTAGTCTAACTCCATGATGCACAAAGGGAACCATCTTCTTGTTTCCTATTGGATTTGACTCGTATTAGGATTGGCAACACATGTCCAATTTCTTTTTAAGTCCCAATCTAATTTGGATGTGGGTTGGACTCCTATTCCCAACAATCTCCCCCTCCGGCCCATAAGGGAGATGTTGTCTTCATCAATCATCCAAAGTATCTTTTGGACTCCATCACCACCTGTGATTGGTTCCGATAGGTGGTCATTCTCCTCAAGCATGTCAGCATCCTGTTGTTTTCATCCCTCTTCTTGAAGTCCCACCTTGAATTCACTTTGTTCCCAAGCAATAGAGAAGAAGTATTGTGGCCACACTACTTCTCTCTCCATGCCCACACATAGAACTTTTTCGGCTCCCTCTGACCGGTCAGTCGAGCCCTCCTGGATGAAAATCATGTTTCTAGCCTTCTATAGTAAGCTTCAGAAACCTTCTTATGATGTTCCCCCTGTTGATGTAAGTCTACATCAAGAGTCTGATCCTCCAGCTTGGGTGTAGCAACTACATCTTCAATGTATTGCCCTCTTTCCTCACACGTGTGCTGTCTCGAGAAAGTATTTGGAGTGACATTCTCTAACTGGGAGTCGTCACAGTGCATCTCCTGATGCATGTAGAAATCCACTTTTCTACCCTTTCTGACATCATTGAGAGAATCCCGCAGCTCAGTCATGTGGATATCTGTAGAACTTCCTCGTAGTCCTCCATGATTCCGTCTTCTTTGAGATGGCTTTGACTTCTTCACTTCCTGAACCTTGTCTTTGTGTACTCTGAATGTGGTTTTATATAGATTGTAGCACAGTCTGCCTCGAGCTATCACCAAACACCCTTTTGTCACCATGCACTTGCCTCTGCCAAACCCGAGATGATATCCGTTCCTATCCAATAAGGAACCAGAATTTATGTTGAGTCTCAGATCTGGAACATGACGAACATCCTTGAGTGTGACAATACACCTGATATCTGTTTTGACACAGATATCACCAATCCCGATGATCTTTGAGTAGCTAGAATTCCCCATCCTCACATTGCCAAAGTTCCCTCTTCTGTTTCTTGTGAAGAACTTCTTGTGAGATGCAGCATGACACGTCGCTCCCGTGTCTATCGCCCACTCAACATCATCCTTTATATTCAGACACTGCTCTTGGACTGTAAGCACTTCCTCTAAAATAACAGCTGAATTGTTCTGCTCATCATCCTATTGTTCTTTAGTGAGTTCTTGTGACACCCTCTTCCAGACCTTGCAGTCCTTCTTGAAGTGTCCAACTTTTCCGCAACAGTAACATTCTTTACCCCTTGTCTTCGACTTTCCACGGTTAGAACCGTGATTACGACTCTGATTTCTTCCTCTGCCTCCAATGAGTAGAGCTGAACCAGAAGAATCAGATCTGGCACATTCCCTCTTGCGGATGTCTTCACTCAGGATCAAATCCCGAATATCGTCAAGCTTTAGCTTTATGCTTCCTGACGAACTACTTACTGTTGTCACGGTAGCAGACCAACTTTCGGGCAAAGAGGAGAGTACGATAAGAGCTTTAACTTCATCTTCGAATTTGATCTCCACGGAGTTGAGTTGCGTGATTATGACGTTAAACTCGTTGATGTGATCAGCTACAAAGGCTCCTTCGCTCATCTTCAGGTTGAACAAGCGACGCATCAAATATACCTTGTTCGCAGCAGTTGGCTTCTCGTACATATTTGATAGCGTCTTCAGAAGTCCCGCAGTTGTCTTCTCGTTGGCAATGTTGAATACAACATTTCACGCCAATGTTAACCTGACCAATCCAAGTGCCTGACAATCAAGGAGATCCCAGTCCTCCTGCTTCATGTGTTCAGGTTTAGTCCCCGCCAGAGGTTGATGTAGTTTCTTCTGGTACAGATAGTCTTCAATCTGCATCTTCCAGAAGCCGAAGTCCTTGCCATCAAACTTGTCGATGTACACTTTCTCATCTTCAGACGTCATTGTCACTTCCACTTCAACCTTCCAACCTTGCTCTGATACCACTTGTTGGAAAAAAATGGCAATACTCTACAAGACTCAAGGCGCGAGATTTAACATGGAAAACTCTCCCCAAGTTAAGGAGAGTAAAACCACGGGGCAATACCGGTCAACAAGCACTATGTAATCAAGAATTACAACTCACACCGCCCAGATTTAATCACCCCTAAATCCGAGTAGCTCCCCCCCATACGAAAACAAAGATAAGGAAGAAGAGAATCACACTCAAGGTGTACAAAATCTCTCTCTTAACTTTATCTCTTCACGATGATGTTGTTGATGTTGGGGATTGCTTGTTGCCGCTACGATCGTTGATCGATCGTCTTCACCGGTGACAAGGTCGCCTACCTCGTTGTTTCCTGCGGTACTCGTTCTAGTTGGCTCCTCCAACTAGGATTTCGGCACGCTGCTGCAAACCGAAAGCTCTCTCCGCCTGAGAGAGGGAGTGTGTGTCCTCCGCTGACCAGACAAACAACCGCCGTAGTCACAACACCAACAACCGCCACTGACTGATGTGTGTCTTCCGCTCTCATATCCGCCTCCACTGTCAATGTCCTTTGTTGTGTTGCCGACTACCAACCGCTACTTAATTTGCTTCAAGGCAAAGTCGTTGGCCCTCTCTTATCCACAAGAGAGCTCCACATGTTGTTCTTGTTCTACAGCTCTTCTACCACAGAAGGCACCAACAACGAACAACTGATGGGATGATTCCAATGGCCTCCCCCATGGTCTCTATTTATAGGCCTCCATCCATGTAGTTGCAACCATGACTCCTAATCCAAATCCCAGTCTCACTCCTAGTCTAACTCCATGATACACAAAGAGAACCATCTTCTTGTTTCCTATTAGATTTGACTCGTATTAGGATTGACAACACATGTTCAATTCATTTTTAAGTCCCAATCCAATTCGGATGTGTGCCGGACTCCTATTCCCAACATGGACAACCCAAATAAACACATTTTGCTGGGGAGAACATTTGAAAAAATATAATAGACGTGCCATTGCAGGGTCATGTAAATCTTATTTGATAAACTTCATGTACACGTCATGGATCCCTCTAGATTCAAGGAAACATTTGTTGAGAAGTTTTGACTAGAAAATCCGGGTGATGAAAGTTGTTTGTTTTCTACGGTAGTTGAAATTTGACATGGTTAATTCCAAAGGGACTTCATATGATAAATTCGTGTCTTGTAAATATCGATTTTAAGAGAATTCATATTGAGAAAATGTTATACTTTCATATGCTTATTTAGACTTCCTATTTTCCTAGATTTCTAATGTCCATATAGAACATATGATGTTATGTCTTATATGTTTGTTGAAAGTCGAAGCTAACCATGACAAACATGTCAATATTGCTTCATTTGGCAAAGCGGTGATGATTGCTCGGGCAGCGATGGACAACCACAGGCAGCGGGTCAATCACTACCAATCGTGTTGTCAAACACACGGTTGTCCACAGTGCTCATTTCACATTGTTTTCTGCCTGTAGCGGTTGGCAAACTCTACCGACTGCTCATTTCTCACCGTGAGAAATTATTGCGATGAGTCATCTATGATGGGCCACCGGCTATGAATGCAATCGCGTTGCCAAACGCTGCATATGTTTCTCTTCGTCAAGCCTGCGTGGTGTAGATAAGTAGAGTGGGTAACCATCATCGGAAAACCAAATTTCACAAAAACTAAGGAATAAAATAACTTAAAAACTTAAGAAAACTGTGGAATCCAATATCGATGATATGTTGTGAAAAGTCTTGGTTTGTTACCTTAGGGGCAATGGTAAAAGAATTTGAGAGCATCTTAATTAGGAAAGAAAAAAGTGTGAGACGTTCTCAACGAGTATAGAAAGCTCTTAACACATTTAATAACATTAATTTAAAAAGTTGTATTCACGAAATTGATATTCACTTCTAGGCATCTTAAGACACAAATGGTGACATAATGTTGAGTTTCATCAATAATTTTTATTAAAAAAATGCAGATATATAGATAACGTGTAAATAGGTAGTTTATCTAAAAAAGCGTAGTGAAATACCCGCAAAAGGGTTTAAGCTTGCGTAGGAACCATTACCATTCATTCATACAATCATTTCAACATACCAACTGGTTTACCTTGTCATATACTAATGTGGAGGAGATTCATAAAAGAAGACAACAATATTATTAGGACCATTTCCAATAATATCGATACAATTATATAACAAACTACACAACAACAAGCTTGGTTAGGGACCATGCTTTTTCTTTGGCTAATGGAAGTCTTAAGTGGTATATATAGTCAAATGTACGACAAGTTTATGGAAGTGAAGAAGGTGAATGCATGTGCCATACATGGAAATGGTAAAAGGAAAAAGAAAAAAAGCATGTATGGATTTTATTAGGCCCATCTATAAGCTAGTTTCCCTACCTACTATCCAGTATACTAGTGGGATCTCTCGGCTCAAACAACTTCAATCAGTTACAGAACTGATATGCTATGGAAGTGATCCACGGTTGTGGCTTCTTCCAAGATCCGTCACTACTAATGTAAGGGGTCTTTGCCTCCTCATTTCGTGGCTTAACAAGATACCCTTCCGCCAAACGCTCTGTGACGCCACACATCACCAACCAGCTCTACAACCACAACAATAGTACAATGCCCAACATGACGAGCAGCGTCAGCCGCTGCAGGAACATCATGTCGCACTAAAAACTTGTGCCCCTGAGCACTCACTTGATCACCAAGATCCCACATCTCTTACTGGAACCAAAGCAATGATCCATGCTATTCATACATATCTTATGAGCATTTTCAAACGTCTAGAAGAATTCATTGATGAGATACATTCTATGATAGTACGGTTCTATTGGGGAGTGAAAGAAGGAAAAAAGAAGATTCATTGGCTTAGATGGGCGAGACACTGCAGACCAAAAGAGTTTGACGGGATGGGGTTCCGGGATCTGTCAACTTTTAATCAGGCGTTACTGGCAAAGCAGGGATTGTGTTTGGCTACTAATGAGAGATCCTTGATCAGCCTTATACTGAAGGAGATATACTATAGGCACACCACGGTTATCAATGCGGCGGTGGGAGGAGCACCTAGTTACACTTGGAGGAGCATTTGGGGGGCGTTGCAGTTGGCCAGGCCGGGGTTTCTGTGGCGGGTGGGGTCGGGAAGGAAGATCGATATATATGAAGACAGATGGATCCCACAGCTGGGTGGGACGGTGCATCTCTATCTTATGCAGGGGGCGGTAACATATACCTCAGTTGCTGGGCTGGTTGACTAGGAGATGGGACAGCGGGACGAGAGGACCTTGACAGACGTGTTACCTCCTCATATTCGATCCATGATTCGGTCCATACCTTTGAGTGGTCGGGAGGACGCTGATACTCTATGCTGGGACAGAGAAAGCGGAGGGGAATTCACAGTTCGCAGTGCATACAGACTTATGCGCACATGAGAGGATCTGCTGGATGATTTGGAGGAGGATGATTGGAAAAGAATGTGGAAGCAACGCTGGCCTCCAAAGCTTAAGCATTCTATTTGGCGGGTGCTTAGAGACATACTACCGACGAAGACAAGCCTCTTCAGGAAGGACGCGGCCCAGGATGAGCTTTGCCCACGTTGTCTTTCACATAGGGAGGATTCCACACACACCCTTTTGCTCTGTGCTTCAGCGGGACCTGTTTGGGCGGCGGGACAGCTATGCTGGCCGAACCAAACATGCATGGATGTTCGGGAGTTTACTAGGGAGCTGCTACGTGATGATGATCTGAGGAGAAGAGATGAAGGTGTGACTCTATTATGGACAGCTAGGAATAAGCATATCTTCAACCCCCACAAGCCTTACATACATGCGCTTGCAGTTGCACAGTGATGACCTTCGGGAGGGCGAACTGGATTTTTCAGCTTGGAATCCTCCACCTCCGGGGTGTTTCAAGCTAAATGCAGAGGCCAGTGTTCAAATTGGTGGCCATGCGGGTATTGGAGCAGTCATCAGGGACAACCTAGGGAACATCAAGGCTACGTACCAATGTCATCTGGACCATGTGTTCTCAGTGTTTAGTGTGGAGGGAATTGCAGTCCTACATGGGATTCGGCTAGCTTTGAACCTGGGCCTGAAGGACCTACTCATTGAGACTGACAACGCTACTCTAGTGCACACAGTGAAGGCCAGTGGGTGGGGATGAGCCTATGAGGACAACATTGTGACAGACATATGTCGCTTGTCTTTAGATTTTTTTCTCTTTCCACTGTTGTTTTGTTCGTAGGCAAGGTAATGGAGTTGCCCATACTTTGGCCTCTCATGCATGTTGCTTAGAAAATCCTCAGACGGTGTTAGAGGATTTTGATGCGAACATTATAGCTATTTCTATTTCTGGTTTTAATAAATAAGAAGCGACATACACCCTTTATAAAAAAGGTATATAATTAAGTATTTAGAATCCAGTTTCCAGTTTCTAAACCTGGAACCGACCCGGTTTAGATTTCGAACACATAATCTTAAATCCGAACCGATCAAGAACGTCACAACTAAAATCTGAACCCATTTTTTTCCGACTCAGACACCATCGAGTTCACTAGTTCTGATAAATTTTGATAGCACCAACATAATTATGTATATATAAGTGTCCATACAAATATAGATGTATAATAAATTTAATTATTCATATATGTATTGACATAAAGAACACATGTAAAATATATCTGTGTATTATATGTAGATACATACATATTGATATGTAAATGTATGTAAAGTATATGCATATATGTGGAAATGTGTGCATGTAAATGCCAATATATATCATATACACATGTCCAAATATATCAAAATGCATATATATAATAGAATGTTACAAATTTGACGATGTTTGTGTATGAAATGTAAGTATGACATTGACATCTACTACAATATATATAGATATAAATAGATATCTAAAGGTATCAATATATATACATATATATACATATGTACATGTGGCTGAGTGGGTAAATAAATTGTTTAAATTAAATCTCTACAAATTAAAATAAAAAAAGGTCAGCAAGACTTTTAATAAAGAAGGCCACATATAGCCTTCTTATGACCCGCATAGGACAGTATATGCGACCATGACCTCGTACTAGGTCACTTATGCATATGTGGTCAGTCAAGTAGGCCGCATATGCCCCATATGAAAATGTTTTTTGAAACATTGTGCATGTGGGTAAATTAAGTCTTTAATATTTATCTATATATGGACAATATGTTTCCCTCTAAGCCCTTTTATCCCAATAAGTTTTATTTTTGTACCAAAAGATTATTTGATTCTAGTTATTATTAATAAATAGTACTTAATTTTTTGTTACAACTATGACTCTTTAGATTATAAGTATCTTACTTCCCTCCACGTATTTTTCTTCCGTGCTAATATCATTTTTTTTCGTTAAGCCAAAATTTTCTGACTAAAAATATTTACTCCTCGAAAAGCCTTCTTATAAAATTGTATATTATTTAATTAAATCTCTTGTCTAGAAATCATTTTTCTTTAATGAATGTTGTGTCCTCCAAGTATAAAATTTCCCATGGGATAAATTCTATTTTGTGATTTTATTTTCTTACACCAAAAATCTTGTTTCAATTTTATTTCTATTTAAAGCTTTATTTCCATCCATATTAATGATTTTTTATGAGTTTATGTCCTCGAAGAATTACCACTAAAGAATAGATTTCTTCTAACTGAATAATTTCCCCCAAAAAATTTTCTTCCTCTAGAAAAGATCTCACTAAAACAAGTGTCAATAAGTCATACTCAATATGATTGAGTCCAAAATGGGACACTCACATGGATAGAAACTTGATATATTATCAAGAAGTCTCATGTTCATCATGGAATGAATATAGTCATTTTTTAATAATAATATTCAATATAATTGAGACGGATTAGTGATGTTATACTAGTAAACAAATTTAATTTGTCAAATTTTCTTCAATGATGCTTTCATTTATAATGATTGTTAAAAAATCCAACATGTATGCCAATGTTCTACCTTTATATTATATAATGACTAGTGAATTCACATGTGCACATGCATGTGCCATATTATATGTATTACATTTATATTAGACTGATTTTAAAATTATTAAAACAATTAAGAAATGTTTTATTTATCAAGTATGATTAAAACTTGGTGTTTTGTATAACCAAATATTTTTATTTAGGATAAGTTTATAATTTAAAATGACCAAAATAAGATATGGTTGTTTATTTTCTATTTTTTTCATCAAAATATTGTAATGTTTGTCTCTTAGAGATAGAATAACATCAAATAATTTATCATTCTTTAAGTTGACATATACAATGTTAAGATACAGTAAATTTATATACTCAGATTTTTTGGATATGTGATAACTATTTTTATCATATAATGAGAACTATTTACAAAAGGACTATTTTTCCATTGCATATTAAAGTTTCATTATCTCATCTTTACATGATGAATATTAGTGATGTGTATTTATATATATCGAAGTATGTATGAGTGTAATATTGTACAATGAAATAAATTTAATATATGAGTATAACTTTGATTGAATTTGTAAAAACAAATAAAATTTTTCTGATATACGGGAACCCTCACAAGTTTTGGACACTTTTTTCCATCCCAAAAAGTAAACTAAAACTACCCTGGAAACCCGTGAGAGACAGTTGACCTTTCTAATCATTAAGAGACTTGGGACATGACATAAAAGGTTTACTTCCAAGCATAGCATTTCCAAGAGACAAACTGGGTTCCTTTTTTGGTAGTTCCCAAAATATTTTAAAAGGTACAAACATCTAATACAAATTTGGGAAATTAAACATATTTTCCTAAATTCATTCTTCATAATCTCAACGACTTTACATTTGTAATAAACAGACATATACTTTTAGTTAGTCTTTGCGAGAAAGTATCCCCATAGAGATGAAACAAGCCATGAGCGAAGAAAATAATGATTATCCATTCGTATTAAAGAAATATACTCTTACACGTGACTTGGATAAAAGAATAAATTATATAGACCCTTGTTTCTTCATTCGAAACCATAAACCTTTTTCTTTTGGGACCTTGGTGACGGCCACTGATTGGACATGTGAGAGTTTTTTCCGCTCTTGGATGAATCTCTTTTCATTGATTGCATCTGCCATGGCCGAAAAAATCAATTTGTTTCCCTACTATCGTCATTCGCATAGGGGAGTGGTATAGAGAGATACAAGAATAATACTTTAGGTGTCGGAGCCTATAAAAATCAAGCAGTGATTTGAGGACGAAATTGTTATTTTCTTATAGTGGGGATGAATTGTGAAGAGAGCCACGATGAAGGAAGGTGGAAATAATCAATGACAATTAGAAATATGTTGATGATGAGAAGAGAGCATGGGAAAAAGAAGTGGTGAATGAGTCCTAGTAAGGAATAATTTCACAAGGGTAGTTGGCGTCATTTTTTGGGTATAGAGAAGGTAGTTGATGGAATTATCTTGACAAGTCCGCAAAAATTACAGTAATATAGACTTGACTTGGATATCATTGAAAGGTTAATTTTATAGGTTTTGAAAAGTTCAATGGTAAGATCTATCGAAGTCATAAAAGAAAAGATTAACAATAGAAAGTAGATAATTCAAAAAAAAGAGAAATAAAGCTAATTAACTTATGGGAATTGAAAGGTTAGTATATACCTGAATTTATTGGTATGTAGTTGAAAAGATGGAATAGGAACCGACCAAGAGAGAAAATAGTATGTTTGCTAAAGTTAGAATTTGAGTTGGATATTTTGTAAATGGTAACAATATATGAGACAACAATGGGAGAAATAAAGAAGAAACAAGCAATTATGTTTAAGTGAGAGATAGAAGACCAAAATACATTGTTATATCTATGTCAAAGAATTAATTTCTTGAATAAATATCTATTTAGAAGCTATTGTAAAAGGGAGGAAAAGCGGGGATTGGTGAGAGAAAAGTGCTACATGGTATTTTTTTATCTGGAATAAGAAATTAAGGCAGGCGAGAGAAAGTTTGACAATTATTTTTAATAGGATGATGAGGAGATAAAAAAATTGGGGGTCACAAATAGAGTTAGAGGAAGAGAGTGAAGGAATAGAGGCGAGTGGGGGAAGGAGGAGAAAAATATTATTAGTAGTAATTAAAGCTTTGGAGGGGGATGAGGCAAGAGAGAGTTAAGTGAATGCACCAATTCAATAATGTTCTGACTTAATTGGTTGATGGCATGATTGTAATTAGTATAACTATTCACTCTTTTTTTATAGTAGTAGACATATACAATAGAGATTAAAAGATTTGTAGTTAGTATATATACAACTAAATCTAAAAGAGATGATAATCTTCGGGGAGGGGCGAGTATAAATTAGGAAAATGGGTGTTGCAAATGGGCAGTGTCATATGTTGCCGAATTAATGACCACATTACATAAGAATAACATTGTTTATCTTCCAACAATTACATGCTAACTAAGTGATGCATCTACCATTACTAAAAGTTCATAATAAAGAAAACAAAATGAGGTTGTTCAAAAAGTGAAATCAATGCTCTTTTTAAACTTTTAAAAGTTATCTTTTAGCAAAAACGAATATGGAGTAGCTATTTTATCAATAAAAATCAAATGTGTAAGATTAGTGATTTGCATGCTACGTAATTATCTGACGTTATACGCCTCATTTTTCTACAATTGTTCTCATATATTCATCTTCCATCTTTTATCCCGAAACAAGCCTTTATCCTCATTCTTTTTATTACTACTATACCATTTTATGTAATCATGCATGTATTAGACCCACATCTTTATCCATTAGTGAATTATCTATGTTTTTAGCTGAATCTTCTCTACATTTGCTTCTGTATTGATTTCATTCTATCAATCTAGTCATAAAGTGTAATACATAATATCTATACAATAATCTACCATCCATTGATATACTCTTTATATAACCTCACATATGCTTAATAGTCAAGTAGAATTTTTGCTAAATATGTCTGCAAATTAAATTAGTAGCGTTACCTTAAAAAAATGTAGAGTTAAGATGTAATTTAAAATAGATTCTCCTATATGTGTACCAATATAACAAACCATACTTCTCAAATATTTTTCCTTATGTATTTCTTTCCCCATATAGATATACCCAAATAAATTTTTAATGATTTCTCCGTCGTCCCCTTTATACTGCATTTCCCTTTGCCACCAATACCGCCTACCAAACGTGCTAACGTGACTTCCGTTCCCAATTGGGAAACAATTGTCTAACCGCCACCCTTGGCTCCCTTGTAGGACGCCTATCCTATAAGAGGCCTCCTATAGAGAAATGGTAGGAGACCAATCATAATTTTTTATAGTTTAAAGAATTCGTTTTATTTTTCTCTATGCATTAATTTTTTTATGTGTTGGGTTTTTGCATTGATTGTCCTATATAATAAGTATAGGAGGTCTCCTATACTGTCAAATTTGGCCTGGACTTCTATCCTATAAGAGTTGGGTTTTTTATGCTTTCATTAGTTGTCCTATATAATAAGTAGCCTCCTATACAACCATTTTTGCCCCTTGTAAGTCCTAAATTATCTTTTTCTGAAGTAAAGATACTATTTCATTATGGAGGAGCCATTTGACATATACATGTGAAGAAAGATGCACCCACTGACCACATATAGGAGAATAACATATACCAAATACAGAAACTCATATCGGAACATGATAAGTACAATGATCTATAGATCTCTCTTTCATTCCGCTGATAATAACAACCTTCAGTGAGAGATTCCTTCAACTTGAGCTTAAATATGTGACAGAGTAAAAGTTTCAAACCATTGATCAAAGAAGGGATCACCTTCGCACTCGCTGCCATACAACAAAGAAACAAAGATGAACCTAACATAAAAGGGGACACCAAACAACACGGACACCTACAAGCTAAAAGAATACCAAAGAAAACCGACTCAAAAGAAAAGATAACATGTCGCACTAAGTCACCATAGAACAGTCACAATGGATCCATACACAAGACAAGCAAAGTGTTGACCCAGATAAACATCCGTCACCTGACAGCGATAAACCTACCACACACAAGGCATCCTTCCGAGCAACCAGCGATACAGTTGCAGCCGAGTCCACGTCTTGAGTCGCTAGTAAATGAGAGCTAGTAAACCAGATCCGAATTATAAGGATTATGTTGTGTACACGTCTTTTTACAAGTGTCTATAAATGGTTGTGTAAATTATCTTACTGAATTTTTGAGAAAACAACATTCCATTACTTCCTGTTCTCACATGGTATCAGAGCCATCTTCTTCCCTTCCACACAACATGTCTTCTTCTTCTTTATCCTCCTCACACCTGAATGGTGACATTGCATTACCTTCACTTAATCACGTCACCCACTTTTTATCTCTCAAACTCACCCCTACTAATTACCTGTTATGGAAAACTCAGCTACTATCTTTTCTCCGTTCCTACGATCTTCTAGACATGGTTGAAGGAAAGAATCTCCCACCTCCTTCCGTTGCTACAGACAACCCCACCCAACCAAACCCGACCTATATTACCTGGCTTCGTCATGATCAACAAGTCCTTGCTTGGCTTGTTGCTTCACTTTCTGAAGAAGTGCTTCCTCTAGCTGTCGGTTTAGACTCTTCTAGAGCTATTTGGCTTGCTCTTCAGAAGCTTACGGTGCTCCCTCTCACACCCACACCCTCCAGCTTCAAACACAGCTTCAAAGCCTTCAGAAAATAGACAGTGGTGTCTCCAGCTATCTTCGTGAAGCCAAATACATCTTTGATCAACTTGCTGCAACGGGACAACCCATGTCCACCTCCACGTTCAATGCCATCATATTCAATTCCCTGCACGTTGAATATGGTCCTCTAGTTGCTACGTTAGCCGCAAGACTGATGGAGCTAGAACTTACACCAAAAGATTACTCTTCCAATGGAAGTCCTAATATGCACCAAAAACCCTAGGGAGTTGATGTTCTCTCTAGGTTTACCTACAACTGGTTCTAGATAAATGCTCCAACCCCACAAGAGTGTGGAAGCCTTATCATAGTACATATTTAGGATCGAACCCAAAGGACAACGTTAAGAATCTGAGTGTCTTTTTCTCATTTCGTATCGATCCAAGTTAATCATCTAAGACCAAGAGTTTGATTTGAGTTATTTTACCTAAAACATGAAAAACCAAAGGAAAGAATAAAAACTAGTTTGAAGATTAAAATATAAGATTAGCAAATGATAATGGATCACTGGGGTGATGCAGGTTTTCACCACCACTACACATGTATTGTACTTGTACCAATCATAGCAAGACTTGCAAGCGAGATACATGGATGTTATACAGTACTGATGTCTTGTAGGACAAGAGTAATGCACACATCCTTCACGGGTTGAGTAACTCTCATCTGGTACATGTCTACATGTCAATGAAGAGATGTAGCCTCCGAAGAGAGAACCTTACTCAACCTCATGAAACGTGCATCAGAAAACTAACAAGCGAGCGATAATCATCAATTCGATTACTATCCTTATAGACTATCCCTCTTTCGAGGAAATAGCTACGAGAAACATGGGAGTGTTGCAATGTCATCCATTCCCGGACGAATGGTCAAATACCTTGCACCACTCCCTCCGTAGAATGTGTTCCTCGACCCATCAAGGTTGCACTTCCGTACGTCAACTGATTCCATTTCATAGTGCGAAAGTGCAACGATGGAGATGAGTTTACTCCATCCCTCGGGAAGCATTCCTAGATACTGAAACGGATGTGCGGTGGATACGCACACCAGAAACCAACACTAAATCGGTATTCGAGTCCCAAAAGCAGTCGTAGACAAACCCCAACGAAAGACAATAGATGCATACAAGAACACGGTCAACATTCAAGCATGTATGAAACGATTTAGTATTGAATCAGAAAGATAACATCTTTTAGTACAGATTACAAAACATGGGCAGTGGGGCTAGTCCCCGCGCCCCAGTGGATGAAACTACTCGCTCCTCATAGAGGGAGAAATAAAGAAAGAGAAGAGAGAGAAAGAAAACATCGTCAGAGCAGAAGAGTAAATCTGTGACAGCCTGGTGTAGATCGCCGCAGTCTCCAGGACTGCTCCGTCATGGTCGATGACATCCGTCTCTCCGCCTCGATTCTCGTGTCTACCTGTGGGATTACATGAGTATAATGAGGTGGAACTATGGCAGATCAATGGTGGAAGTGGGCTGACAATGGAGCAGCCTTCTGGACTTCTGGCTCTGGTCCCAGTCCGATAGCCTTGGGCCGTAGTGAGATAGCTACCCAAGACCATGCCTCTACCCTTCTATTTATAGGCTTGGCATGTGTCTTGGACGGATTGGGTTAGATTTGCAATTTGCCCCAAAATATCTTGGGCCAAGGAGTCACACTTTGTGCATGTCGTTTTTACTATTCAGTTTCCAGCCTTTCCTTTTTCATCATATTTGCTTTAAATGGCTTGAGAGAGCATGAGTCTCTCTTCTCTCGGTCTTAGATATCGATTGCTCTTCTTTCAATTCAGAAACCGAGAGATTTCTCTTGGTTTATAGCCTCACGGTCATGCGCCTCTCGGTCTTGGCTTTCCTTGTTTTAGCGCTTTCCGCGTTCACTAGTCCATTCGGTCTTGCCTTCACGGTCTTAGGTAAACGGTCTTCATCCGAGATCCTCCATTCGGTCTTCCATCTTACGCTCCGAACGATTTGGAGCAATTGTTCCTTGACAGTTCCAAAGTAGCAATCACCTCCAATCAGTCTTTGAGGAAGGGACGATGCCGCTATCCATACGATCTTGGAAGATCGATTGTGGGCAATCGATCTTAAAACCGATTGCGACCAATCGGTCTAAGAAGTCAGAGGATCTCCTCACTAGCGGAGGTAGGGCGAGATGCCGAGCAGGTCAAGGCACAAGAGCAGGCAGAGGAAGGGGGTCGAGGTGATAGTTGTTGCAGGTCACTGCTTAGGCGAAGCAGGTGGAGAGAAGGGTGTTGCACTGTGGATGTCGATGGTGGTGCAACCTGGAGGTGGTGATGAACTCGGATGGCAGCGGCACTGCTTGAAGCCAGAATCGGTGGGAAGGAGGAAGGATGTGGCGCCTGTGGTGCTTGGAGGTGCAGTCAGGTTAGGGTTGTAGGTGCTCGCAGATCAGCAGGTTGACTATGGATGTGAGAAGAAGAGGAGGATGGCGGCGCTGCAAGTGCTATAGAATTGTTATTGAAACGTGATCAGCACGGAGAGGAGACACAGTGGATCGTTGCTGTTGTTGGTGATGAAGACGACGCCGGTGGTCGTGGCGAGAAGGCCTTTGTGGGCAGCGGTGGTGTCGGCGAGCAGGTCGTGGGTGCTGTTGGCGTGAGCTGCAGATCGTGCTTGCAGGTCGTGACGCGTGTGAGATCCTCACAGTTTTGTAGGTGGAAGAATCTCCATCCAGTCTTTGGGATCATGAGGACTCTCACGGTCTTTGAGACTGTGAGGGCTCACGTGCTCTAGAGACCATGAGAGGAGTTGTGGAGGCAAGACCGAATGGCTGGATGAATAGGGGATGTTGATTCTTGATCAGACGATGTCGGATGCTCACAGTTTTGAGATCGAGAGAGCAAACTGATTGAGGTCAAGACCGAATGGTGGTCAAGACTGAAAGGATGAGATCGAATGAATTGAGACCGAATGAGGACAAGACTGAGTGGTGGTCAAGACCGAATGGAGTCGGGACCGAAGTTATGAAACCGAATGGATCGAGATCGAATGGTCAAGACCGATTGGTCAAGACCAATTGGTTGGATGAAAGGGAACCGTTGGATCTCGATCGGATGGTTGTGATTGATTTGTAGAGAAGAAGGAAAGTGAGTAAGGGAGGATAAGATCAAATAAACTAGTAATTAGAACTATTTAAGCATTATTTATGTGAAAGTGAAGAAACACTCAGAGTAAGCCAAAGTAAGGGTAAATCAATCAAAATAGTGTACAAAATTCCTAGAATTGGCGACTGTAAGGATGAATCTGGAGGAGTCATCACCACACTGAACTTAAGCGTTACTCGTCCTGAGGAACGGAAAACTTAAAACATTCGACGAAAAACTTGTTCATCTCATAATTTCCTCGTCTTCGTGTGAAAGTCAGAGATTTCACGAAAATGAGAGAAAAAATGAGGCGAAACAAAATTGGGGCAAAAAATGTTGAAAAACCTTTGAATTGGTGATTGAGGATGAATTTTGAGGAATTCATCACCACACTGAACTTAAGCGTTGCTCATCCCGAGGAACAAAAAACTTAAAATAGTCACCAATTAAATCGTTCATCTTGTGATTGCCTCATCCTATTATCGTATCATAATTTTGTTCATGGTTCAGATGATACAACATCGAGGATTCCTTAGATCACGGAATACATCTTGTGATATCCTCGTTTCTGAGTTCACTTCACTGGAGTATTTGCTTCTCACTTTTTGTTGTATCGGTCATGTCTAGAACTTTTATGAGACTTTGAAAAGACCCACAGAATCAACAAACGTGCATATGATCGTCACAGGTGTTTTCAAGAGAAAGGTTGAAATGGAGGCGATTGGGGTGCCGGTACGATGAAAAAGGAAGGAAAAGAGGTGTGATCAAGAGATAAGAGTCTCTTCTCTGATTGACTCAAGACTCTTATTATTGGTAATTCATCAAGACACTTTGAATATTTTGTGCACAATACTGGTTGACTTAGCCTTACACCCGAATTTTTTTTCTAAAGGTAACTCAAAAGTGTGTATAGGTTGGCTTAAGGCTTTTGGCTATTTTACCTCGTCGAGAGGAGGTAAGGGGTCATTTTTGGATCCTTAGGATCTCACTATTGGTCGCGACACATCTTCCTTTGTGAGGGCCGCTAATATACCGGTCGGGCGAGACCTTTATCGGTTATCCTTATTCAGGGCACAACTCTCATGTTTTTATTCACACTCTGGTTTTTATTCATTCTCACTTGGCTTAGGAGAAAGGGTATTTTTGGATTTTTGTAATTTTGAGTTGCCAGGCCTCTTTTTGGAATCAGGGTAGATTTTTCATCAACCTTGGTATGTGCACAATCATAATTGTATACTCTTTGAATCAAAATGAGAAGGTGATACGCCCCCGTTATGTATTGAGGGGTATGGAAGAAGCGGTAGTGGAAAAAGAGGTGTGGTGTACCACACCGAACTTAGAGTTCGGAAGAGGTGTGGTTTACCACACCGAACTTAGGGTTCGGCAAAGTTCTAGTTTTTACTGGAAAGGAGTGTGGCGTGCCACACCAAACTTAAAGCTTTGGCATGATTGGTGAGCGAATGGGTATGAAAATGAAGAAAGAAGTGTAAAAGAGAGTTCACATCATGATGTTGTTTGCTTAGCAATTCCATATGATGGGTTCCTTTTATCCATCACACTCTGCTCAAAAAGGGACAAGATAGAACTTCAAATGAGAATTCAGTACAACATATCCATTAATCAGTTAGAGGCACGATGCATTTGATCTGTCTCAGTCTTATTGAAGCTTATCATCTTTTTAAGGATATGACATTACGGTTCTAAGGCTATACAAGATGAAATCATTTATCGGCTAGTTTTAAGCATTTGTTTCTCATGGATTTGCAACGAAAAGAGGTGATGACCATAGATTCGAAAAGAAAAAGCCGACTAGGTAAAGGCTTTATTATAAGAAGAAAAATGAGGAAGCGGAAAAAATGTGAAAAAGAACTTAGAATAGAGAAATAGAAAGTAGAAAAGGTAGAGGGTGGAGTGAGAGTCATACCACCCGCCCTCCACCTTGAACTTATGGGTTTGCCCGTTTATGAACAAATACTAGGTTCGAGATGGAGGGGAAGGGTTGTGTAGTGTTAGCCAGGCGGTCCTCATAGTTGGAAGAAGGTCCGGCAAAGATGTCTCATAATATTCGGTGCCGAGCGCGAGGAAGTGGCCTGAACAACCTATTGACTGGGTGGTCGTGGTAATTCGAACGGGTTTTCTGGGCGACTTGTATGTACATTTCTATCACCTCTTTGTCCGTTCGAAAGAATCCTGAGACCTTCCCCCATCAGCGGGGGAGGTGGAATATACGCACTCGAAACTGGGGGACTAGGTGAATAATCGAAGTCATGCCTATTTCTGTCCTTCAGTTGTGGCTCACCCTCGAAGTTCAAAGTAAAACTACTTTCTTCAAAATCCAGAGCAGTTGATTGAGGGTCGGCCACTTGAACTTCCTCCTTTCCTGGATCAGGTGGTGGATTCGATTTAGGCTTCATTTCGTCACCTGGCTTTTCTTGCATAGGATATGGTAGCCATGATGACATTTCTTCATCATAGGAGTTATTTTGAGAAGTATCATCATCTTTATCAATGTTGAGATTGATGAGAGCGTCATTCTTCTTTTCAAAATTTTGTTCAGAATTTTCCTCATAGAACATCCTTAATTCATCTAAGGACCTAGAAGAGGATTCGACTGGTAAAACGAACTCTTGCTCGGGTAAAGGAATCATGAGATTCCAGGGTAGAGGTTCCAATTATGTTTCTTCATGGGATGGATTAGTTCATGACATAATGTTTTGAGGACTAGAATCTCCCGATGACTCTGTTTTTTCAATATTGGGACTAAAATACTCCATTTTTGAGTCAGGTTGTTGTTCCAGTACTTCTTCACAGTACTCCTCCGGTCCAATTAAGTGCTCGGGAAGAGTCACTATGGGAAGAATGAAATCTTGTGTAGATAATGGAAGTATCTCATTCTCTTGAATATGTGGTAGCTCAGGAGGAGCTTCATCATAGGGGTGAATTGCTCTAAGAGGATGGGTTTGTGGCTCGATGTCCTCCCATGTATCCTTTTTGTCATTACAAGAGTCTACAGAAATATCATAATCCATTCCAAAATTAAAAGATGGTTCATGTTTCTCTTCATAGGGCACTATCGACTTGTTCAAGTGACTAGAAGGAGGTTCAATAGAAAGATCATGCTCTTGTTCGAGAATTGGCTTTGTCTGGACTTCTTGTAGAGGTGGTAGCTCTGGTAACATCATCTCATGGAAAGGGTCGGTCATAGATTCATCATGAGATCCATCCTCCTCACATGATTCTTTATCATCATCAGGATCAGTGAGAGTAGCATGATCCATTTTTGAGTCAAGATCTTGATCAGTTCCCTCCTCAAAGCTTGTTTCTAGATCAGCTGAATGATCAAAAATTTCTTTATAAGGACAAATCCGAACATGTTCCAGTGATGGGGTTAGTTGGGTCTCTTGCATAAGAGATATCTCCTCGTTCAAATCAGTCATATATTCCTTGGAGTCTAACTGTGAAGGAGTGTAGAGTTCTTGTGACAGAAACCCTTCTTCTATGGATTTCATTGATGAGACAGCTGAGGTTGAAGAGATTTTGTCATTGAGGGAGTCGATCATTACTAATTGCTCCTCAATAGTTGGATCTGGGTCTATGAAGTCAGAAGGTAGGTGAATGTCGAAGTTTATCTCCGATTGATCTCCTGACTGTAGAGAATCCCCATATTGGCTACTCAACCTTTCATCTAAAAGCATAGTGCATGAATCATTATCCGAGTCAGACCTTGGTTCGAAAAATGATTGTAACGACATCACCTTCTGGTAACCCCCATTTAAGGAAGACCGAAAGGTCAGAGCCGTTATCCAATAACCCGGATCAAAGGTTCGACAAATAATCAATAATAATTATGAAATTCTACTAACTAAACTGAAATATGGTATTAAAATAAAACTTTGCATACCTTTTAAAACTTTGGAAATCTATCCAAGCTTGAATCTACTCTACCTAATCCTCCTTGCACTTTATTTCTTATTTTCACAATGTGTCTCTTTACTGTTTGTTCATTTCAGGGTTGTACCTAAAATGCCGACAAAAAAAACGTTGGTTAGCATATCGAAATATACTGGTATGTGGGGACAACCAAAAGTTTGCACATATGGATAACAATATAATTATCACAATCAAGTTAATTAACAAACCAATTTATGCTTTTCAGTATGACATTCTCCACCATTTTTGCCCTAACCTTGGCATACCCAACTTAGGGTTTCTTTTGCCAATGACTTAAGGCCACCTTCTCAATCCCGAGCTTAGTGCCTGGGGTCACCACTCATGGTGCCCTCTAGTCACGCAATATCATAGGCCACCTTCTCATTCCTGAGCTTGGTGCCTGGGGTCACCACTCAGGGTGCCCATTGGTCTACCCATTTGGGCCTGACCTTTGGCATCATCCATTAGGGTGGCATGTAGGTGCGAGAATACATACTTCTATTATTAATGTGATAATCATAGTGACTTTATGATTTGCAAGTATGAACATCCAAACTGATAATTTGCATTCAATGCGATTAACCATCTGGAAAATTCTCAGGAAACTAAGGCGATTATTCATAATTAACCACATACCTGTCAAGCTGTCATGAATGCAGAATTAATCCAATCAATCAAGTAATCCAGAATCAAGCAAGCAAGCACAATTCAGTCCTAAAATATACATCCAATACTTTCTATCATGGATCATGATATCTAAGTCTAATAGGCCTAATCGTGCCCTAGGATTACTAGCCCTTTTTAGGATTTTGACCAAAATTAGGGTTTCACTTCCTTCTTACCACTTTTACGTTATTTTTATCAAAATATTCATCAAACCCTAATTATCTCATCTTATTTTCTATTAAGATCCTAAGATCAGGTTTGGACCACAAAACCCTAATTTTTGAATTAATTATATCTTTTCTTCCTCACTTAGGGTTTCTAACGGCATTAATTACAATATTAGGTTGAAAACCCTAATTCTTGCAATTTTGTCTTCAAAACAGATCAAGATTCATTTTTATCACTGAACAAGTTAATAATGATCGAATTTACTCTCTTGCATGATTAAACCTATCCTTTATCAACAATTAGGTTCTCTAACCATAATTTAATACTTTTCCCATCCAATTTATATACTTTTACAAAACGATACTGATTTAGGTTCCCAAACCATTTTTTATGTATCCCTCGTATTTTTCTTATCAATTTTCATGTATACATATTTCTCATCCGAGTTTTCTAGCTCAAGATATGATTTTTATAAAGAAAATCTTTTTATTTGATTTATTAGCAAATTCTGGAAAAACACGGATCGTTAGATCGATGATCTGTTGGTCCACTCAGGATCCAACGACCAAGGTCATGCGCACCAAACTTTTGTTTTAAGTAACGAAAGATGGTTTCGCCCTTACCTTCATTCACTAGTGTCAGGGACAAGGAGGTCTTTTACTCCATTCTTCTTCAACCTCACAAAGAACTCCACGCTCAGCTGCGATCCAGGCTCCTAGCTTGGTCAACCGGATGGTTGACTTTGAGATCCTTGCCGCCTGCTCGTCCGACGATGGTCCAGGAAGCCCCGCCTTCCTTCGACAAACCTGACGAGGCCTCACATTGGCGGTGGGTTCCATCCATCACTGCCAATCAGCTGACGGCTTTTCCAGTGAGGTCGACGGGTTGTAGGAGGGAAGGCTGGGGTCTCTTGACGAATTGGATTCACCAACAAATTTTGTGTCGCCCTCCAGAGATGCTACGGTAGATAGATCATGAACCAGTGCCCTCACGAACACTCCCTATATGTAGGGTCATTGGAGAAGTCTGTTGGTTTGGAGACTCTCCCAAACGGTACCCAAAGCACCCAAAAAAAAGGGTATGGATTCTTCGGTTCAGTCTCCCAAAGATGATGGACTCATCAGTTCATCGATTTAAAGCATTGAGAGCAAGAAACTTGAATTCCTCTTCCTTTCCCTTTCCTTCTGTGAATTGGGGTAGGCGATGAACAGCTGCCATTGGATTTTGATCCAATGGCTGACGTGCCATACGAAGAACAAAGGAAATCAGTCTAATTAAATTAAATTGTGACATTTATTGATTTCCTCCACACATTAGAAAAACTTTCAAAAATTGTATCTCTCAAACCGCTTACACATTTGATCCCAAATTTTGAGGGAAGCTTAGTAACGATTTAATATACCTCTCTGCCAAATTTGAGCTCATTATCTAAAAGAAAACGTGCCTTTTCTTTAGGTGCAAAATATCACTTAATTATATATATTTCTCACCTATTTTCTCTTTCCCTTTCTATTAAATTATTATTCTAAGTTCCTTGAACCTCAAGGAACCTTAATGGCTCGAAATCCCCTCTTGGAAACATTTCCTTCTCTTTCATCCTTTTTCTTATTATCTTACTTTTTCTTTATTAAAAATATCTCTTTTTGAGGATTTCTCTTTATCTCTCTTTTTATTTTCCTTATTGGAATTCTTTTTAACATTAGAAACCTCATGGATACAAAAATCCACCAAAGATAACTTAATTATATCTCTTTCCATTTATTTCCCATGTTTTACCATTGTTTTCAATATCTTTCTTAATAAAGAAATACTTAATTAAGCTTTTCCTTTCTTTTTGCATTTTCTCTGCAACTTTGGACTCCTTGGAACCCAAAGAACCCAATAGGCACAAAATCTACCTTTGGATTATATTCGTTTGCCTTCTAGAGGTTTCTACATCTTTCTTTTCTCTTTTTCTCAATTATTCATTTACTAATTGAATTTTCTTATTATTGGTCCCAATAGCCAATAAAGCCCACAAACACCCAACAAAGCTATTGTAAACGGAATCCATTTATTCAAAATAGATTATATCATTATTTGTTCAAATATCTTTAATATGAGAAATTACATTTCTCACCAAAAGAACCCAAAAATTGGGGTTGTAACATCCTTCCCCTCTTATAAGAATTTTTTCCTCAAAATTCCATCAAGCAAGCAAACAAATAGGATAAGCCTTTCTTTTATTCATCAGGGCTCCCATGTGGCTTCACCCTTTCCATGGTGCTTCCCAAGAACCTTCATCATCTCATATTCTTCCATCTGAGTTCGTTCTTACCTTGGTATATCGTACCCTCATAGGTGACTCAGGACTTTTCAGCCTCTCAAAAAGCTAAATAGGTTCAGGGCTTAGCACATGGCTTGGGCATCTCATATAGTGCTCTAGATCAGACTCGTGTAACACCTTTTACATCATGTTATCCTGAGGGGAAAGGCTAAACACAACCATTTCCACTAATCCATCTTAAATGGACCCATATATCGGGGACTCAGCTTTCTCAGTTGTAGCTTAGAGGGGTCGGATTTTCACATCACATACTCTCCCATAGTGAACTGCATATCAGTTTACTTTGCATCAGCTCACGAATCATGTTGCCTCAGGGCTCTCTCTCAGCCATTTCACGATCAAAGTGACTTCATCTGCACACACTATGGTTCTTTTCTGACCTTCGCGAGCCCTCCTTCACCAACATCATCTTAATGAAGTGGCGACCGACACAACCTCCCTATAGAACTTCTTGCATCCCGATAAAGGCTATGGTGGTTAACATCACCTTTTAGGAACTGTCTCCATGTATCACCTTGAATGAGCACACATTCTATCATACTAACCATTAGTTAGGGGTGATAAACTGTACTAACATCGAGTTATTCATGCATCTACTTCCACCTTATGGAAGTGAATCTTTAGGTAATACTCAAAAACTTTGAACTAGCATCATGGTGTAGTTGAACCGTCTCTCTCTCTTATGGAGTTCAACTGAATCTGTCCCTTGACAGTACTCCTTTCTTTCTCATGTCATCCAGGTAAGGCGATATACCATAACCCATATTGCATCTTGACCTTCTTTGGTCTAGGGAAGACTTACCACCACATCTGTAGTGATGAATTCCCATTCCCTCTCAGGGATTCTTTAACCTCTAAGCCAAAGCACTGGGTTACTGGTGTTCATCCTTCACCCTTGGCTTGCATGGCCACATGCTACATGCAACTTCACATTAAGCAGCCAAAGTGCTACTATCACTTACTATCCTTGTAGTATCACGGTGTTTGGTGATCTTAAAACCATGATCTTTTGTATGTCATGATTCCTCAAGATCGATTCCTCGGAAACCCTAAACCACTCTCATCAGGGTTTTATTACCTTCCTATCCAAAGAAGTGTATCTGAGGTTCTATCACCATCCTTTCACTACATCAAGGACTAAACTGGCTAACCAAACAACCATTAACTTTTTCAACATATCTTGTTACATCTGTGTGTTAGCCAAAACACATCTTCTTTCCCAACTTAGGGTTAGTCAAACAACCTCAACTTCTTCTAGCCTCTAGCTAAACTAGGCAGCTATATCTCAACCAGAGCATTCATTACCACTTCACCTCCTTAGGTGTCAGGTAATGTTGAAGACATACACCTCCATGTATTCTACTTATCATCTCATCTCAAACTCTAAGTTTGTCTTCATCAAGAAACTATGAGCTCATCCTCATGGTGATTCAACTCAACTTTGCATAACTTGCAAATTCCACATAACTCATGATAAAACATCCTTACAAGATGATTTCCTTAATACCCTTAGTGTTTGTAAACCATCCATGTACCATTCGCTCCACAAAGGTATGTTATCATCTCTATCCACATACCATATAGCAACGTTCCAACTC